>OZ007506.1:21422371-21820459 GCA_963931865.1 Axinella damicornis
CAAGCTTACTTGAGGTTACGGGAATTACTAGAGAATTAATCTCTAGAAACTGGAATTATAACATAACTGGAAATTCTGTGTGTGTGTGTGTGGGGGGGGGGGGGGGGGGGGCACTCTCTCGCCCTCATTATCATATTGAGGGCGAGAGAGTACCCCCCCCCCCCCCCCCCCCCCCCCATTATAGTTGGGGCATATCTTGGTACGTGTTACAAACTCATTCTGGATACACGCACAGCACAAAGACAAGGCAATGCACATGAATGGACTCACTCTACGGGACACCAGTGGAAGCACGTTGGCAGTGAACTGCGAGCCTCCTGAGACAAAGTTAGCAGTAACTTGCATCCTTGCTGTCTGGAACTGTCCTACTGAAGTCGAGCAAAGTCTCCTCCAGCCTGCTACCCTCCTCAGACTTGTGTCAGATACAACTATATTGATGCTTCGTGGTGTCCATATATGGAAGGTGGTGGTGCTGGCCACACTGTGGACAGCCGAGAGGGTGGAGGAGGTGGTTGTCACGGTAACAGTGCCACTGTTTGGTTCTGTAGTGGCCATGTCCACACTGACTGATGAGCAGTCGGCTAGAGAGAAGGGATTGAGAGGGGAGGGGAGAAGAGGGGAAGGGGACGAGAGGAAGGAGAGGAGGAGAGAAGAGCAGAAGAGAGTGGGGATAACCACAAGCCGGATCTCGAGTCTTCCTTGGCAGGCAAAGTAAGTGAAAACACAACTCCCAGAACTGCACAGCACATGCTTGAGAGTGTACACCTCCCCAGTCACAGCACTTACCAGCAACCCTTAGTGCATTTGCATCCGAGGGACTGCATGCGAATCCGTACTGGTTTGGGAATTGGACTGGCACACTCACGCCACTCTGCTGTGAAGTGAGTCTATCCACAGCAACAGTGTTGTCAATGGTGTGGAGAGTGACGTTTCGACTGACAGTGATGCCGTCATTCAGCTTGGGAGTGTTGGGGATGTCCGGTTGCTGGGCAACGGCAAAGTAGAACTGCGGTTCCACTGTACCCAAGGAGATTGATGCCTGTGTTGTGACGGAATCGAACGAATACATTATCATACACCTGCCCCAACCCCATTGAATACACAGTGTACTGTATACATACTGAAAACACAGTATGCTGCTGTGTCTGAATGGCGTGTAAGTATGGTGTATGTAATAACTTACATCAAAACTTCCACGTACTCTTTCACTATCACTCAGCAATACACTGCACATTGTGTGTGTGTGTGTGTGTGTGTGTGTGTGTGCGTGTGTGTGCATGTGTGTGCGTGTGCGTGTGTGCAAGAGCTCAGATGCTGCAGGAAGTGCACAAGTTTGTCTCACAGTTACGCACACCTGCAACAGATTCTGTTTCATTTTTGTTATATTCACATTCAGTAGTGAATCACCAGCCTGAGGCTATGTCAGTGTGCTAGCTAGTTCAAGACATTCATGCATACTAAAAATCAGTCAAATACGTATTGCATGTGTACATGCTCTCAAATTCAAGTTCACAACATTTTTAACTACGTATACATGCACTGCTAATAACAGCAGGTATATGCTCAGCGGTACCATGATCATGCACACGTGAGGCCACTACGCTGAAATTATCATCACTGAGTAATGGGTTGACATTGTCCAAGCCTCAATCCAGCTGCCCCAAGGATCACCTACGTACATACACACTCACTTCTGCAGTGTCACTGTTGCCATGGTGCTGCTGACAACACCCGGAGACTGGAAGTTGAGGTCCAACAGCTTCAGTGGCTGCTCCTCCGTCACATCCCGTCGGTTGCACGTGATGTGTCTGTTACTGTCAGTGAGAGCTGTGTGTGTGTGTGTGTGTGTGTGTGTGTGTGTGTGTGTGTGTGTGTGTGAGAGTGAGGATAAAACAGACCATATTGGCTAAGGCCATGAATACCAGCAATTTAAATACCTATACTTCCATTTGGGCAGCTGAATGCAGCCATCTGATTGGTGGAATCTTTGAAGACAAAAATTCAGCAGGTACCTATAATAGTGTTTCTTGGCTACTCTGGGTGAGTTATTAACAGTATGCTGTTCTTGGCTACTCTGGGTGAGGTATTAACAGTATGCTGTTCTTGGCTACTCTGGGTGAGTTATTAACAGTATGCTGTTCTTGGCTACTCTGGGTGAGTTATTAACAGTATGCTGTTCTTGGCTACTGCTGTTCATGCAGCAGGTGAAATTTCCAATGCTTATGTGTCTTACCACACTGCCATATGTTCTCATCATATGTGATGCCGGTGAGTGTCCCGTCGCTCCAAGTCACGTCGGCCTCCACTCCACTGTAGACCAGCACCAGTGGAGAGACGACGTACACCTCCACGGTGAAGTTACGCGAAGGGAAGATGGTGTGAGTGGGGGGAACAAGAGCGATACGAGATTGGGCAAGGTTTGCGGCATAGGCAGGAGAGTTCTCAACCACAGCCTCTCCGATCAGATTTCCATTTTCTGCGCTTGAAGCAAAGTTGGCCCACACCAGTACCCTGTCGTTTCTGTTGTTGGTGGAGGTCCTGGCAAACCACTCGTCCGGGAGGGTGAGCTGAGCAGTGCAGTAGCCCAGCGTCTGTGATGCCATGCACGTCCCATCCACCAGGGACACGCTCCCAAGCTGTCGGAGCTGGTCAGTCGGAGTGACTCGCACACGGATGGAGGTCGGCTCGGCAATCACATCTCTGGAGTCAAACACTTGCACAAAAGCAGTGACAGTCTTCAAACTGTGTGAGACTACTGTATGTAGCACTGAGCCCACCACCCTCACGGCTGCATCACCAACATTGGGGATTTCAGCTCGGTCAAAAGTACCCGAGGTTGCCGTGTTAATGCCTCCAGAGATGGTAGCTGGTATTCCGATGTCTTCCCCAAATAGATACCCAACCTCTTGGGCATATTGTCTCCCTCCGGTCCGAGTTGGTCGACCAATGAGATAACCACCATTTGAGTCAAATGAGACCACCTGTCCCTCCACGATGTCTATGGTCAGGTTCCATGTTGCGCTATTTGCAGGAATGCCATTGTCCTGAGCAACGATCGTGAGATTATATTCCTGTCTCTGTTCAAGGTCAAGCGGAGATGTGATTCTTATCTCACCAGATGTGCTACTGATTTCAAAAGGAATTCCACCCTGTCTAATCCCATAGGTGATGACTGCATTGATTCCCTCGTCTGCGTCCGTGACAACCATCCGTGTGATTAGAGTGCCCACTGACGAGTCCTCTTCGACGAGCAGCATCTCATCATTGTCTGGAGAGAACACTGGGATGTTGTCATTTATGTCCGTGATTATAACAGTCAGGTTAGTACTTGCAGACATCGGAGCAATGCTACCATCCACAGCAGAGACTATCAATTCATAGGATGCTACCAGTTCTCTGTCGAGTGGCTTAGTGACAGTCAGGTAACCATTGTTGTCAATCGTAAAGGTAGCACTATTAGACAGGCTGAGGGTCACCGTCCCGTTGCCACCCTCATCAGGGTCTGTCACAATTATCCTGTCGAACGTAACGACATTGTCACCAGAAGCATTGAAGAAGTTTTCCGGGATGCGAATAGAGTAGACGGCTCGGTCAAAACTGGGTGGATTGTCGTTGATATCTATCACTGTTATCCTCACTGTTACATTGCTAGAGAGCGGAGGATTACCCCGGTCGGTTGCGACCGCTGTCAGGTTGTAACCTGCAAACACTTCTCTGTCAAGAGACTGAGCAACAGAGAGCTCGCCTGATGTGCTGTTCAAGAAGAATTGGTTGTTAGGAGGATCCAGAGTGAAGACAATTTCGCCATTGGAACTTGAGTCCACATCAAATGCTTCAACTGTCACAAGGAGCTCCCCAACTGGGACATCCTCTGGAATGTCACTGGAATAGGCATCTTGTCGAAACTCCGGGGCATTGTCGTTCACATCCAGTACTGTGATCTCCACCATGGCGGTACCAATCACATAGCTACCCAAGTCAGGCACCATGGCGACGACAGTAAGAGTGTAGTTAGTTACACTCTCGTAGTCCAGTGAAGTCTCCAGCTGAAGCTCACCGGAACCACTCAGTGAAAAGACACCATTGCCACTTGTGTCAACTAAGTTATACACCTCTGCATTAGAAGGGAAGTTGGGGGAGAGAGCTGAGATGGTCCTGAAGGTGACGTTGGTGGTCTGGTTCTCGGGTACGGGAACTGGTATCACTGATGCGTTGAAGCGGCAGTAGTCAGAGCGAAGGTTATTGGTAAAGTTTGTGAATGGGCTGAAGCCATCTGGTCCACCAACGGTGACATCACTTATGGCAGCGGCCTCACGCTGCGAGCTGAGGGTCGTGTCTCGAATCTGGGGGACCAGGAGCCCATCAGCCACGTACGTAGTATTCTGTGCTGCAATAAATGAGACATATCTATCCGGTGTGGTGCTGTAGCTGTGTGTGGTGGTGAAGACTGCAACGGATAAGCCAATGTTCTCCAACTGGAAGTCCAGTGGTGTGGACAGAGACACCTTGTATGTCCCATCTTCATCAGTCGGGTAGGCCTCAAATATGCCACTACTGGAATCGACAGTGGTGCCACTACCCCCTGGGATGGCTTCCGTGACTGACAGGAGAGAGCCAGCTCGTGGATGGGAGACTATGAAAAATGCGAACGTGTAATTGAAGTGGGAACTGCGAGGTATAGCCAGGCTGGCAGAAATTTCCAGCATACAGTTGGTTTCCATGGAAACAGGAGTGATGGTATAGCTATCAAGGAAGGGCACCAATCCAGCAACAGCTCGCATCAGAAACACAACGTCAGCAACCGTGACAGCTCTGTCACCATTGGAGTCCAGGGCGGATATCTCCTCAGCTGTCAGAGTTCCCAGCTGGTTTGTAAGATAGAAGATAACGTATGCTGCATCTTTCACACTGAACTCACCATCGCCATTTGTATCTCCAGAGAGTGGTGTTGACTGCCTTGTCACTCGGGCCATGGAGCCAGGAGCTCCAGCTGCACGTCGTCGTCTTTGTGAGGACTGCACCATCACTGTGAGGTTGCCAGTGTTTGAAGTGGCTGCATCATTATTTATGAGGCTAGTTTGGTTCAGTGTGTTGTCGACCAGCACTTGCAGGAAGCTGCTGATGTCGGTCAGCCCATCTTCCTCAGCCCTGAATGTGATATCAGCAATAAGTGGGACGGGGTCTAGTGTCACTTCAGTTGCTATAAACACAAGTTTGATTTCACCAGCAGGTGAATCAGCGCGGACTGCAGAGAACCCAGGAAGTAAGGGAGTTACAGAGACGAGGTCCAGAACATCTGGGTCATACATCAGAGAGACGTCCAGTCCTCCGATTGTAGAGTCTCCAACGTTGACCCGTACACCGACTGTGAACTCACTACCAGCAGCTACTGGCGGCTGCGGGATGCCAGTATCCTGTCCGAGGTCAATCTGCCCCAGGGCTGGTTGCAGATTGGCTGTGAATTGAACAGAAGCACTACTACCAGAGGCAGTAGCAGTGAGGGTGGCGTCTTCAAAGTGGCTGCCTATGATCGTCAAGATACCAGTACGTGGGTCAATGGTCGCCACATCCGGAGGGTCTAATGAGAAGGAGAGCAGGCTAGATAGGTCACCGCCAGGCAAGTTGAGGATATCCGTGAGAACTGTTTGATCAGTGAGAGTGACAGCAAACACAATGCGACTCTCAGTTGGTGAGATCTCCTCCAGAAAGAGATAGTCAATGGACTGTACCGAGACCATACTGTTCACAATATTGACTGTAACTGCATTTGCTTCAATATTACCTGCTTGTATGGTGACCATGACGGTTCCAAATTCACCAGATGTTGGAGTCACGATTCCTTCAGCAGATACAGTCAACTTTTCGGGCGCAGAAACGGTGCTACTGAATTGAGTCCCAGCTGGTACCCTCTCCCTGTTGAGGTCTGAGAACACAGCCTCTACGACTATCTCTGCCTGCTGCCAGTATCCAGTGCTGCCAACCTCCTCCAATGTGATATCCCCACTAGGTGTACCAGTTGAGTTGGGGTAGGCGTCCAGTTGGGCTTCCAAGCTGACAACATTGACCAGTGTGAACTGCAGGGTTTCTGAATACATTTGTCCTCCAGGTGTGGTGTAGCTGACGTTCAGCTCTCCGCTAGTAGGTCGGGTCTGATCTGAAATCACAGCTGATATGACCAGGTTATCATCAACACTGAGGTAGGGTGAAGTGGTAGTCGCAACCTCTCCTGTCACATCCATCTTTGTTCCATCAGCATACAGCAGGAAGACGGTCACTTGGCTGGAGGAGGGGAGGGAGTCAAACGTGATACCACCAGTGTCGCCAGCAACGATAAGGTGAACGGCTTGGAGTTCGAGACCAGTTGAGTCTGGAGTTGTGACTGTGAAAGTAGACTCTGCCACGAGAAGTGGCTCCTGATTGGGACAGTCTAACGGCGTCCACAGGAAGGACATCTGTGCATTCCCAGCGCCACTGGCAGCGATTGTTCCATCAGGGGACACCTGTACAACTTCGGTGGTGTCAGAGCTGATATTGAGGCTCCCATCGTTCGGAATAGCAAAACGAGCACCATCCGAGAAGTAGACCACTCCAGCAGCAAATCCTCTGGTGCCAATCTCACTAAAGTCTTGGGTAACAATGGCAGAAGCTGTGAGAGTGGAGGCAGAAGTGTACATCGTTGGATCAACTGAGACTTCAAGGGAGGTGAAGATGGTTGGGACAAGTGAGTACGGAACCACTTCTTCATCTGTTACTGTCACATCACCAAAGAACGTTCCAACACTTATTTCAGCACTTCCAACTGAAACACCACTCACCATGTCCCCAACAACAGTTGCTATGGTGTCATTGTTTGAAGCGATCTGACCAGTGGCAGCAGCAATGCTCGTCACATCAACCTCGTCACTGAAGTCTTCTCCAGAGCGGAACGTTGCAAGTAATCTCACTCTCGTCTGCTGGTAGGAATAACTGGAACATGCAACAGGTTCGTACCACCCGGAAACCCGATTCAACTCCCGGTCCGGAATATCAACTTGCAGGTCATACACCTGCCAGATCTTCAGTGGCAATGAGAAGGACTGTGAAGTTGGAATGTGTGTGATCGACAAACTGGTCTCACCAATCTCTCCAGAATGGTTTCGGGCCAGCATGACGGTGGAACAGTCGGTAGAAGTGATTACAATGTCGGGAGTGGAAGTGCACCGGAGGTCTCTGCTGGTTGGGTCAATTGTGGAATAGGCAGGTTCCGGTCTGCTGTACACTGCATACACCTGGACTGGAACGGGGACATTATCGCCATCAAGGACAGCAGTGTTTACTAGTTCCGGGTAGTCAGTTGAAGCAAGGATGCCTACGACACGAACTGGCTCCAGATAAACCTGACCGGGGGACAAGGACTGCAGCCCATTTCGGTCAAATACGACAGCTGGCTTGAGAGTGCTGATTACCGACCCATATGCTGTGACCAGAGAGGCAACATTGGCTGTGATGTTGGGCTGGGTTGGTGATGGGGTCGTTGAAGTAATAGAACTCTGTATTCCAAAGAAACGTTCTGTACCAGTGGAGGTCTTCGGGCCCTGAAAGTCAGTTGACGTGCGTAGACACACATAGGTGTAAATGTTTTGATAATGGTCCACCTGGTTGGTGCATGACCACTGGGTATTACGCTCTAATTCACCTAGCATCACAGGCCTTGGTGCTTGTAAGTTGAGTTGGAAGCCGATGACTTGGAGCGAGGTTGGTGCACCCACCCATATTGTGAAAGTATCCTCAGCATAGAGGGTGTACGTCGGGAGCTCAACAACCAGATTGCCCTCAGCGGTATCACTGGGTGGCGTGGGATTCAGAGCAACCGTGCCAAGGTCCACAGAGATATTGATATTTCCACCTGTGAGAGTAACACTCACGTCTCTATAGCCATCCTGTGGTTGAAACCAGGCATCCGGTACTAGGACATTGAGGCTGCAGAGTCCAGCGCTCACATTGGCAAGGCATTCAACGCTGGTTTCAGGAATCCCAGTGAAATTAGAGTCAGATGGTCTGATTTCGAGGTAGAGAGAAGTCTCTACAACTGCTGTGAGCAGTGAGGCATCCCTCACTTGGGCCACAGCCGAGATTGTGGGGTTGTCGAACCACACTTCGCTCTGATGCAAAACGCCGTGCAAACTGGCCAATGGCTGTTCACTTCTGAAGTAGGTTTCCGTGCCAGTACTTCCTCCAAGCGTGCCAGTGATAGTTCCATTGCTGAATGAGTTTCTGAAGAAGGTCACCTGCTGATCAAACCCATCTCTGCTGCGGTGACGAATCACATCCCCTGATAGGAATCCTGCAAATTCAGTTTGGAAGTCAAACCTTGATGGTTCTGCTACCACCACTAGTAGGTCAATCGAGCAGCTAAAGTTACTGACATCCCTGACTGTCACAGTGAGATTGTAGGATGGTGTTGAGAGGCGGTCAAACGATTCAACGAGGGTGTAGATGTCTGCCGTGGTTTCACTGGTTTTTCTAATTCCAAATTCGGCGCTTGGTGAGAGAGAGAAGAAGAGCTGGTTGTGGTCGGCCCCCAAGTCTGCATCCGAGGCATTGACAACCAAAATGGTGGTGTCAGCAAAGTCATCTTCAGCTACAAGAGCAAGCCGTTCATTGGGGTAGCACTCAGGGGTATTATCGTTGATGGGCTCAATCACAATCACGATGGCAGCTGTGCCAGTACGAAGTGGGGTTCCGTCGTCAGTGGCTACCACAGTGAGGTTGTACTGCATCCGGATTTCAAAATCGAGTTCAGACGCAATATATACTTCACCTGTTGTGCTGTTGACCTCAAACTCAAACTTGGGCTCTGCAAGGCTGTACGAGAGGGTCATGTTTTCTCCTACGTCTCTGTCCGTTGCACGCACAGTCTCAACAACGTAGCTGACAGCCGTGTCCTCAGGGATGCTGGGCGGAGTGTACACTGCTTGATCAAACGTTGGGTCATTATCATTAACGTCCAGCACGGTAACAAACAGCTCTCCAAACCCACCAAGCGTGCCGAGAGTGCCCTGATCAATGGCGTGCAGACCAATGAAGTATTCGTCTATTGCCTCACGGTCCAAGGTAGAGATCAGTACAACCTCCCCAGTGGTTCTGTTGATCGCGAAAGTGTTAGAAATTTCGTCTGTGGGTTGATACAAGAAGTACATGACGTCTGCATTAACTCCTGAGTCACTGTCATTGGCAAACACAGTCGCCACTACACTGCCAACTTCAAGATTTTCATAAGGTGACACTCGCGTTGTATTTGGGAAGAACCGAGGTTGGTTAAAGTTGATGCAGTCGGGAGAGGAGAAGGTCTGGTCAAATGTGACCAGGGAATCAAACCCAAGCCGGAATGAGAATGGGATTGAAGTTCCAGTGGGGTGCTCAACAGAAGCATTGAGTGTCTCTGGGAACTGTACCGGAATGGAATCAGGACCAATCATGATCTCAACCAGGTTCTCAGACAGCTGGCTGCTGAAGTCAGTCTGAGTCTGCACCAGAACAAGTCCAACATCGGGCTTGCTGACTTGAGTGTTTAGGACGGCCCTGAAGGTATCATTAACGTTCCTAGTTTCAAAGAAGCCACCATTTGTACTAGCTGGAAGTGTTTGAGTGAACCTAATTCTCTGCCCCACATTAGTGAAAATGGTGGTAGAATCAACTTCTTGCTGGAACTCTGGATCTCGGTTGAAGAGGCCAAAGAGGAGAGAGGTGACAGCTGGGTCTGCTACCTGGTCGCCTCTGCCAATTAACTCCGCTTCAACTGTCAGGAAACAGTCAGTGTCATTCACAGGAGAGATCCGGAGGTTCTGGACAAAGTGTACCAGCCTGAAGTTTGCCCTCAGGAGGAAGGTGAGGTCACGATCATCGCAGACACCGTCCAGATTGAAGTCAACAGCTGGACAGCTGGGTGTATTGTCCTGCTCCAAGTAGAAGACGTCAGCAATGTTGAAGATGCAGTTGCCATCCAGATCTCCAACTTCCTTGCCGCTGGCACAAGTGCACGGGAGTGGATCAGTGCACGGTGGAACAGAGGGGTTGAAGAAGGTGAGAGGAATCCTCAGTTCAGGTGGAGGCGGGAGTCCAGTGGTATTACCAATGGCAACGGAGATGTATGCAGCAGGGGATGCAGAGAACGACAGAGGCTGGGGTGGGTTGTTACGATTAAACAATGTGGCTACTCCACCACGAATGGCTGCAAAGCCACTGGCAGTATCCAGTGCCTTGAACGTGAGTGTCCCAATGTAGAGGGTACCAGGCGCAGGTGGGTCAGTGAACACTCCACCAAGGAGGACGTACCCAGCGAATACTCTACCGGAAGAAGCAAACTGAACCGGCAAATCAGGTCCGGGTGAGGTGGAGATGAGCTCAAGCAGGGAGTCGTCATACGCCACAGCTACCTCGAGAGAGCCTACAGACTGGTTTCCGATGTTGATTCTCACAGGCACTTCAAAGGTGTCTCCTGGCAACACAGGAGGGACTGGGGGTCCGTTGGTACCCCCAAGGTCCACCTCACCAACAGCCGGCTGCAGGTTTGCAAAGATCTCAGCTGTTGACTGGAGACGATTAACATCATTAACAGTCACTGTGACGCTAACAGATGTGGGTGCATTGTTCAAGATGATGACACTCCCAGAGGCTGAGTCAATGGTAAGTATGTCCAGGTTGTTGCTCACTGCGTTCAGTAGTCCGGTAACAACTTGCCCGCTCGGAGTGTAAACCTCGTCCAGCTGTGAGCCGTTAAGGAATGTCACCGCAGCAGAGAGCCTAGCAGCTGTTTGCCCTGGCAGTCCAGTGAGGGTGCTACCAGTGGTGAGCTCCAGGCGATCAATGCTGTCCACATTCACGGCTCCAGCGAGTACCTGAAGACTGAGCTTGGCCATCAGTCCTGAGAAACGCACAGTAATGTTGACAGCTCCGGCTGCTTGTGGTGTAACAATTCCATTCTGGGATACCATGACGATGTTGTTGGGCATGGCTGAATACTGGGTGGAGGGGTCGGATGTAATGTCCACGGAGATGGATTCACCCGCAGGGAATGGCAGCTCCAACACAGGTGCCAGTGCAGCTCGCTGAAACACACCTGTAGCGCCAATCATACTCAATTCAGTAACCTCTACAGAGCTGGAGCCACTGTACTCCGGGTATGGAGAGGCAACAACCTCGAGTGTCTGCGTGTAGGTCAAGGTGATGGTTGCGGTGACGGGGGGGTAGGACTTGTAGTTCACAGTGACGTTCACAGTAGCTAATGTGCCAGGGGCGTTGGCGTCAATGAATCTAATACCAGCACTGTCCACTCTCATTGAGAGCAGTCCTGCCGGAGAGAACATGTAGCTGGTCGAGGTGCTGTTTGTGACATCAAGAGAGATCGTCTCCTCTCCGATGTTGTACACGAGGCGGACAGAGATTGGTGTGCTGGTTGGTATGGTACCAGACCCAGCCACCACATCACTAGGGTGCACCAAAATGGTGTTGTCAATCTCCACTTCGATTTCAGGATCACGCAGGTCGATATCAAGTGGAGCATCTAGTGACAGAACACTGTCATCACACGCGGTCCAGGTGACCCGTAGCAAGGGGCCCGAGCCACTGTCACGAGCAGTGAACCGCGTTCCAGACACTGTAATGACACTGGAATCAGTGGTGGAGTAGTTGAGACCAATATCTGGAGGAACTTGGTACCGTGTTCCATCTGAAAACACGGCAGTTGTGACCAGGAAAGCCACCTGGGTCTCATACTGCAAATCGGAGTCCAGACTGGCTTGGAATGGATCGGAGCCCACATATGGAATGGAACTTGGCACTGATGTTGTGAGGCTGGTTGAATATGCCACATCAAAGTCAATAGCACGGACTGGAATGGAATCAACCGTTACAACAGTGCCTCCAAGAGAAATGCCTGGCCGTACCGGGTGAGCAGCTGTGATCATCACTGTGCCAGGACCCACAGCTGTTATCTCTGTCCCCAACACTGTGGCAATGCTGATGTTGTCACTTTGGAAGGTCGAGAGCAAGTGTTCCACCCTGACCTCTGTGCTGGTTTCCGACGATGAGTTAGGACTGAAGATTGCTGTGGCTTGGATGAAGGATCTCTGGTAGGCCTGAGTACAAGTTAGTCCATCTGAGACCGTCCACCTTTCAACTGGACTAAGGACGGTGTCTGTTGTGCTGATGGCAATTGGCACATTTGGAAACCACACCTGGAAGTCAAGTGTACGCGTGACTGGCAACAGGGATGGCTCTGGTCTGAAGTTGCCGCTGAGAGAGGTTACATTGAATGTGATGCGAACGTTCTTAGCCCCTGATGCTTCCGTGCCGTCCACGTACACCTCGTTGCAATCACTTGCAACTTTCAGCACATCGTCGTTTTCACTTGAGCAGGTCAGGTCACCAGCAGTCAGGAGTGTTCCCTGGAGCAGGATGTTATCAAAGCGATGTGGAGATGCAAGAAACACTCCGGCGATGCTTGGGAATATCCTCCTTCGAATGCCTGAGAGGACAGCATCGTTGAAGATCACAGTCTGGTCCGAGACAGCAAACATCCCCACCAGGACGTCCTCAGATACCGAGACACTGCCCAATTCTGGACGACAACCATTTCTATCCACCACTAGTGCCTCAGAGTACGAGTCAACTTTACCGTCGGTATCCACGGCATCCAGGTTGTAACAGGAAATTCCAACCACCTCATTTGTGCTACCAGCAACAGTAACTTCGAGAACTACAATCTCCTGGAAGCCGTATGGAGGTGGTGAATTTGCGATCTTTGTAGCAGCTACGGAGAGTGATCTCCTAGCGGAAGTTACCTCGTATCTTGTTTCCCACCCTTCAGCTGTAGAGACAGGAGCCTGGCCATACAGCAGCCCAGAATCAAGGTCGCAGCGAAGGGAAAAGGCTGAGAGGGAGATGTTTTCATTCTGCTGAATGAGGACTGGAATCGAAGCACTCTGACCAGCGTAGAGTGTATACGCTGGGATCTGCACAACCATAAGACCTTCTTCTGTACCAGAAGTTGCATTTTCACAAGCTAGTTCAAACTGGGGTTGTGGCACAAGAGAGACCGCTTGCTCAACCACTGTTTGATTCTGGCCCGGCACTCCGTAGGAGACGGTAACGATTCTCTCTTCCTCGTCAGAGAACACAAACCACTCCACTGGGAGTTGGAGACCAATGACAGTGGTTGCTGCGTTGGTGGATTCAGAGGTGTTGACCGAGCCAAGTGTGCTGCTAGCGGAGACAGTCACCGACGTGAGGGCTACGGTGTAGCTGCCAAATTCATCCAACGCCAGTAAGGCTACGTAAACTACTGGGTTGTCATAGTACACAGTGGGTGTTAGCAGGAGAGCGTCGAGCTGGGTTGCAGGGAGGGGGGTCACAAGAAAATTACTGTGAGAAGTGAGGGTTCCGAATCTTGCTGTAAACTGGTCCATTCGGAAAGGATTGGTGTTATAGAGGTAGTCAAACTCCTGCTCAAAGGAGTCAGCAGCAGCTGCCCTGGGATTGTCGATCGGGAAACCGACAGAGGAGTTGAAGTTAATTGGAACTGTCTCACCAACGATCACGTACACAGTAGCTGTACTGGTGCGGATCGTGGGAGAGCCGGAATCTATGACAGACACAGTAAGTGAGTAGAGATCTCTTACGGTTTGGCTCAGAGTGGTATTGGAGGTCAGGAGGCCGCTGGTGATATTGAGGGAGAACAATATTGCATCGGATGTGGGGAGAAGAGCGTAGGTGAATGGCGGTGAGCAAATGTCTTGATCAGTGGCAACAACGGTGAAGACATCGTCACCGTTTGTTGTTCCCTCTGCCACGATGGCAGCGTAATCGTCCCTCGTGAACTGCGGATCAAAGCTGTTGTCATCGTACACGAAAATGGTTACGTTCACTGAAGAACGAAGACGCAGTTGTCCACCCGGATGGTCCTCGGCAGTGACAAGGAACGAGTAGGTCACATTGTCATATGTACACAGGAAGTCAGTTGTTGTAATTTCTCCAGAGAGAGAGTCAATCTGGAATAATGAGCTGGAGTCACCTACAATCCGGTATGTTACGTCCCTAAACTGGCCCAAATCTGCATCCATGGCAGTCACGGTCAACACCACGCCTCCTGGAGGCACGTTCTCCGTCACCACCACAGAGTACTCTGGTTGGTCAAAGATGGGTGGGCTGTCGTTAATATCAATGACTTCGATGGTTACCCGTGCTGAATCAGTAAGAGTAGGAGTGCCGAGGTCATACGCTATCACAGTGAATGAGTACACGGGCCGTTCTTCTCTGTCCAACGATTGAGCAATACTGATGTCCCCAGTTTCTGGGTCAATCATGAAGTCTTCACTGCCCTCTCCTGTTAGATTGAAACGGATTTCTGCATTCTGGCCACTGTCAGCATCCGTTGCTGATATGAAGTCTATCACGACAGTTCCGACCGTGTTGTTCTCCACGGCCAAGTTGAAGTAACTTGTGTTGCTCAGAATCGGTGCATGGTCATTTTCATCAGTCACAAAAATGGTGAGGTTGCTTGTCGAGCTCAGTGGATTGACACCCAGGTCACTTACTTCTACCACCATCGAGTAGTTCATTGTTCCCTCAAAGTTGAGAGATCCATTCACTGAAATGTTTCCAGAGACTCGATCAATTACAAAGGGTACGCCGGGTGTGAGCAAGTCATATCTGAGCACATTGTCTTGAGCATTGTCGCGATCACGTGAGCGGCAGAATGATCCACCATCCAAATCACGACCGACAAGCTGGGTTACAAATCTCCCTTGATCAGAATTCTCAGGTACGTTTGCAACCAACTCATCAGGAAAGAATGGAATGTTGTCGTTTTCGTCACAGACCCTCACCCACAGAGGCAGGATTGTTCTTTCAATAACATTAATATCTTCCTCAATGGCCACGATGACCACCCTAAAGCTGTGATCTCCCTCACGGTCCAGCCTTACCCTAGCTCTCAGTATTCCAGTCACGGGGTCTAGAGAGAAGACGCCCAGTACTGGCTGTGCATCCGGAGCCACCACTCCCTGGTCATCTGCAAGATGAACGCTGTTGATACTGTATGTGAACAGAGCATTTGGACCAATATCGGCATCGGTTGCGCTAACCATGGTCACAAATGCATTCGGGACATTGTTCTCAGAGATATCAGCTTCATCTGGTGTGGTGAATACGGGACGTTGGTCATTGATGTCGGCAACAGCGATCTGTATGAGGACTTCAGATGATTGAGGAGGGGTTCCTGCGTCCACAAGCGTGACTGTGATGTTGTAGGAATCTTGGGTTTCCCGGTCGAGTGACTTCACGAGAGTCAGACTGCCCGTGAAATCACCATTACCTGTTTCAAGATAACTGACATTGAAGAAGCGTGACATCGGATTATCTCCATCAGTTATGTTGAAAAAGCTGAACCCTCTATTGTCAGCATCCACATCCGCATCTCGTCCAGAGAACGTGAAGACAGCAATTGATTGGCCTTGTGTGGGAACTTCTACCCCCTCACTGACATTCACTGAGTACGTGTCCTGCTCTGCAAGAGGAGGGTTATCGTTTGCATCTTCAAGAATCAGTATAAAGGGGATTGTGTCTCTCATACGGGTGAAGATGTGTGGCCCCTGATCTGTGGCAACAAAAGTGGCTGTCAGTCTGAGGTAGGACTCACGATCGAGCGTACCAGCAACAATCACTTCTCCAGTTTGTGGGTTGACTCCCAGTGTCCCTGGGACCGAGACGTCCTCGAGGCTGTACAGAATATCGCCAGCTGGCAGAGGACTATCAGCGTCAGTGGCTGTTATTGTACGGAGTGTGGTGTTGATGGGTGCGTCCTCAGATCTGGTGATGATAACCACATCCCCAAATATTGAGCTAATCTCGGGAGCATAGTTGTTGTAGCATAGCTCGGCTGGGAAACTGTTGTTGAAGAACTGCTGTGGGTTGAAGGCTGACAGTGAGATGTCCACTCCTGGCACACCAGGTATGGGGGTGAAGGTAGCACTGAGGGAGCTGTACGCCAAGCTGGAAGTTGGGTGGCCGGTAAAGACCACAGTCCGCAGTCTGGTTGGGACATCGTTGATCGGATCAAGAGTGCCAGCGACAAGAAGAAAGCCAATATCACGCTGCGCTATGATACCAG
Source organism: Axinella damicornis (assembly GCA_963931865.1). Classification (NCBI taxonomy): domain Eukaryota; kingdom Metazoa; phylum Porifera; class Demospongiae; order Axinellida; family Axinellidae; genus Axinella; species Axinella damicornis. The sequence goes on from OZ007506.1 coordinate 21,438,519, forward strand.
GCTCAGTCTCGATTCCATACTTCCCATCACCAAACGATGCTGGATTCAACCACCCTCCGAATGCACCTGCTGGAAGAGCAATATCCAGGTTCCGGGTTCCAATGTTAAATGTGGTGTTGTCGTACTGGTCTTGGAATTCAGGATTAGGGTGGAACAGTCCAAAGTAAGCGAAACTGGAACTAGGTGGAGTCCCATCCCATGTCTGCAGGGTGACGTTGATGGCCATCCGGCAGTCTGAGAATTCAGCGTCAATGGGACGGAGAGTTAGATCAGGGATCAGTGGACGGAGACCTAAACGTGCATACACAAGGGTCCTTACATCATCTAGCTCAATTCTACCATTTCGGTCAGCATCCATTGCTTCAAGTTGCTCAGCAAGAAGGTTGGTATTGCTGGCAGGCAGTGGAAGGAGGGGAACGTACTCTTGGACAAAGAGGGCATCGATGAGATCAAAGGTGCAATCAGCGTTAGCGTCACCTGCACGCACACTTCCTGTGAGGTTAACACATTCTGTCAGAGAACATGGAGGATTGGAGCATCGTCTGATGTCAGTATCGAGTGAGCTGTTGACTGGAGTCTGGCTGATAGTTCCTGGGGGAGACAGCCTCTCGGTAGGGTCACCAATTGGTGAGCTCACAGTGGAGAAGTCATTCAGGGTGAGAACATAGGTGCTGAACGGGGTGAAACTGACCGAGGTGGTGACGTTGAATCTCAGGGTGGCAATGTGCAGCCGGCTGGTACCAACAGCTGCCTCTTGTGCAATGCCTCCAAATCGGAGCATGCCCGGAGGATCATTAGTGAAAGATGCTGCAATAAAGTCTAGCTCATTGGTTCCCAGTATGGTAGCAAGCTCCAGAACTGTGTCATCAAACTCTACAGCTAATTCTACAGCTCCTAGTGTAGCACCCTCCACGTTGAGGTACACAGGTACTTCTATTGTGGTTCCCGCCTCAAGCTCAGTCCGCAACAGTCCTTCAATGTCCACCTCACCCAGCCTTGGCAGAAGGTCCACAAAGAACGATATTACACTGGAGTCAATACTGGGAATGGCAGCTGTGAGTGAAGCCGGTACAACTGAATTGCCCTCAACACGAACCAGGCCGGTGACGTTGTCAATGTCAGCAGAGAATGGGGAGAGAGAAGAGAACTCTACGACACTGGGAAGCGCTGGACCAGAGGAGGAGATGAAGTTAGGGAAGTACGTGCCATCACTGAACCGTAGAGTAAGAGAGGGAACAATCACGGTTCCCTGGGTGGCAAAGAGGGTACCATTTTGCAATGGAATACGGAATTCAGTGATCTCAACTGCACTTATCTCTTCATCAAGTACAGCAAAGGAAACTGATGCATTGAGTCCACCAAGGTAGGCTGTGATGGTGCCATTGCCGGAACCGACCGGGGAAACTCTACCTCCTTCCACGCTGAGAACTGAGGTGTCTGAGATACTAAACACTGCTGCGTTATGCAGTGTAACATCCCTGATGGAACCATCTGAGAGCACTGCAGTCAGTGTGATCTCAGCCTGCTGGTACATTGACGTATTTGCAAAGCGGTTGAGAGTAGCTGCATCCTGGACAGTTGCTCCATCATAGGAGGGGTACGGAAGTGCTGAGAGCTGCAACTCAACGATACCGAGAACCGTGACTGGGCCTCCACTCTGCCCAACACGAGCGTCTCTCAGTGAATACTCCACAGTGAAGGTGGCCTCACCAGGGAAGGACCCGCTGAAGACAGTTCCGCTGTTAACCGTGAATGGTGCTGAGGTTGTGTTGAAGATGGTACGGGGATCATCTGTGACAGGAACCGCCGTTCTGTCCTCGTGTACAAGTTCAACCTCGATCGATGTCTCCGATGGAACACCAAGGATAGTGGAGTGCTCTGGAATAGCTAGTACTGTTGTGCCAAGCGTCACTTCCAGTCCCACAAGCCGAGCAATACGGATATCCAAGGATGCAGCGTTTGAGGGTGTCCCGGAACCGGGACATACACTTGGACCCAGGACTCCCTCCAAGAGAAGTCCCGTTCCACTCCCTCGCAGGGTGATTCGGTTTGAACTGGTGACTTCCAGCACCTCCATGTCTCTAGAACTCAGCTCAAGTCCATTCGACATGGATAGCTCAAAGTTGCGTCCGTCACTAAGAACAGCTTCTGTGAGCACGCTCACGGGCATGTTGATGTGCCGGAAGTTCGACTGCAGTTGTACTTGGGAGGTTTGCAGGTAGGAGCTGCCGGCAGGAGCGTCAGGGATTGGCAGTGGGTTCAGACCGGAGTGGAGAGTTAGGCTCACATCATCGACAGTTACAAAGTTGCTGGTGATTGTGACAGGTTCTGAGCTAATGGGGGATCCGAGGTGTGTTCCAAAGAGGTCGACCAGAATTTCAGCTGTCCCTTCACTCCTCCCAAATGCCTGGACTGTGTCCTCTTCCAGTGTCAAGTCCAGTATGGAGGGATCAGAGCTGCGAATACTGTCTCTGACCAGTGGAGTAACGATGGCCGGCTGCCGCAGATCACCGGCAACAAACACCGCCTCCACTGCTACTTGGGTCGACTCATACTCCTGGTTGCAGCCAGAGTCACCATCAAACACTTCAGAGATTGGATTCAGTTCGGTTTCTCTGGGATTGACTGTGATTCCAGTTGGGAACCAAACCCGGAACGGAATGGAGGCAGAGCCGTAGGGGGAGGAGAGGAGCACGTTCACTGGGTCGGCTCCCTCTGTTTCATTGCCATTGAGGTACACGTTAGAGCAAGTGCGGTTCACTCTCAGAACAGAATCGTCTGAACTCTCACAGGAGACTTCGAAATCCGAGAAGTTGAACTGACCAGAGTTCAGGAAGCTGAGAACAGAGATGGCACTGCTTACCATGTTGCCATTGAGGTAGACTGAGTTGAGGAGTCCAGAGCGATTTGCATACGGAAAGAGTCTCACAACCGATGTTGGGGAAGCAAGGAGCTCACCAACTGCTGAATTGCATGAGCCATCTTCATTGTAGTTGATGTGAACAGCTGGCTCGCGTGTGAAGACTTGTCGCCCCAACACGTTCACCACATACTCCACAGTGCAGTTGAGGGTAATAACACCTTCCAAGACAAATGGGGCATCTGGTCTCATTCGCACTCTGATAAGCAACTCCTCAAACATGGTCACACGGTCAAAGTTGAGTGGGAATTCATTGTCCAGAGCACTGATGGAGAAGGAGCTGCCACTGGCGGCAGTTTGGATGCTGTAGCGTGAAGAGGAAGTGAGAAGTTCCACAAATTCGAGACCCTCAGCCATGCTGAACACCATCAGATAAGAGCGAATCTCATATTCAGCATTCACAAACACACTGATGTCGAAATACTCTCCTGGATAGACAACCTTAGAGGGCAATACCACACGAACTTGGGGCACGGATGGGGGGCATACTGCAGGTGCAGCAATGGTAACCTCTCCAAGGAACGAGTTGGCACTTTCATGTGAAAGCCCGTAGTACACCCTCACGGTGCTGTTTTCAGTTTGAAGGGGGACAAACCAGTCTGCTGGTACCAGTGTCCTGGCCACACACGTCGCACTTGGAGGTTCGGTGGTGCAAGAACCGGTTGTGTTGCGTCCAGGAAAGAGATCACTTTCAATCCTGACATAAACTTCTGTTGCTTCCACCCCGGTCTTCTCGTATCCATCTCCCTCCACTTGCAGACCCACGACCACGTTGGGTTCGCCCGGGTAGACCACCTCTCTTGCTAAAGCCGCATCCACTCTCTGTGCAGGGGAAGGCACCACCGGAACAGGCATCTCTTGTTCAAGGCTTCCAATAGAGTAGTGTATGCTGGGGGGGTCTGTCAGTGAGCCACCGTTGAACAACCAGATGTTCTGCTGGTACACTTCCTGAGAGAGACGAGATATGGTTGGTACTGTAAGGCCACCGTCGACCGCTATCGAGAGGGGAAGCAGCTGACCAATCAGAACAATGAGTGTAACTTCTGCAGTCATGTTGGCGAGGTGAAAGTTGCCGGTGTCGGTAGCGCTCAAGGTCAGAGTGAATGAGAGGTCATCAACGATCAACCTACGGGTGAGCGTGACCTCACCCGTGTTCCTATCGACGGCAAACGTGTTATTCTCATTTCCACCCACAATCTCAAAAACAGGCGGCCCAGAGCAGATGTCTTCATCATTCGTCCTCAGGGACGGGAGGACAACAGTCCCAGCCGGTGCCTGTTCATCCAGCCTGCTCACATAAGATGGCTGGACGAAGACTGGAGGAAAGTTGTTCTCTTTGTAGACTGAGATGGTTAGAGTGGCTGTGCTGCTGAGTGCCTCGATCACAGCGTCTCTTGCTATCAGTGTGAAGGTGTAGGTACGTGTAGCACTATCGCTGAAGCATAGAGCCTCAGTGACTATGACATCACCTGTCAGCACGTCCACACCAAATTTCTCCAAAGGTTCAATACTGTAGAGAGTGATTGCATTGGAGCCTAAGTCCGCATCAACTGCTCTGGTCCCAGTCAAGCGATCATTGACAGGAGTGTTCTCAGTGATGTTGAAGAAGTATGACTGCCGCTCAAAAACTGGCTCCTGATCATTCACGTCACTGACCGCAATGAAGACCTCGGTTTCTGTGAAGAATGATCGGTCATCCACAGCTTGGACAGTGAGAGTGACATTTTGTATTTGCTCGCGATCAATTGGGGAACCTGATGTGGCAATGACACCGGTGAGTGTGCCGATCTTGAAATGCCCTGAGGGGTCGAACAGGGTGTAGTTTAGTGGTGAAGTGGGGGAGTCGGGATCAATAGCAGTTACAGTGACGATCGGAGTGTCTTCAGGAGAGTTCTCGTCCACAAACCCCGTGTAGAGGGTCTGGGTGAAGAACGGACTCTCATCATCTGTGTTGATGATTGTCACATTAACAATGGCTGTTGAATTCAGGGGGGGTGTACCGAGGTCAAATGCTTCGACCTCCATCTCATAGAATGGCCTGGTCTCTCGATCAATTGGTGGGACGGTTCTGATTACCCCAGTCTCATCGTCGATGGTAAACCTGCCAAAGTCACCTCCAACAATCCGATACCGCACTTCAGAATTTGGCGTGGAAGGTTCATCATCATCAGAAGCAAGCACAGTGCCCAGTAACAAGGACTGTATGTCGTGTTCAATGATAAATGTGAAGTAGACAGGCATTGTGAATTGGGGATACTCGTCATTAACATCGGTGATTTGCACAAGGAGAGTTTGTGTTATGGATAGCTGTGTGTCATTAGGGTTAATCAGAGGGTCAGTCCCAAACCCACTGCTGCGTGGAGCCTGATTGTCTCCACTGAACACTGTTCCCGCGCTATCAGTGGCCACGATCAAAAGCTGGATCTCCTGAATCCCACTTTCAAAGTCAAACTGGTTGTCACCACGTACAAACAGTTCTCCTGTTTCAGAGTCGATCTGGAATCTCTCCGACCCAGGAAATTCTATCAAGCTGTACACAATCCTACCATTCACACCAAGGTCTGGGTCAATGGCAACCGCTCGGAAGACCAGGGTACCATTCTGGGAGTCTTCCCGGAGGTCTGTGGTATTGGGCAGGTTTCTGAAAATGGGACTTTCATCATTAGATTCCAGCAAACGGACATTCACTGTCACCGTGCCATTGTTAAAACCGTCCGTGGCCTCCACCTGAAGGTAGTAGAAGTGGCGCTCAGTTTCATAGTCAAGGCTGCTCACGACAGAGATTCCACCTGTCACCGAGTCAATGTCGAATTTGCCATAGTCAGTTTCACTCTCAGAATTGTGGACCAGGTAGTAGCGGATCACGTCATTGGGGAAAAGGTCATCGTCTGTAGCTGCTACAATTACAAATGGCGTATTGAGTGGGTGAAGCTCACGTACAGACACGAGGTATGTTGGTGTCACAAAGACGGGAGGACTATCATTCTCATCCAGGAGGGTAATCGTGGCAGTAGCCGTGGTAAACATCTGTGGGGTACCGTTGTCCTCCGCCACTACTGTCAGGAAGTACTGCTCTCTGACCTCCCTGTCCAGCTCTGCTCCATTGGCCACTGTGACCACCCCAAGCCGGCTCAAATCAAACAGGTCAACATCACCACCAACAGCTTCGTAGAACACTCGGTTCAGGTCCTGATCAAGTGACCTGAGGGTCAGGACAGAAGTGCTGTTGGGAGAATTCTCCAGGACAGACCCTAGGAGGGAGTCGGTGAAAAACAAAGGTGGGTGTTCATTGATGTCAGTTACTATAGCAACAAAAGTGGCTTGGGATGATCGTTGTGGGATGCCGCCATCAGTGGCTACAATTACTAACGTGCAGGGTTCTCCCCTTTGCTCGGCGTCCACTATTTCACTCAACAGCACGACACCAGAGGAAGGAATGATTCTGAAACGTGAGAGACAGTTGGGCGGATGGATGCTCAAAATCTCATAACTCAGCTCTGCGTTCCGACCTGAGTCATCATCAAAAGCCTCTGCAATAAACGCTGTGTCATTAACAGTTGTGTTTTCTGGGATGAGCACTTCAAAAAGGGGGATCCGAAAGTAGGGAGCATTGTCATTTGAGTCGATGATATTGATGATCAGAGTTCCATTAGAAGAAAGAGGTGGCTGACCACTGTCTGTAGCCAAAATGTCAAGCTGCATTTCCCTCGGCTGCAAGGAGTCATCAAAGTCCAACTGCGCTCCCACTCTCACAACACCGGTGTCCCTATCAATGGTGAAATTTGCCCCAATTGTCAGGATATCAAACAAGACAGCTGCGTTTGTACCTGCATCGGCATCCATTGCTGTGACTTGGAAAAATGACATTCCAATATTTGAAGCTTCTTGGACATTAGCTACAAATGGATCGGCTGTGAACATTGGTGGGTTATCGTTGACATCTTCTAGGGCGATGTTGACATTGGCAGAAGCGTTTCGTGGAGGGTCTGCTCCGTCCACAGCCTCAACACGCAGGTAGTAAGACCTCTGAGAAGTATCAAAGTCGAAGTTGCTTCTATTTGCAAATATCTCCCCTGTATCGTTCCTGATGTAGAACAGCTCTGTATCCCCAGCAACCAGTTCGTAGAACACCTCCCCAAAGGTGCCCAGGTCATTATCAATGGCTCGCACCTGCACAACTGACGTGCCAGCTGTAACGTTCTCCAGCATGGTGACGGAATAGTCTTCCATCAGGAACACTGGTCCATTGTTGTTAATGTCAACTACAATAACATCAGCGCGGGCAGTGTCCTCGTTCAGTCCATCACTCACAAGAATCTCCATATTGTACACTCTCCGAGTGAGGGGGTCCAGTGGGGACTGTACCAAGAAAAGACTGCCATTGAACCGATTCATTTCAAAGTATCCCTCAGCACCCCTCTGGATGTGGTAACGCAACCTACCCTCGCTGACCGAATCGCTATCGGTGGCACGAATAGCGGTGGAAATTGGCACCGTAGATGATGCATTTGTATCCTCAGGGACAAGAATCTCATACACATGCTCAGTAAACCTCGGAGGGTTATCGTTTTGGTCTCCCACTCTCACCGTCACAGGTGCGGTATCGTTCAGACCCTCACGGTCTTCAGCAACAACAACAAAGTTCCACTCTGGTACTACCTCGAAATCAAGTGACTCGATGAGGGTGATCGCTCCGGTGGTGACGTTGATGACAAACGGGAACATGGGCTCCGGGAGTAGTTCACCTGCCTGGATCATTCCGCTGGATGGTTCTGGAAGTTCAATCTCAGAGGCATTGAAGCTGGATATGATTCTGTACTGGACTTGATCTCCCAAATCGTCATCCTCCGCTGTCACTTGAAGAACCACGCCTCCTGCACCAGTATTCTCAACAACGGTGGTCTCATAGCGGTCCTGTTGGAACACAGGCTGGTGGTCATTGAAACCCAGGACATTGATCAACACCTGTGCTGGACTAGAGTACATAGAGAGGTCATCGCGAGCAACCACAACAAGCTCAAACATCGATACTTGCTCAAAGTCTAACGGAGCAGAAACAGTTACTGCTCCAGTGGATGAGTCAATATCGAAGGGAGTTCCGGACGTGAAAGTCAGTATTGTAACGACAGCCCCCATGTCAAGATCTACCGCCTCAACACGCAACGGCTGCCCAGTGGTGGCATTCAGGACAGGGTCCCCGATTCTAGCCGTCTCGCTCACATTACCAACAAAGACATCCTGAGAGAAGAATGGCGGATGATCATTAATGTCGCCGATGGTCACATAAAGCAGCACTGTGCCTGTCTGTTGTGGAGTACCGCTATCAACTGCCTCTATTGTGAGGTTGAAGAGTGGTACAACCTCACGGTTCAGCAACCGTACCAAAGTCACAATACCATTCACAGCATTGATGTTGAAAGTATTCTGAATATTTCCGTCTCCGATTTGGTACCTGATCTCGCCATTGGACCCACTATCTCCGTCCCTCGCTTCAACAACTGCAACAACAATGCCCGTGACCGAATCCTCCGACACTGTTGCATTGTAAATGGGTTCCAAGAACTCCGGGGCGTTATCATTTTCATCCAAGATGGTGATCACAACTGTAGCGGTCCCCAAGTTACCACTCCTATCTGCAGCACTGATGGTGAAGTTGTAGATTTGATTCCGCTCAAAATCAAGAGGCTGGTCCACAACAATTACCCCACCGAACGGCCGGATGGTAAAGTCCGCAATGTTTTGGCTAGCAGGGATTGAGTATTCTGGAAGAACGTTGTAGTCAGGATCACTTGCCCCAATGTTGAGGGACGTAAGCTCTACTCCTACCGCCGTGCTCTCATTGATGGAGATTTCGTAGAGTTGTTGTGTGAAAACTGGAGGTTCGTCATCCAAGTCTTGCACAAAGAGAAATCTGACTGACGTGGTTGCTCTGTCGCCCGTTGTGAGGTCAGTTACTCGTGCAATGACTGGAAGACAACTGATGTCAGGAGCAGTTCCAGGTGGGCAAAAGTTAACGCCAGGTGGAAACAAATCCGGTGATTCTCGGTCCATTGGCCCATTCACAAACACTACTCCACTCTCATCAACTGACAGTACATCCAGAGTAACAGACAAAACATATGTCAGGTTGCTGCTAGGATCGCGATCAGTTGCAATAATGCGACCCACCTCCGTACCCACAGTGATATTCTCAAAATACTGCCCCAAAACAAAGCTGTGTATTATCACTCCAAACTCGTTCTGATCAATGACCGTAATGACAACATCTGCAGTATCGGTAGTCTGGGCCGGGTTGTCCTGATAAAAGGTCACGACCTGCAAGCTGAACTGTGGCTGGACGTCTTCTCTGTTGATATTAACTATGGCAGTAATCGTTCCATTATCACGATCTATTGAGAAGATGGTTGATGGAGTTGTAAATGCATAGCCAATTGTCCTGCTGTGAGGGTCAAGATCGTTTGCCGTGACCTGACCAACAAATGCCCCCGGGAGATTATTCTCAGTGATCTCAAACTGGTACGTCTTTTGCACAAACAGAGGCACGTTGTCATCGATGTCCACGATGTAGATGGTGAAGCTTCTGGTAGAATTCATGCTGGGAGTACCGTTGTCCGAGGCAGCAATCACGAGGTCGTACTGCGAAGTATTCTCAAAATTGAGAGAAGATGAGACGGTCAATCTGCCGCTGGTCGGGTCCAGATCGAAGAGTCCCATACCAGACCCATCCACAATAGTGTAGCTCACACGGGAGTTTGGTAGGGTGGGGTCGTCGACATCACGTGCTACCAATGTACCTACGAACGTACCTGCTGTAGCATTCTCACGAATCGAGAAGTTGCCTGGCAACGTGTCAATGAACTCAGGCGCATTGTCATTAACATCCATTATGTTCACGAGGACAACAGTAGTCGCATTGAGAGGGGGGTCCCCCTGGTCACTAGCAACAACTGTGAAGCTGACAGAGGCATTGGCTTCTCTGTCCAGCGGTACCAGATTAAAGACCGCACCCGTGCTTGGGTTGATGTCAAAATATGGTGAAAAGGCAGAGAAGGTGACCTTCAGGGAGAGAGGGAGGGACAGACAGAGGAACGGAGAGAGGGAGGGAGGGACGGAGGGAGGGACGGAAGGAGGGACGAAGGGAGGAAGGGAGGGGGGGAGGGACAGAGGGAGGGTGGGAAGGGGGAGAGGGAGGGAGGGAGGGAGGGAGGGAGGGATGGAGGGAGGGAGAGAGGGAGGGAGGGGGGAGAGGGAGAGGGGAGGGGGATGGAGGATATACAAATGTGATAGACTATACCACACACTGTATACGTACATAGGAATACCTACTGAAAGATTCTCTCCTCACCTGTTCATTTGATCCTGCGTCGGCATCGCTAGCATTCACGACTCCGATGACCTCTCCAGCCGGAATGTTCTCCTGAATAGAGAAGACAAAAGGAGCCCCAACAAATTGTGGAGGGTGGTCATTGGAATCCTCCACAGTGATGTAGATGTTGGCCTCGCTCCTCCTGGATTGGTCTGAGTCCACAGCTTCCACAGTGAAGCCATAGAAGTCCCTAGGGAGAAAGATGTCATAATTTATGCTACATGCAAGACAATGGACCGCAAACTTCTCGCAACCAAAACCAGTCTTGTGGTATTCGGATAAGGCCATATGACTTCCAATAACTAGTATGCTATCAAAGAGCCTGCACTTCCTGTCCAGGTGTTGACTGCAACCTTCTGATTGGTTAAACCCTAGCCAACTATCATATATTATACCGTGGGTTTTCATTTAGTTAGGAAAACCTCATGCAAGGTGAAATGCATACCAAAAAGAAACTCTCTAAACTCGTGCTCTGGCTAACTTACTGAGTTTCAAAGTCCAGAGTCATGGCAAGCGTCAGTTCACCAGTATCTCTGAGCACAAGGAATGTTCTGTCTCCTTGAGCGATGTACCGTATGCTATCAAGGTTGTCAGGGTCAGTAGCACGGACTTGGCCGAATGGAGTGTTCAGCGGGAATGCTTCAGGAACAGTGAAATCTAGGGAGGCAGGGAGGGAGGGAGGGAGGGAGGGAGGAAGGGAGGGAGGGAGGGAGGGAGGGAGGCAGGGAGGGAGGGAGGGAGGGAGGGAGGCAGGGAGGGAGGGAGGGAGGGAGGGAGGGAGGGAGGGAGGGGGGGAGGGGGGGAGGGGAGGGAGGGAGAGGAGGGAGGGAGGGAAGGAGGGAGGGTAAGACAGAGGAGGGGGAAGAGCAATACATGTATACATGCCTTGTAAGCATATAATGCTCTACCCTCTGATGTGTGACTTACTGTATGTTGGTTGGTCGAACACAGGGGTCTCATCATTCAAGTTCCCAATGCGGACAGTGATGGGAGTAGGAATGCTTCGTCGAGGGGTACGGCCATTGTCCGTCACCGTCAGCAAAATGTTGCCGTACTCACTACGTTCCTCATAGTCAAAAGTAGCACTGTATGGAGAAAATAGAAGGGTTAATTATCATCTCAAGGGGCTAATTACAGATCTATTGTTAATGGGGGTCATGTTCGATACAGAATGGAGAATGAAGGGTTAAAAAGGAAATGCAAGGGGTTAAATCAATATACATGCAGTAGTAGCCCTGCTTCCCATATCTCACTTGGTTCGGATTTCTCCAGAGTTTGTTCCAGTCTGCACAGCGACAAAGAACCGTGCGTCACTCCCTTGCAGGGTCAACGAGCTGATCTCGGAGGCTGGCCCCACTCGGTCTTCATCAGTGACTGTAAACCGGACCACGGTAACTGGAGCAGGATCATTCTCCGTGACCTGTCCCGTGTACGAGGTTTGGTCCAACGTGGGGTTAAAGTGGTTGTCGGGGGAGAAAACAACAATTGTGACATCAGCTGTATTGTTGCGGGTCTCTGGTCGTCCGTTGTCGGTGGCAACAACGGTGAAGGTGTAGGTGGTGTTCTGAGGAGAAGATGAAGAATCTGGTAAAATCCTTGTGGATGTACCACAGTCATTTTTTGTTGTGCAAATTGTTGCCTTAAGTACGTAGTGCAACCTCTGCACATCCTCTATATGAACCACTCTTCGAAAACCCCATGTGCTGTTTGCAGCAATGTTAACGCTTGATGTGCGGATCGTAAACAATATTGAAATTGAGGTGTGGTTTTGCTAATAACATGGACAGAGAGCAAAACCTTTGGACATTATAACATCCTTGGGAAACCTCCGGCAATGCTAATTGGTCTTGGGTTGCACCCTCGATCGACCAATATTTTGCTTTTCACAACTCTTTGTATGGTTCTTGCTTGTGAGGTACCAGTAAGTTGGTTTTTCCACATTATAAATGGCTGCAAAGTGTTCCTATGGTTCACCCAAACTGCTCATTTATGTGTCCACAGACAAACACAGACACAGCAGTCCCTCTACACAGCAGTCCCTCTACACAGCAGTCCCTCTACCGTTTGCTGTACACGTGTGTTCACGGGGTGTAAGCTAACCTCTGGAAAAGAGCCGCAATGTAGATTAGCTATACAAAATATTTAGCCACACCCATTCAATCTAAGTTGGCATACAACATAATGCCGTGGCAACAACCACTACCTCTGCATCGGGAACTGTTGGGAAGAGCTCCCCACTGCGAATGGTGCCATCCATAGCGATGGTGAAGCTGAAATCAGAGTAGTTGTCAATGCTGTAGGAGATTTGGTTGTCCAGGCCATCCTGGTCAGTGGCTACCACTTGGAGGAGAGGAGTGCCTGGGGGGAGGAAGGGGGGAGGGAGGAGGGGGGGGGGGGGGGAGGGGGGGGGGGGAGGAGGGGGGAGAGGGAGGGGGGGAGGGGGGGAGGGGGGGGAGGGAGGGGGGAGGGGGGAGGGGGGGAGGGGAGGAGGGGGGAGGAGGGAGGAGGAGGGGGGAGGGGGAAGGAAGGGAGAGGAGGGGGGTTGAGGAAGTGAGGACAAGTAGTGGAGAGGAAAGAAGGGGAAAAGAAAAGGGGTAAGGAGAGAGTAAGAGGGGAAGAGGAAAGGGGGAGGGGCTAGTGCATCATACTCCTAATGTGGTAGTGCTCAATTGAACTTTGCTAATAATGTATATTGTAATTGAGTCTGGAATGCAATTAACAGTGAATATTATTCACGTACCAATCTGCGCAGTGGAGAGGGTCGTGGTGGCATACTCTTCCTGGGAGAACATGGGCGCAAAGTCGTTGATGTCGGTGAGGGAGAGGGAGAGGTCTGTGGTGCTCGTCAGTGAGGGGACCCCACGGTCCTCCGCAATGATTGTCACGGTGAGGGAACTGGCAGGAGTAGTCTGGGAGAAGATGGAGCAATGAATGATGTTCACACTATGACCGATCAAAGCCTTAATCTCCTTCCGTAAACTACTGGTTACCTTGGTAAACTATACTGGTATATAGTTACCGTATAAAGGTAGTAAATACTAGGTATTAGAGTAGTTACCTCAAAGTCTACTGCCGAATTCAGAACCAGTGAATATCCCTCGAGACGGAAGATTTGCCCACTTTGCTGTAGCTGAAGCCCCACCTCCCCCGACGGGCCAGTGTCAGCATCACTAACGGAAATGTTTAGTAGCACAAAGTCAGGTGCAGTGTCCTCGGGGATTGTGATGCTCGATGGAGTGTCGGCATCAAAAATTGGAGAGTTATCATTCACCTCAATCACAGATACGTTGAGTGTCGTGTTTGAGCTGAGTCCCGAGGGGGATCCTGCGAGGTCGGTGACCACGACAGTCAGCAGGTATGAGGACCGTGTGGCTCTGTGTAGAGCACCAATGACGGAGACGTCACCAAGAGTTGGATCAATACGGAAGGTGTTATTGAAGTCGGAACCCTCATCGAGGGAGAACCTGAGGTCGGCGTTTATCCCAACATCACGGTCACTGGCCACCACCTGGAAGAAGATGAAACCGTCGGTGGCATTCTCACCAACATTCATGGAGTACGGGGCACCGATGAACGTTGGAGGATTGTCATTTTGATCCACAACATCAACGCTGAGAACAGTTGAATTAGTCTTCCTGAACATTTCATGTCCGATGTCTGTTGCTTCCACGTCCAGGGTGAAGTTCTGGACAACTTCACGATCAAACTCGTTGGTAAGGAACAGCCTTCCCTGGGTGCTCCCGTCCGCCTCGTGAGAGAACTCCAGTGTGAAGCTTGAGGAGAATGTTGAGGCCAGGAGTGTGAGGTTCGCCATCCCTTCCGGACCAGTGTCATCATCTGTCACTGTGAATTCAAACACAGGTGTAGTTGGAACCTCATTTTCTGGGAAGCTAAAGCTGAGAGGAGGCTGGAATTGGGGGGAAAAGCTGTTTGGAGGAACAACTTCGACAAAGAAGGACGCGGTGGAGCTTAGCTTGGGCGATCCGTTGTCAGACACAACCACCACTATATCGTAGGTTTGTACGTCTAGGCTCCCATTCACTGTTAACGCTCCCGTGACAGAGTCAATCGCAAACGGAAGGGAGGGGGTTTGGAGGTCAAAGTTCAGTTGCACATTGGCAGTACCAAGCTGATCACCGTCAGTAGCTGTTACTGTGAACAGCATAGTACCAGTGGGCGTGGACTGGAGGATCACGGTCCGCTCACTGGGAGAGGAGAAAAGACACAACCTGATCGAAACTTGTTTGGTGGGGATCAATACACACTGACACGCTAAAATTAGTACCCGCAAACAGCAGTGACCTTATAAGGTATATGCCTAGTGTGTGATCATGTGAGCCGTCCTCTGCAATCATCACAGCTGGTTTATCTTAGTTGCATGTTCTTTTGTCATTTAACGTTGCAGCCATCACTTCTGAAGTTGACCACGCCTTGTATGTGTCCGTTTCTGACACCAGATACCATCCATAGGGTGGGGCCTGCCATAGGGTGGGGCCTGCCATAGGGTGGGTCCTGCCATAGGGTGGGGCCTGCCATAGGGTGGGGCCTGCCATAGGGTGGGTCCTGCCATAGGGTGGGGCCTGCCATAGGGTGGGGCCTGCCATAGGGTGGGGCCTGCCATAGGGTGGGTCCTGCCATAGGGTGGGGCCTGCCATAGGGTGGGGCCTGCCAGTCTAACATGTTTGCTAGCCAGTGTAATTATTATTAGAATATTATAACATTATCGATGAAGACCACATTAAATACTGCAGTTGGTATCTGGACAAAAGGCACAAGCTCTTAGACAAGTTTCTTGATCTTACTTGGGGTTTGTGATGAATGGCGTTTCATCGTTGACATCAGTTATCGTGATGGTCACAGTGGTGGTGCTGGTCAACGAAGAAGAGTCAGTGGCCTCCACAGTGAAGACGTAGCTGGCTAGTTCCTCACGGTCCAGCACACTGGCATCCAGGACCAGCAGGATGTCATTCCCGCTGGAGAAACCAAAGATGGTGGCAATGGGACGTGATGCAGGGGTTGGAGACAGTGCCATGGCGACTTCCACTGTGAAGTCCCCTGCAGAGAATAAGAAAAGAATTTGATTTTAAAACCGAAGACTTGATTCTTCACCCTAGAGGGACCACAAACACAACTACCGCGCAACCAGCAGCTGCATTTTATAATGCAGAGGTTGGACACAATTTCTGTGCACATGACTATGCGCTGTGCCCGAGCGAAAACAATTGCATGAGCAGCCTCATTTCCATGTCAACATGGCCTGGGACCGAAGGTAAACTAATTTACTCCTTTTCTAAACTAAAATCAACTCCTACTAATGAAATTTTCATGCTGTAAATTTCATGACATAATATTCTGGATGTCGCTAATCACCGCACTGGATTGTCAATACGTCACGATTTGCCTAATGAAAACTTAATATTTGCGCATGTGTAGTTTGCTGGCATGCTATTTGTTTTACTATAGCTCGACTCTACCGTTAGCATGCTGATTGCTTGAACAAGAGTGGAAAAGTGTACTGATCGGATAAATGAGGTCCTTTAGCAACATTAAAAAAAACAGCTGTCTATAAAAATGTCGTCCCTACATCTCACTGATGCACAACCGCAACATTAATAACGTGAGCACTAGCACAACTTGACAGTCATACCATTCACAATTAATATAACTGGCACAGCTCAGCTGCACCTATTGCGCAATATGTCCTAGTTACTTGTCATACTACAGCCAAGTTGTAGTCATAGCTACGTATCACCCACAAACCTCCCGTACAAGAACTTGGAATGCATTAATGGTGGGCATTAGGGCGTGTCTTTTTTCTCACATACAATTCTATATTGATTATTGACCTTCGTCAGTAACAGAGAGGCTGCCAATCTCCTCGGCATCCGTGATGTTCTCAGAGATGGAGAACGTGTACTGCTCCTGTGCAAACTGTGGTGGACGATTCACCACTGGCTCAGTTAGAGTGAGCTGAATAATCCTGGTCAACTGTCCCTCATTGTCTGCAACTACCACCTGCAAGAGGAAAGCAAGAGCTCATTTTTAAGAATTGTGACCAATACCATTTCCGAAAAATCAAGTACACTGAGTGTAAATGGTATCAAGTCTATGTCCGCTTACATCAATGATGAACACCGCGGCCAGCAATGACTGCGGTACAGGGCTGATGACAAGCTGGTTCCCCACGACCGAGACGTAGTCCGTGAAGTTTGCAGGAGAACTGCCTAATGCATAGGTTAGGGTGCTGTTGTCGGAAGTCGAGTAGGCGTCAATTAGCACCGATGTCCCTTCCGTCCCGTTCACCGTCACAAAAATGGGCTGCCTGTAAATCACAGTTGCTGCAGGGAAGATGATAGACGGCAACACGATTGAAACTTTGGTCTTCTGTAATGCGCAGCTACAAATCCAATAGCGAGACATGTACGTACTCACCCGCGCAAAACGGCAAAATTACCGCCACAAACAGCAAAACGAGCGGGCTGCGCAGCACCCCGCACGCAAGGTTTTGCATCATGACGCAGGCACTGCAAAAAGGAACAATAGTGCAGTGAAAAATGATAGATTAGTACCCCAGCCCGTCCCACCCAGACATGCCAGATACGCCCACAATAATGGTTTTGCAAGTTTTTCACCGTCGGCTTACAAATGCAGCCTAATACCAAAGGGGGAGTATATTTTGCAGCAGTTCTCACCTATAGCGGCTTCAAGCAGCTTGCATTTCACGCAGCAGAGTTGCTACAATAGCTAATCACGTACAAGCGCGCTCAAGCTCTGCGACAAACAAAGGGCGTGTCACACCGTACTTTGAACGTAGGCGGCAACGCCCACCTTGTTTACCATAATGACATCACTACCTGAGAAGAACTTCCGCTATCCTCAGTAATATTCCGTACACTAAGCTGAAGCGGACCATGGAAGAGGACATGCTGAGAGGTTGGCAACCATTTCAGTGCATGAACTACTGCACCTGACTTTGCATTAATGTTTGTACAGGGGAGAAGTCATTCTCTCAGTTCCTGGAAACTCAGTCAAGTGGACCAGCAAGCTCGACGGCTGCAAACACCAGAAGACATGGTGGAGATGTACCGTCCACTTCACCAAAGCGTTCCAAGTATGATGGCGATGAGCAAACAAGGAGGAGGTTTCCTGAGGATCTGGCAGCGTCGTCAAGCGACGAAGAGGAGGAGGAGGAGGAGAGAGACGACGTGACTGCACATGTGAACCAGTTCTTCGCTGAGTTGCATGTTGATCACAGCAGGCAGAGGAAGAGACTGCTTGAAGGTGCCACGGTCAAGGTACAGGGTTGCCAGAGATTGATCCTTCCGTAGAGGAACTGGAGATAGAAAAGTGGGTGTGTCCAATTTTAGTTATCCTGTACATTGCCATCTATTCATTTGGATAGTAAACTCTCCCTCTTCCAGTTCCCCCGTCGTCGGCGCAGCCTACTTCCCACCCACCTCCACTCCGTGATGGGCAATGCTAACCTTCGTCTTGCTCGGGGAGACATGGCTGCTGCCATTGAGCTCTGCATGGAGGTCATCCGACAAGGCAGGCACCTGCTTGCAAGTTTGTTGTTATCCTGCATCTTCAATTAGCCGCCCCCCCCCCCCCCCCCCCCCCCCCCCCCCATATCATTTCATCTCCCCATCTGCTTCCATTCTCCCGTAGCTCCCCACTCTCCCGAGCCCTACCTCACTCTGGCTACAGTGTATGAGGAGATCGGAGACAAGGAGAAACTCCTACAGGTGAGTATGTGATGGTATGTTAGCTGGTCTTGTTTGCAGACCCAACCAACCCGGGGTGGATCAATTATTTTATCAAATATCAGGGTTATATCCTGTTTTTGTTGTTGTTGTTGTTGTTGTTGTTGGTATTGTTGTTGTTGTTGTTGTCATATGCAGGTTGTGCTGCTGACGGCACACCTGAAGCGTAATGACATCAGTTTCTGGATCAAATCCGGACAGCTAGCCCTCGAGCAGCACGACCCCTCCCTTGCTGTGCGCTGCTACTCAAAAGGTATGAGATTAGCCCCCACCCCCCGATTTCACACTCACAGTACAAGCAAAGGCAGAGCTAGTATACTGCATGTATGGTTTGCCAGAACTATATTGAGTCTGAGCAGCTATATAAATTTAACGTAGGTTACCCCATTCCCATACCATCCCTCTCTCCAGTTTGGGGCCTGGGAATGAGGCTAACCCTTGGGTATGTGGATAAATCCATCCACATCTCTTTTCAATATACTCGGATTATGTATACTTTAAGTTGCATGACTGTGACTGAGGGGGTATTCCACACATTACATGTTTTTATTATGCACGTATGTCCTCCAGCAAGCAGACTAGACGTGGGGAACTTGGGTATTCTGTGGCAGAGAGCCTCCTTACACATGCAGCTCGGGGAGCAGCGGAGGGCATTGGAGGTCTTCGAACAGCTGCTAAAGGTCGAGCAACAAGCTGCTTGGGGACAATGGCACAACTTCATTGAATGCTTCTGCGCACATCCATGTGTAGGCTCTGCCACCAGATAGCAGCCAGGAGCGTGTTGAAGTTACTAAGGAGATGGCCAGGGTATGTGTTCATGTAGAGGACTTAACAACCTTCTTGTGGAGGTTTGCTAAATTTTGAATGGTTGGGGAGAGTTGACATGCAGAGAGTCATTCAGCGATAGCTTCACTGGAGTGTGGTTACAGTCCATTGTGCTTACCTATGCCATTTCTCAATTCCTTATGGCACAATATGCCACAACCAGCTCCACCACGGCCTACAGGACACCCCCCGTGCCATCGACCTGTTGCAGGGGGTACTGGGGGCTCACCCCTCCCACATGGACGAGGAGGGCATCAACCTTCTTGCCGAACTCTGCTCCGTCACCAGGAGATACCAAGAGGTGTTCTCGGTGAGCGTGGTCATGTGTGAAGGAGTGTATGTGTGTAGGGGGGTCCCTGTCACCTCATTCAACTCATAATCAGTCCTAGGAGAGCAGAAACCACCATTGCCATCGTATGTACAGTGCTCTCTAATTTTAGCATCAAATACCCAAAGTTATGCAATTGTTTCTGTCTGTCTGTCAGTCAATCTGTCTGTCCCAGAAATATTGGGAAATGCTTCAAGCAGGTTAGCCAAGGCAATAGTCTACGCAAGCAATGAGCATACTCGTCTGGGGACATTTATGTACGTACCTGGTACAACTTGAGGCTATTCTTTTTGCGATTATTTCAGCTTCTATCGATTCATTGGCTCCACCCCTTCGAATTCACACGTGATAGTTGGCATGTCACCAACCTCCCTGCACTGCACTGCACTGAGATGCAACACAGTGTGCATGCAGGGTAAGTGTTCCATGAATACACTCTAGTTTTGGTGTGCTGATGTTCTGTGTGTTCTAGGTGATCACTGACAACTACAACATGGTACCCACGGTGCATGAGATGCCGCCAGGTCACATGACACCACACAATGAGTCACATGACCTCAATGTTCTGTGTGTTTCAGGTGATCACCGAATACTACAACATGGTACCCACGGTGCCAGAAGATACTGAGATGCCACCAGGTCACATGACACCACACAATGAGTCACATGACCTCGTTGCCACACCTCCCACTCCCTTCCCCCTCACCATGGCTCTGAGAATGTCCATCGCCGGGGAGGATGATCTCGAACATGAGGAAGAAGCTGCCAGTACCGGCGCGAGCACTCCGGTCACACAGCAGCTGCACCTGACAATCCCTGACGACATCCCAGTTGATTTGAGAACAAAACTGGCCGTCAGTTTGATCCATTTGGGCAAGCAATTACCCGAGGTAAACTCAGGTATACTAGTATGTGGATTTTGTTAGCCATGTACCCAGACCTTCTCACCCCAGCCTTGTACCCAGACCTTCTCACCCCAGCCTTGTACCCAGACCTTCTCACCCCAGCCTTGTACCCAGACCTTCTCACCCCAGCCTTGTACCCAGACCTTCTCACCCCAGCCTTGTACCCAGACCTTCTCACCCCAGCCTTGTACCGGTCCAGACCTTCTCACCCCTGCCATGTACCCAGACCTTCTCACCCCTGCCATGTACCCAGACCTTCTCACCCCTGCCATGTACCCAGACCTTCTCACCCGTCACTTGCAAGTGACAACCGCAGGCCTGGGTACAAGGCTAGGATTTTGTAGTGCACCTCATGGGTGGAGTGTCCATCTTGTGTGTGTGTGTGTGTGTGTGTGTGTGTGTGTGCGTGCGTGCGTGCGTGCGTGCGTGCGTGTGTGTGTGTGAGCGTGTGTGTGTGTGTGAGCGTGTGTGTGAGCGTGTGTACTTCTGTCCTCTCAGGAGCTTCTACAGCCTGTCTTCTCCAACCCAGAGGACTATGGAGACCTGTTTCTTGACATTGCCGATGCCTACATGGAGAATGGTAACACACACATGCACACACACACACACAAATGAAGTAATCTGACACTGTGACACACACACACACACACACACACACACACGAACCCTCACTGAAGGTGAGCACCCAAAGGCCCTCCCCCTCCTCTCAGCCTTGGTCCACACAGACAAGTACTCCCAGGCAGGAGTGTGGCTGAAGTATGCAGATTCCCTGCAGGTGCTGAATGATCTTGAGGGAGCAGCCATGGCCTTCTCCAAGGTCCTTGCACTGGCCCCACAACACACTGAAACAAGGTTTTCAGTTGATGTAGTGATGAAAGTTTAAAGTGCAAAGTTTAAAGTTCGAAGTTTAAAAGTTCAAAGTTCAAGGTTAGGGTTTTAAAGGGTTCAAGGTCGAAAGTCTCCAGGCAGGAGCTATAAATAGAAAGCTATCACATCCTGTCTAGGTACAGGAGCAACCCTCTGATTGGTTAGATCTTAGCCGAATCTAATCATCATCCCTGCAGGCTGACCCTGGCAACCCTGTACGTGCAGCTAGGCAACTTGGATGATGCCTTAGCTCTGCTGGAGGCAGAACCCACCTTGAGTGAGAGTGAGGGCGTTAGTGGAACTGCAGAGGACGGTCTGGGGGAAGGAGGGGAGAGCGTGGTCGCTGCTCCAAAAGAGCACGGAGTTCAGGTATTGCTTAGCAGGAGCGCATGATGACATCATTTCCATTGCTGCCATGGCACCACTGCAATGACAATGATGTCATCATGCATGTTTGAGCTTAGTAACCCACTGTGAAATGACTGTCTGCAGGACATTCGTCTCCTGTTACACAAGTACACTCTGTTGATGAACGATGGGAGGTTGAGGGAGTACGTGGGAGTGGGGGAGGAGTTGCTCTCCTTCTTGTTCCGGGAGGTCCACCACAGGCCTGACGTGAAAGGTACTCCCTCCTTTGTTCTTCTTGGTTGTTATCCGCAAGCGGAGTAGCCTTGCTCAAAACGTTTCTGGAAGTAATACCCTGCCTGACCTGGTACCAACCCCGACTACACCCCCTAATCTAATTAGCAAGGTAATGCCAATGCATTGCAAGCAACCGATGAGTGGGTGGAGCTCTACAAAGGAAACAATAGATGTATGGATCCACAATTTAGTGCACAGCACTTGTGAGAGCTAATAAGTTGGTGGTCTACCAAACAGTTAGCCTCGTTCCCAGGCCGCGTTAGCCTGGGAACGAGGCTACCAAACAGTGATCTGCCATATGAATGCATATGCCTCATTTCTTATTGGCACACACCCTCTCCCCCTCACCACCTGCACACACCCTCTCCCCCTCACCACCTGCACACACTCTCTCTCCCTCGCCACCTGAACACACCCTCTCCCCCTCACCACCTGTACACACTCTCTCTCCCTCACCACCTGCACACACCCTCTCTCCCTCACCACCTGCACACACCCTCTCTCCCTCACCACCTGCACACACCCTCTGCCCCCAGCACTAATGCATCTGTCGCGCAGGGCGTGGCCGAGACGTCAGCTGCAGGTGGAGGAGGGGGAGGGGGAGGGTGAAGGGGTGACCCGTGAGGAGGTGGCAGAGGTACGTAAGGGGCAGAAGGTGCAGGAGAGCCTCTTCACGCCACTGGAATGGTGGGGGGTGTTCCTGCAGACCTGCCTGGGGCTGCTGCACCTGGGGCACCGTCCTCGGGCCCTCCACCTCATCCACTGCGCACAAGCAACTAAGAAGTTCAGCACAGGGCGGCTGGAGATGGTGAGCTCCTTCCAACCATTGAATCACATTGTGGAGCGTGTCAGCACATTCGGGTGTGCTGTGCACAGTATATACACACCCACACAAGAACAAAAACTCCTCTTGCCTTGCTATTAGACCCAAGCCTCATTCTCAGGCTCGTAGGGGGAGTGTTACCCCCTAACCTTTTCTTACTCTTGTGCTTATTGTCTCATGAGCCGCAGTAGGTTACTGCCAAGTGGTGTGATGTGATTGTTTCACAGACACGTACCATGCACACGCACAAATACTCAAACACACCACACACACTCACACACACACACCACACACACACACACACCACACACACACACACACCACACACACACACACACCACACACACACACACACACACACATACGCACACACACACACACACACACGCACACACACGTGCACACACACGTGCACACACACACACACGTGCACACACACACACACACACACTGACACACACACGTGTGCACACCATCACACACACACACACACACACACACACACACACACACTCACAGGGGTTCATCTTCTTTGCTGCCTCCATGTACTACCTCCAGAAGGAGTTCACCATGAGCTTGGCATTCCTCAAGCAAATTGCCTTCAAGGTACATGCATGGCTCTGATGAGGTGAACGGACGCCATCATGATGTGGTTCCTCTCTCGTGGTAGAAACCGGACAACAAGCTCATCTGGAATTTCATAAACATTCTTCCGGCTGACATTCGCTTGCAGAAGTTTGTGCTTCGACTGTGCTTCAAGGTTGGTTGGGGTCCTGTCTGCATGTTTGTGACCATACAATTCAGCCAATCAGAAGGTTGTGCCTGTGATCTAGACAGGAAGTGTAAGCCCTTACTTGCTGGTTATGTTGAACTGTAATATGCACATTCCCTGACGTGGATTGCAAGAAGTATGTACACTAGTTGGGATTTGAACCTGGGACCTTCCAAATACCAGCTGAACGAGCTACTGGACCCACAGCAGAGGAAGCTCATGCCCTAGCCCCGCCCCACCTGGGTACAAGGCAGCCCCGCCCCACCTGGGTACAAGGCAGCCCCGCCCCACCTGGGTACAAGGCAGCCCCGCCCCACCTGGGTACAAGGCAGCCCCGCCCCACCTGGGTCAAGGCAGCCCCGCCCCACCTGGGTGCAAGGCAGCCCCGCCCCACCTGGGTACAAGGCAGCCCCGCCCCACCTGGGTGCAAGGCAGCCCCGCCCCACCTGGGTGCAAGGCTAGGTGGAAGCCAGTTCACCTGTAGCAGCACAGGTGAGATGCCCCGGCCGATGACAGAGGTCTTTCCTTCTCTCCCTGTTCACCGTTGACTACACCACATTGCAGACCTGGGTGGACTGAATACAGTCAAACCTCCGATAGTGGACCCTCCGAGATAGGGACACAATATAATAAACCTCTCTACAAAGGACGCTTTTCAAAGTCCCAAATAATTGGTTTACCTATGGTTCTAATACATTTTGAACCTCCGAGAAGAGGACAACCTCTCTACAAAGGACAAAAGACTTGAATTTATATTGTTCCCAAAGTGTCCTTTGTTCGGAGGTTTGACTGTACATGTGAGCGGTGAGATCATCTGGAAGGTCCAGGATTCAAATCCCGACTGGATCCCGTGGACTTCCTTCTCCTGCCTTATAATTCATAGAACCTTGCACAGTCGTGGCCATTCTCTGTTCATGTTGTTAATAAACTGCCTGTTGTCTGTGTAGAACCCCACCAATCCATATCATAAACTGCCTGTTGTCTGTGTAGAACCCCACCAATCCATATCATAAACTGCCTGTTGTCTGTGTAGAACCCCACCAATCCATATCATAAACTGCCTGTTATCTGTGTAGAACCCCACCAATCCATATCTGATGCGAGTGTGTGCCAACTACTCTCACGGGAGCAGCAACTACAAGTTTGCTCTGAGCCAGTACGAGCTGGCCTACCGACAGCTGCCTGACGACTACCTCCTCTGTCTGTGCATAGCCATTGACTACCTCAACATGGCCTGCCAACTCAAGCAGTCCTGCAACAAAAACACACTTGTTACTCAGGTACAGGCCGTGTACTTAGCCTCGTTCCCAGGCCGCAGTGTGGCCTGGGAATGAGCTACTGTGCACACACATCTCTAGTTCTAACTACTAGTGTTGTTAACCATATACTAAATGACATTGTATAATCTGACTTCTTTAGCCTACAACTTTAGTTGATTGAGACATGCAAATGTTGCATATATACACTCGGCTTGGCCTTACTGTGGTATGCTGCATAGTCTCATTCCCAGGACTGAGAGCTAGAGCGTGGGAATGAGGCTGTTGAGTGCTGCATATGCTGTGTGGTCCACTGCAGGCTTCAGCCTTCCTGTACAAGTACACAAAGCTGAGAGGAAGGTGCCAGGAGACGTTGTACAACCTCGGGAGAGCATTTCATCAGTTAGGTACAACAATTCCTGGGATCACCACCATATCACAGGGTTGGAAATGTATGCAGCCTTGATTCGCTATCCGGCTGTCAGATTGTGAAACCACTGTCTTGAAACCTATGTATAATTTATGCCCTGGGACGTATGCTTACTTGGTACTTGGATAGCACAGCATGTTTGGTTAATATAACTCCCTCGCCCTCAGGGAATAGCCGTGCTACATTTCTTTTTTTTGTAATACAGTAGTTAGCAAGAGCTGTGTACAATGTGACGAGTTTGTGTCGGTGCTGGACATGTGGCTTGTGTACCTTCCATCCCTCTGTAGGCATAGTACACATGGCATGTCAGTTCTACAAGCAGGTGTTGATAATGGAGCCCGAGTGTAGGTCACTTCAGGTGAGTTCCCAACCCTCGTTCTCGTGTCTAATGGTTGACTGTCCCCCTCCTCCCACCACACACACACACACACACACAGTGGGCTAGAGCATCTGATCTGAGGGCGGAGGCAGCGTGGAACTTGTCCCTGATCTACAGAGCTAGTGGGAACAGGGAACTTGCACACAGTGTCCTGATCAAATTCTGCAGAATTTAACATCATCAGAGAAATGCACAACCAACAATATTGTGCAGGGTGGGTGCATGGTGCATGCATGGTGTGCTACAAGGAGAGCGAGCAACAATGTCATACAAAAATATATAATATTATTTGATCATCCGTTCTCAGTCCACTGGTCACGGTTGGGCAATGTATCGCCTCGCAAGCTCTCGGATGCATTCTTCCATGGGCTGGGGTTGTCCCAGCTCCAGTATCTCACGGGTGTTAGTTGGCTCGTTTGTGTTTTCCGCAGCCATATCAAAGAAAGCCACAATGGTAGGAGTCAACTCGATGCCAAGGGGAGCAATACCAGTGAGCTTTGCACAGACAAAATTCACCCTAGCTAAGAGCCTGAGTGCCCACATTGGCATTGAGGAGATCTTGTGAGGCCAGGTCGGGAGCGAGAAGAACTGCTTGTATGACATGGCCTCCCCCATGAGCGGGAGAGACTTTCCAGCTACATCTTCACATCCCACAGCTAGCTTCTCCTCTGCATTGGCAACTGCCCTGGCCACATACTCAACTGGGATGAAGTTGGATGGATGTTCAATCATGGGGAAAGAGGTCATTTTTCCAGAGATCAATGACTCAATATGTTCACTACGAAGTCCAATAATATTTCCTGGCAAGATGGCACATGTCCGCATCCCTTCCTCTCCGTTGCTATCGGTGACATACTTCTCCCCCCAGAAGAATGAATCGAGGAATGCCTTCAAGTGTTTACCTCGCATTTCTCCGGTCACATGGAGCCCAGAGATGAAAACGAAATTCCTGACCCCAGCTTGCTGAGCTGCCTTGACGACATTTTTCAGCCCCTGTTGGTTGATTCGCCAAATGTCGTCCACAGAAGTGAAAACCGTGGGAATAGCTGCAGCAACATCGATAACCGAGTCCACCCCCTGGAATGCCTTCACCAGTCCGTCAAAGTCCTGCATGTCTACCTGGATCAGAGCATCGGTGGCGGGGTTGGTCCTCTCGGGACGGAACTTTCGACCAAGCATGTACACATGGTACTCCCTCCTCCTCACAAATTCATCCACCACATGCGATCCCACAAACCCAGTGCCTCCCAAAATAGCGCACACTCTCTTCTTCTTACCGCCCACCTCAGGCTTTGGAGCCCTGATCACCTTGTAGGGGGTAACTGTTGGCTTCTTCTTTCCTTTCCATAGTTTCCACGCGATGTAGGCGCACACTACAGCGGGCAACGCATAGAAGAGCGACTGCTTCAAATTCTGCCAGTCCATGCCTCAACCTAGCCGACCTTTTTGACCTCAATCACCAAAATTAATTGCTAAAAATAATTAATTATTAATATTTTTAGTATACGTACTTTGACCTCCAAATGAATAACTACAGCAATACTAACAGTCATGATCAGGGCTGGGCATTGTAGCGTCTGACTAGTTCTGCAACATATTCTTCCATGGAAGGTGGGGACTCCATGTCCAGTAGCTCATTGGTGGTGGCGCAGTCCACCTCTTCCTCTTCAAGTGAAAAGAACGATGCAATAGATGGAGAGAGCTCAGCACCAAAGGGTGCACGACCAGTCAGCTTGGCACAGAGGATATTCAGATGTGCCATTAGCTTTAGCAACCATATTGGCATTGAGGAGAACTTGTGAGGCCAAGTCGGGAGGGAGAGGAACTGCTTGAATGACATGGCCTCTCCAGCAATTGGGAGAGACTTTCCAGCTATGTCTTCACACCCAGAGGCTAGCTTCTGCTCGGCGTTTGCAATTGCCTTCGCAAGGTGCTCCACTGGCATGAAGGTGAAACGCTTGTCCATCATAGGGAACCACTTCATCTTACCACTGACTAGTGGCTCAATGAAGTCATTTCGTAGCCCAACGACATTTCCAGGACAGATCACACAGGTGCGCATCCCCTCCTTGCCATTTGCTTCAAGGACATATTTTTGTCCCCAATAAAAGGAATTTATGAATGTTCTGGTGTATTCATCACGAATTTTCCCCTTCACTGGAACAGCACAGATGAAGATTAAATTCCTGACTCCAGCCTTCTGAGCCGCCTTAACCACATTCTCCAGCCCCTGTTTGTTGATCCGCCAGATGTCGTCTATGGAAGTGAAAACCGTGGGAATACCTGCAGCAACATCGATAACAGAGTCCACCCCCTGGAATGCATTCACCAGTCCATCAGAATCCTGCATGTCCACCTGGATCAGAGCATCGGTGGCGGGGTTGGTCCTCTCGGGACGGAACTTTCGACCAAGCATGTACACATGGTACTCCCTCCTCCTCACAAATTCATCCACCACATGCGACCCTATGAAACCAGTGCCTCCCAAAATTGCGCACACCCTCTTCTTCCCACCGTCCCCACTCTTCTCCTCCTCCACCACGCTCGAGGGGGCTCTGATAACCTTGTATGGCGTAAACAGAACCTTCCTCGCTTCCCTCCATTTCTTCAACAGCTTCCACGCAATGTAGGCGCACACGATGGCTAGAAACGTGAAGAACACGATACCTAGTTGTTGCGAAATGGGCTCGTAGACGCCACTGAGATCTGTAGCGTCCCAGTCCATTAGCATGTGTAGGTATGTGGAGCGTACCACACGATCGTCACGCAGATCAACGCCGTCGCCCATCTTTACAAGTTTACGACAATGCGGTAAACATAATAGCTAGCTAGCTAGCTATAATTGTATAGCTACTAATAATTATTATTTGGAAATTATCATATCCGCCGAATGTTCCCGCGCCCGACGTCATCACTGTCCAATCACTGCAGTCTGGATGTCCAAGTTGGTGCAGAATCGAGGGAAACTGAGCAAGCATTTCGGTATCCATACCAATCAAACACAACCCAATAAAGTTAGTGGAAACATTCAAACTGCAGAATACAAATGTAAGTATGAATGCACGTAAGTTGAGGGGAACACCAAAAATCAGTCCTTCCCTGCCATCTCCCTAATGTAATCCTGAATTGGTGGAGGGGGTCCAATCTCCAGAAGCTGCTGGACGAACTCCCATTCCACCATTGGTGGAGGGCAATCAAACACAAAGCTCGTGATGGCAGGACACACCTCAGGACCGAGTGGAGCCCAGCCGGTAAGCAGAGCAAGGAGGTAATTAACTCTTGACATGACACGAAAAACCCACAGTGGCACTGGTGACAACTTTCTCTTCCAAGCCGGTGAAAAGAAAAGCACTTTAGGCATTATCTTCTCGCCCGAGATCGGCAGTACCTTCCCCATGACATCCTCACTACTGGCTGCCAACTTCTGCTCTGCATTCACAACCCCCTTGGCAAGGTATTCAACAGGAAGGGCACAAACTGGGTACTCCGCCATTGGGAAGGAAGTTATCTTGCCACTTAGAATCGACTCTACAAACACACTCTTTCGACCCAGAACAAGTGCTGCAACTGGTATTACACAAGTGCGCAAGCCTCCTTGCTTGTCCATCTCAATAACCAATTTCTCTCCTGCTGCTTTTGAATCTTGCCATGTTTTAGCAAGAGGGTCGCCAGGTGGACGTTTTGGGTACATGCTGCCTACAAGAATATAGCTTTTCACTCCGGTCTTTTGAGCTGCTTTGAGCACACACAACTGCCCATCTTTATTAATGCGCCACATATCCTCAGCTGTGCTGAAAACACTTGGGATGGCTGCAGCAGCATTGATGACTGAATCTACTCCCTCCAGAGCTTTGACCATGCCATCAGAGTCCTGCATGTCAACTTGAATAAATGCATCGACCTTAGGGTTTGCTCTCTTGGGGCGGAACTTGCGACCCAACACATACACCTGATAGTTTCCCCTTCTCACAAGTTCATCGATAATACAAGAACCGATGAACCCTGTCCCTCCCAACACAGCACAAACTCTCTTCCTCTCTGCACCATCATGCCCATATTTGGTTGGAGGTTTTAAAACCTTGTAAGGTACCAATGACGGCTTTCTTCCTTCCTTGCGCAACCTCCACACGAACCAAATGGCAATCACCACCAAAAAAAGAGCGCAAAAGGATAGCAGTTGATCCATGTCGAGGACAGCACGTGTACGGTTTTAAAGGGCGCGCGCCGATGACAATGAGCTTGACTATGACGTAACGCATAACTAGCTATTCCATGACGTAATTTAGGACTGGCCGGCCTTTGGGTGTTCCTGGTACTATATACCACGACTCTGGGTTACATGAGGTACCAGCGTTTCTCTGAGGCTCTGAGGAGAGAGAAGCGGCACTGAAACGGTTTCCACTACTAGTGCTTATACCATGGATGATCTGGCCACGCGAATTACTCGTGATGTCGAAGGTGTTCTCTGATTAGAATTTATTCACCTTTTGTTTGCAAAATAATGGAAGAAGGGACTGAAGAGAAGGCTGCCTCTAGAAGGTATGAGTGTATGTACGATGGATGTGATAGGACGTACACCTCCATGGGGAACTTGAAGACCCACTTGAAGGTCCACCAAGGGAAGTTTGACTACAAGTGTGACTTTGATGGCTGTGCCAAGGCGTTCCTATCATCATATGGTCTGAAAGTGCACCGTAGAGTCCACACAGGTGAAAAACCGTACTCCTGCGAGGCAGAGGGTTGCGATAGATCTTTCAATACACTATATAGACTTACTGCTCATAAACGCATTCACACTGGAAATACTTTTGACTGTGAGGTTGACAATTGCAGCAAGCAATTTACCACCAAGAGTGACCTCAAAAAGCATGCTCGTAAGCACACAGGTGAAAGACCATACCAGTGCCAAGTCGATTGGTGCGGGAAGGCCTTCACTGCGTCACACCATCTGAGGACACACTCCATGAGCCATCAGAGCTACTCTTGTGAGGAGGAAGGATGTGTGATGAACTTCCTGACACAAGACCAGCTTCAGATCCACCTGGTTGAGGAACACAACAAACCCTCCTCTTGTTCGAGTGCCTCAAATGAAATTCCAACGCATGATGAGTGCACAAGAATGTTGTCGTCTTTGATAAGCCAGGCTGGACAACAGGATCCGATTGGTCACTCGCCGGCCGCGGGAGGCAGTGAGACCAATTTACAAGCATCTACCCCTCCCACTCTCCCTACACAGCAGAGCCACTCCCCTTTGCTTCCTCAGCTGACTCCAGAGGTGTTTCAAGCCTTGGAGACCCTACAACATCTGTCACAAACTGGGGCTTTGGAGAACCTGGTAACGAGTGCCAAGGTATTGTCCCAGTTGCAACAGCTGAGCCAGTTACAGCTGCAGCTGCCACACAACGTTCCCGCCATTCCTACTGGACCCAGTATACCATCTTCTGTGTATACCATATCTGGTAGCACACTGTCCTCCTCAGCTTCTGTGACGCCCGTTGTATCTTGTGTTTCATCTTCCTCCTTACCTGGTGCACTCAGCACTTCTACCATACCTCCCACGGTAGCCAGCATCCCTGGTGCCAGTAGCGACCAACCCCCGACCAACAGTCCAGTGGGTGCCTATGTAACTGAAAGGATTGCCGTAGACACTGTGGACAATTTGAGTGTGGACATTTTAGGGCTTTTTACTGAACCACACATGGCTGGCTTTGATGGTAGCCTGACCCCCACTGAGTCTGGTACTCAGACACTACCTATCGACTTTGACTCTCTCTTTCTTCCTTCACTCTCCGAGTCAACCACTGGATTTGAGCATATTACCCAGCCACCCTCCGAACAAGTTGGTTTAGAACTCTTCACTTCTCAGGGAAGCGTTGACCTTGTAAATCAAACTTTCCCAGTTTCTGTCTCCACTAGTACAACTACCACAGATGTAGAACCACGTTCCCTGGAAGCCGCTACCACCAAGGTTGACCAGAGTTGTCAGACGGACATGCTGGGCATGACTCCAGGAGCGTGTTGCATCATACATAACTCACACAAATCTCATATTTGTTCTCCCTGCTGCAACTGTTGTTCGTGTGAAGATCAGTGCTCATGTAAGCAATCGACATGAACGCTTTTTACAATTTATATTATGTTCTCTGCTGTATGTAGTTTGGATGTGTGTTTCTTGCTCTATATATTTATTTGATTCGGTCAGAAGAATTGCAAATTCCATGACTTGCTACTGTATAGTGATTCCCAATTGGAACTGAGGGTTGATTGAAGTGCAATCTAAAGCTTACTGTCCATATTTTGTGGACAGATCAAAGATGCTGTGCCTTCCTTGCAGAGGCTTGCATGTCAAAGTATACATACTTGTGGTAAAACCAAAGACCACAAGCTAAACCTGACTGCGGTACTGTAGTGCATATGCTTCTAGTGATAAACTCTAGTCTAGTGGTTTCCACCAGACCTTGAAATGAAGAGTTCCTAGGGGGTTAATTTCTTCCTGCATTTTTGCTCTGGTATTGCTATATCCCCAGCAACAAGGCTGAATTTTATGTGGAAAGTTAGTCTCATACCCAGAATAATATGACGAACAACACTATGCTATGTGCATGAGACTGGGCACTATAGAGGAAGTAGCCTCATTCCCAGGGTCCTCCCCAGCATTTTTCGCATACATGTACCATTTTATGTACAGTATACAACAAAAAGCTGGGGAAGAGCCTGGGAATGAAGCTAAGTGCATGGCCAATATCCCACTATGAACTAGCCTAATTACCAGGCCACACAGGAGGTGGGAATTTTCCCTCTTCATGCGTGGCCTGGGATGAGGCTAACTAATACCATACCTGAGTCTGGGTACCAGACTACGTGTATTGCATGTCATAACCACTAGAATGAATCTCTCACACCGCCCATTATAATCCACTGGCACAACCTTCGTCAGTAGGTCTGCAGTCATTTCTGTTCAGTATTGCTATGGCTTGTGCTGTTGGTCATCATACCTTGTGACTTCCACTAGATCCGGAGGTGCCTTAAGGTAGCACATACCCCTTTACGTTAGGTTACCTTTAACCGTCGGGGGCCCCTGACGGTTAAAGGTAACCTAACGTAAAGGGGTATGTGCTACCTTAACTTCTGACTTGTTTGGGCTTAATGGGAACGTTGTGATTCTTACACTGCAGACACCATATGAACTTCAAACCTGCATGGGATGCAGTCTGAAGTCTTGTCGTCATAGCAACAAATATGACAAGGTTCACTCCTGATGTGACTTGTGCCAGTATAATACGCGTAAATGCTTTGTGATATAGAGATGTAAATACTTGCCTTGTTGTCACTATGAGGTTAACCCTTGCAACTGGTTCATTGCTTTCCTCTCACCCCAAATAAGGTTAAGGTATTGACTCCAGTTCCTGCTTGCACTGTAAGTTTACTGAAGGAATGTCAACCACCCTCATTGATTATTCTTGCTGCTAGTAAATAGCTATTTTATCTGATAATGGTGGCTGTCTGGCTGGCTGTCCAGCTTGTTGGAAGTGGTTTCCTTACACAGTACAAGGAGTTAATGTTGACATGGTCACATGGTGTTTGTCCAAAGATTGCAAAAATGTTTTCTTTGCTGCTCTGATAATGGTGGAGTGAAATATGATAGCTGCCATAAAGGCAGACTACCCAGGCTACCAGCTCCCATTTTGGCCTGAGACCTTGCATGAGATTGTAGGCTGAATAAAATTATGCAAGTGTGCTCCAACTTCAGACTCTGTGTGTCCAGACACACTGAAATTCTAAACCAACACACACACACACACACACAGTTGAAACCATATAGCTATACAGCCAAATCTTTATTTGGAGGGTGATATATAGCTAACTGCTTTCATTTTTCACTGACTAATTATAAGGTATAGCATTGGAGCATGACACTAGATTAGCACCCACCACTGCAGGCAGGCAGAAATGCAGATGCAGCATTAACACATTATGTCAACCTACTTCGGACCACCAGGTATGCACAACTGCATGATTAGCTGCAGAACAACAAGCCGAGCCAACATGAAACAACACAGCCACTTGGCCAACATGCATGCTGCACCATCGAACAAAGGACAACCACTTTCCACCCTACCCCACCCCAGGTCTGCACGTCTTCATTAAAGCATTGCCCACATTGCTTCACTAACTCCAAGATCACAGGTGCATAGACTGCAGATTCTATGCCGATGACGTCACCATAATTTTTGGCATGATACGTGCGTACGTCGTACAATGTGTATTTCTTGCGTATGCGAACTGCGCTCATAAGCCTAGCCTTAGCTCCTGTTCTGGCTGGAAGACTACCACCTTTCTGCCCTGTCATCCACTATGAGTCTCTCAGAGGAATTGATTGCTGCGGCTAAAAGCGGCAACGTGAAGGAAGTTCGGAAGCTGCTGGACCGGCGAGCTCCCTTCACCAAGGACCAAGTAAGAAGTCTTTCTGCAATTATGTTTACTTCAACTGCAATATGCATAGCAATATTAACACACATCCAGCTGTGTGACGAGTCCAACGTATGCAATAATTGATGCTACAATTCTGCACTGGCATACTATAGTTCGGCAACACTGCTCTGCACGAGGCTGCGTGGAACGGCAACAACGACATTGTGAAGGTTCTGCTTAATAAATTCTGCTTCGTGGACTGCATCAACAACACAGGGTTCACCCCGCTCCTCCTGGCGAGCCAAAATGGTCACGCTAAGGTGGTCAAGACCTTGCTCAAGTGGGAAGCCGACCCTCTGTTGATCAATCAGGTGGGTCGACATAGCAATGATATATTGACTAGTTCGCAGACTGTAGTGTGTGCTCAGTATTCATGGTAAGTCCATGTTATGAATTAAGGCCAACTGTCACAATGGCTGAGGACTAAAGACTGATGCGTCTGTAATTTTGACATGCAGAATGTTTATTTCCTTGCTAGCATGGTGAGACTGCTATGCACCTGGTAGCCAAGTACGACCACGCCAATGTCATTCAGGCCCTTGCTGCATTCAAAGTGAACATGGACGCTAGGGGAAAGGTATGAACCAGTGCGGCATGCATGTTCTCTAAGGCCAGTCAGCCCTCGGACAAATGGTTTCACAAGGGGGGACTGACTCAGCCAGCTGCACATGATCTGCATGGAGTTGTTTTTGATAAAGTTTAGGGGGATATCCTGAGACTTGTTTTATAGGACAGATTGCACCTCTTAATCTAATACAGCAGTTCACATGATCACCTCAGATTTTGTGAGTGATTCCTATGTATATTGTTGTTACTAGGATGACAATACAGCACTGCACATTGCAGCAAAGCTGGGTAACACAGAGACGATAAAGGCGCTACTGCAGGCTGGTGCTGACGCAAGCCTTACTAATAGTGTAAGTGTGTATAGTTGAATACCCTTATGTATTCCTGATGTATGCAAACATATACAACATTATAGACCACACGTCGCAGGACACACGCACACACGAATTGGAAGGGGAAGTGGCTGTATTATATATCCTAAGGCTTGGAATTCCACACTTATTTGGACATGATACACATGTCCACCTCCTTGTTGTACAGGTGTAGGTTAACTGCTGTGACAGAGTACAGTGAGGGTTCGATGGTCACGTACAATTAAAGGAGGATGTCTGCTAATGGTCTTTCTCATGGAGGCATACGCCTGCATACTGTTCATTTTATGGCACACGTCTCTGCTTGGCCTCCCAGGATCGCCTATTGATGAAAACTGCACAGTAGACCACTACTTTCAATAAACTAGAGGTGTTCATAGAACACATACCCCGCGCTGAACGTCCACATGCCAGGATGCATGCAGTGCAGCTACGATCGACGTGACATCTCTGCCGACAGGGCCTAGGGCGACTAGCGCGTATACTGTGTTCGTGTATGGCCATATCCAAGGTGTGGGAGTGACCGCTACCGTATATACCATATTGTGAAGCTGGAGGTGGGGCCAAATGTTACGAATAATAGGAAATAGCTGGAAAAAACAGCCAAAACAATAGCCATGATGTCTGTGAAGTACATAGATCGTGAGAAAACACTGTTTCCTAGCGATCATCTCGAAGCATGAAGTTTCCAAATGCACTGCGTGTCCTGTTCTTGATGGGACTCTGAGGTCACGAAGAGGTGGAGCCAATGTTATGATAGTTATGAAAAGTAGGAAATAGCCGAAATACAGCGAAACGGAGCGCCTTGACTTCAGTCAGGTACACATAGAGCATTTTTTTTGCTATTTGCTATTGTTTGACTCCATTTCGATGGTTTATGAGGGTCTATGTGGGGAGATTTCAATTTTTTCCGGCTGACAGACAGACGACTGACTGACTGACTGACTGACTGACGGACAAAACCGATTGCTTAACCCCGCTTCGCGCATGCGCGCACGGGGTAATTAGGAATAAGTAGCCTCCACTTTGGATGTCAAGCCTTCTGCATATAGCTAGCTATAGAGGTGTGAGGAAGCCGTATCCTGCACACAACATAGGAGGCACATTATTCTATACATTGCACATAGCGACAACCAATCAGGGCTATAACTTAGGATGAGTAATTGATATCAATGCTGCAAATCCAATATGGCTGTTCTGATTGGACATCATGTGACCGGATTGACAAAAAAGGGACCATTTTGAAACGTCCCTGTTTCAAGGATTCATGCGTACTTCAATGGTACATACAATCTAAATCTGTTTTTTCAGAGGAATGCAGAAATGAACCCTTTGGCTTGTGCAGTGAGGGGGATATTGGGTGTTCATCGAAAATTGTAAACAAATGCGGAATTAATGTGGTCCCTTTGCAAATTCAGTATTGTATACTGGCTGAAAATGAGAGCAGCTGATGTATTGTGATCGGGTTTGTTCGTCCCATGTGCAGAGAGGGCTGCAACCGCTGGAGTGTGCAGAGTTGGGCGGCCACAAGGAGGCAGCCAAACTCCTTCGGTCTGTCACACAGGTATGTTGATACAACCACATAGCACCTGAGTAAGTGAGTGCCTTTGGGCAACACACTTGTGTGTGTATGAGGGGCTTGGTGCCCTATTAGGGACCTCCAGACCACCAGTTTCTCCAGGGCGGTGTGTCTGGGCGGTTCATAGAAGTTGATTGCTTTGATTATGACATCTGCATGGTTACACAGCTGGGTAGCAGCGTGCTCAAGTGGTGCAAAGTGTGGGTTGTGAGGGTCTTGTACAGAATTCAATTGCTTAGGTGGTCTAGACTAGACTGCAGTCTGTGAGGAGTGTTTGTGGGTAGGTGGGGGTCCACTCCAGCATTGGAGTATTTTCTAGTCGCTAGGGTCCAGGACGGCTGTTAGTATCCACCCTTGCAAATTGGTATGCTCTTACCGTCTTATCCACTCATCAGTCCTACACCTTTAGCGTAATTGGAAAATATATCACTATTGGTCTTGAACTGATTGTCTGTGTATGGGGCCTACTACTCCCATGGGATGCTACAGGCTCAATACCACTCTCATATTCATAAATTGCCGCCAACTTTGAAGTACAAATGTGTTTTGTCTTTACAGAAGTCAAAGCCACGGATGAGATCTGCGACTATGCTTGAAACCACTCGCAAGGAAGTCCGCTCCAAAACCCCACCTGAAAAACAGTCTAATGTGAGTCCAGTAGACTAGTAGCTCCAGCAGCCTTACAAACAGTCTGAAAATTAGGCAATTCATCTCCCATGAAAGGGAAGATTACTTCTCTTGTTATCCAACTTGCATGATGTCAAGGAAACGGCTTCATGCATGAAGTTTGTAAACAAGTTATTTTGCAAGCTTCACAATGAAAGCCAGTAAATTGTTCACATGGAAGTACTTGACTCTCTAGCCTTGATTGATCATGAACTACATGAGAGCTATCAGTGAGAATTTATCAGTGTTTGCAAATTGAGCTCACTTTTCACTTTAGCAATTACTAGAGTGAAAATGCTACAAGTGCCCATTTTTAGGTAATGTGGTGTGCACACATGTCCGTCAGCCATTATGGGATTCATATCCCCTTTGGCACCCGTGTTCCACACACCACCAGGGGGCTTTGTGGGACTACATTGTGTTCCTACCACATTGTAGTCACTGGTTGGACCAATGCCCATTGACATTGTCACCACCTGTTTCTCTTCTTCCTTAGCACTTGCAACACGAGAGGATGAGACCTCAGAGAACGATGAGCGTCTCTGTCAAGTTTCCGTTTCGGCCGTCAAGGGATTTGCGGGCAGCTGTCAACAAGAAGAAGTGAGTGCCAAGTGTACTAATCTTGTTCTGCTTGAGATAATTTATCGGCTCACACACCCTGAAGTAATGGTTTTAGTTTGCGTCACATGACAAGCATTCCAGTGTTTGTGTTCAAGGGACCTAATTCTTGTGTGGGGTAGGAGAGAGGGGAGGAGGGAGGAGAGAGGAGGGGGAGGAGAGAGGAGGGGGAGGAGAGAGGGAGGGCAGAAAGTAGCCACTTAAGTGCAGTGGAATGTGGGGGAAAATGCTATTAACTTGTATAATTTTTGCCTTTGAGCAATTCTGTGGGTGTTCAAGACACTGCGTTTGTAGTGGCATGTAATGTACCTACACTTGTCTCTATTGTAACGTGCACACTTGAGTATGTACAGTCAAGTGCGTTGTCCAGGTAAACGGGCGTTGTCCAGGTAAACGGTTACTCCAGGGGAGAGTATGTAGCACTGTCCATTAGTGGAACATGTCAATGAATGTAGTAACTACAGCGCCACAGGTGTCGTGCTATGTTGTTAGGGTAATTGAGGAGTAATCTTCAAATTACTCCACCCTAGGATGAAGAATGCACATCCAGCGGACCAAGCTGTTCGGAGTCCGGTGAGTTACTCCAGTTGGGTATTGGTAACTATAGGAACCCAGGAGTTGGACTGTATTGTCCTAGTACACATGGAATGGGTTATTCTGTGTACCGCAGTGTCACAAAAGAGCACCCATGCACCTGCAAAAGAGCACCCACCTGCAAAAGAGCACCTACCTGCAAAAGAGCACCCCCCACCCCCAGGCTCAGTTTCCTGTACAGGGTCAATTTAACCTTTATTCAAATGGGAACCTATGCCAGCCCAGAGGAGGTTGGACATGGTTGACCTTTTCTAATCAAAATGGCTGGGGTCACACTAACTAGATCCCGAGATCTCGAGAAAGAGGCATTTTTAGCTAATTCTGAGGGACCCCTTCATCAAAAAATTAATAATGAGGGGGACCAACCTCAAAATTGGCTAAACATGCTTCTTACTCCAGATGTAGAATTTTAATTAGTGTGACCCCAGCCATTTTGATTAGAAAAGGTCGAGCGTGTCCAACCTCCTCTGATGCCAGCCTTGTGCAAATGGCATCGAGTACTCACTTGAACGTATGTGCTGCTTAGAGTGTGCTGAAATGGTGGCCAACACAGCATCGTTGTAGTTTTACTTCTTGCTTATGGTTGACCAAAGAAACCGAGAGCCTGAGGGCAACAGAAACCAGCATAGCCTTGTTCACAGGTCGTGCAGCCTGGGAACGATCGAGGCTAAAACCAGCGCTCTCATCACTGCGAGGGCTCTATAGACTGTATTCTCTTCCTGGGCAAAAATGCTAAGTGTAGCTACTGTGCTTTGGAAACTATACTTCGGCATCTTTCAGCTTGATACAGACCATAGCTGTGTGGAGAACGGTGGATGCTAACCAACGATATGCATGACCACCAACATGGGAGCTCTTTTGTAGATGAATGCAGAAAGTGCATGCCCACGTCCTTGGTAGACAATAAGGTACACCGCCATGCACGTGCCGCCATGGACTCTTTGCAAGACTACGGTATAATAATTCCACAATTAAACTATAGGCTAATTAATGTATCGTTTGGTTGGCATGGTGATTTGCAAAACAACGCTCCTTTACTTCAAAGCCAGTAAACATTCCTGCCTTCTTGCTTCAGGGAGTGATGTTTGCTGGCTTCTGCTTACGCTGCTGGGCCATGTTTACCAACTAGTTGTCTCTCACACCCAGGAGCAATGGGCTGCTGGAATGATCATTTCATTAGAATTCCGAATTCTTCTTTCCCGCAGGTGCTTGGCTCTCCCAAAGCTATGAGTCCAGCCAGCAGGTCTGTCAGCAGGGAGGAGCTCGACTGTGCCCACACACATTCCAGAAGCATCTCACCCACTGGTGGAACAGCAACAATTGACCAACTGCTGAATGAAATGGAACGAGAGTACCACGGTCCTGGTTACAAATATACCCCCAAGGATGACCCTCTGGGAGAGCGGGAGGTCTGCCCAGCAGGGACCCGTCTCCCTAGTGACACGAGAACACCAGCAAAGTCATTCCTCAGGTCTACGAGAGATGGGCAGATCAGCAAAGACAATTACGACATCCTTGAGCCACCAGGCCCCAGTGACCATTATGACTACCTGGTTCCACCCTCCAGAATGGCCAAACTCTGCCCCAAGCATCACACTTATGAGACCCTCCTGCCCAAGGACGGGGGAGAAGATGGAGACACCTATGTCTACATGGCTCCTTTAAAGAACTTCCTCCCGAACGGTAGCCTTGCGGAGGGGGAGTCCACTGATGATAGGTATAGCTGAATAGTATAGGGTGCATTCTGTGGGCTATCAGCAATTGAATGACTGACAAGAGGTGGTTGACCTCTACACATGTACTCTAGTTTGTACATGTATGAGATAATGGGGGGTGCATATAGGTGTTGGGCCCCAATAACCACATTCCAGACTACATACACTGGCTCATTGGTTACCCTGTCTCTCAATTACCAGTTTCCACGAAGAAATATCTGACAGCAAAAGTTCTGAATTGTCTCCCGAAAAGTCTGACGGCAAAACCTCTGAAGTGTCTCTTGAAAAGCCCGACAGCAAAAGCTCTGAAATGTCTCCTGAAAAGTCGAGCAGCAAGGGCCCCAAAAGAGGTAAATTGAATTAGCACCAGGACTCCATTACTGCATTCCAGCTGCAATATTGAATTAGTTTTGCCAGGTACTTAATTTATACTTGTAAACTGATCACCCTTGAATTCAATTAACTAGTATTTCTCCACAGCTATTATCTGCAGCGCACCCATTGAAGCAAATGCCAGACATGAGCCGAATTCCATCACTGAACCTCGGAAGGGCATCCTCACTCAGGTAC
Organism: Axinella damicornis; assembly: GCA_963931865.1. NCBI lineage: Eukaryota > Metazoa > Porifera > Demospongiae > Axinellida > Axinellidae > Axinella > Axinella damicornis. Next base: position 21,478,947 of record OZ007506.1, read on the forward strand.
ACAAAAGCTTGATGGGTTTAGCTCCACCACCTCACTTGCAAAGCAGCTGCTGTGTATCCTGTTAAAACTTCATTGTATGGTAGCGAAAGAGTAGCATGATTGTGTTTGAACCTGTAAGAATAAGCAGGTTTGTAAATGAATTTCAGTGACAATTCCAGCTAATCTTAAGAATGCATTTGGCGGCTGACTCCAGACGTGTGGCTACTAGGTGACTTATGGTTTGTATGGATTCCCTTTGCAGCCGTCCACTGAGAGCGAGGGACAGTCACAACTTGAACGCTACCTACAAGATGAACTAGATACAATGAGACAAGCCTTCCAGATCCGACTTAGCCAGCTCGAAAAACGTTACCAGAGACAACTGATTTTGGAGCAAAGGAAGAACGGCACAAATGGTGTGTTCCAGGTGCGTCTGAGGAAAAAACTGAATCCTCTGCAACAAAACACCACCAAGAGGAGAGGCAGCTGGCACAGTCAATCACCTGAACGAGAAACGGACAAGCCTGCTAGTCCAGAGCAGCGGAGTGGGTCGTCCCTAGGGCTTCAGTCTGATAGTAGCATTGATGAGAGTGATATTGAACCTTGTGAGGATCTGCAGCACTCAAAACCGAAACAGGAGGGACTGAGGGGAGGAGCAAGGACATGGAGGGATGACTCAGATGATCATAGTCCCCGGATGTCCCCAGTGAGAGGGTACGAGGACGAGGATGATGAAACGTTAACGGAAGAAGATAAAGGACTCATTCAGGAGAAGACACAACAATATCGGCAGAAGATGACAAAGTACTTTAAGGAGAAGTCAGAATCACAGATCGCATCCGTTGAGAAGCAATACCGGGCTCAAATGAGCGAACTTGAGCGGAAATGTGAAGAGAGAGCAACAGAAAGACTGGGCCACCTGAAGAGCAGAATTAGGGACCTGGAGAGCAGGCTTGTGGTGCAGACACTGGTCTGACAATTTCTGGTTTGTTAGAACATCTATCCACCTGTTCTCATGGCACTCGTCATGTGCATAAACATGTTGTGTACTACTCTGTACAAGCTCCAGTTATATCATAGTCACATGATCTACCCACGTGCTATTGTGGGACCTCCAAACAGCAGCCCCACTATGCGTGTGTGTATCCATCACCTTCTCTGATCATAAATAATCACTGCGTTGAATTTGCACTGTGTGTACACAGCATTCTTACCCATTGTTCTGGTGTGTGTATTCATGTCTGCCATGTTTAATGTCACTATCAAAGTTTGTCACCTACCTAGTTTCAGACCGGTAGGGCTAATTAGACTATAACCAAGGGGTAAGAAGCCTTGTTCCAAGGCTCTTGTGTCCACACAAGAGCCTGGAAAGGGCAAGGAGCCTACAAACATATTATACAATGACCGGCAGGACTAGAGCGGTCCCATTCTAAAGTAAACTGATCCCACTTCAGCCACCTGCTGGTCTGATGACAATTCATAAACTAAGGCAGTGCCCATCCCAACAACAGGAATTCTAATTGTGCATCCATCTAGAATAGGGAATGTGTGTGTGTACGTACACATGACTGCTAGCAGTTCAGTTGGTAATTAAGCTATAACAAGAGGGTTGGTCCCCTATGAGTTCGAAGGCTGCTGTTCTAGCTCGGCAGCTGGTGTGTCTGGGTCCTCATCATTGTAAATGTTCTCTGCCTGCAGGAGACGGAAGTAGTTTGGGTTTGACGTTACAAGATTAGCCTCAAAGATCAACTTGTATGCCTACAAAAAACTTATTTCTTCGCAAGTAAACAGATTGCCACGGTAATAGTCCCCCCACTTGTTTCATATTGCTCAAATATAAACACACACCATGACAGCCAAGTGGATGTGTTCACTCCCATGGCTATATGGCAGCTGGGGTATCAGCTTACTCTCTTCCTCTGCATGGCCAGTGGGCTGATGGCTAACCAGACACCACTGTTTTACTCCACATGATACCCAATACCAGGTATATAGGTGAAGGGGAGCTCAAGTTACAGTATAAGCGTAAATTACCCTCTCAAAACTCAGACCTTGTGGGAAGAACCTTTCAAGTGCCCCTGCAGTGCTACAATGCTAATCTCTAGGCATGTCTCACAAGACTGGAGCAGTTGCCATAGAAACCAGCTGGAACACTAGATTGTAAAACAAGACTAATGAGCTAAATGAGGTAGCTATGCATCGCCATAGAAACTGCACTATAATGTTCTCTATGCAACTGTGGAAAGGTAATACATATCCTGTGACACAATTAGGCCTGAGATGATTATGCCAGAATAATTTTGAGAATAGTAGCAAAGGTAAAGAATTGAGAATAATTCGAGAATAATAGCAAGCTTTTGCATGCGGAAGTAAGGGGTGTGGTGCAAATTGATTTCCGGTTTGCTGCACAATGGTAATAATGGCTGACATTTGCCATTTGCAGCACTAGCACAGATATTGTAGTTGATTTGTTGACAGTGTTGTCCGAGGACTCTGATTTGCCAGTACCTCAGGTGCACTCTTTGCTCACTCAAGACTATGTTGAACCATAGATAATAGAACTACGTAGTAGTTCTATTATCTATGGTTGAACGTTCCCTAATGTTGCAGTATAACAAGCGTTGACTATTAAGTTATTCGTTGAGAATAATATGAGAATAATAGCAAGGGTTTGGGGAATAATTTGAAAGAATTAAGGAATAGAATAATAGCTACAAGTTGAGGCATAATTATCTCAGGCCTAGACACAATCATCACTCTGGTTTGTATAACTACCGATTCAGCCACCTGTACTTTTTGGTAGGCTCACGTAGTTGGCTGTAGAGGTCAGGAAGGATAGCTTCCTGATGAGGCCAGGAAAGGCCATTAAGTGTACCATGCAGTGTGCTATCTACAGCAGGTCATGTGTTCACTACCGGCAGCTCAGTAATGTTCAGTGTGCTATCTACAGATCATGTGTTCACTATGAGTCATACATTCACTAGTATAGTGTCATGTGTTCACTACAAGGCAGCCCAGTCTTTATGTTTGAATTGTGAGCACTGCAGCTAAGGAGCTGCCTGCAGTGATCACATGACTGCTACACTGGTACCAGTTGATATAAACTCCAACTGGCCAACACCTTGGTAATGAGGGAGAATACACTTGCAGTATCCTCACATGACCTTCAAGCAATCAGATTCTAGATTAAGATCACATGTCAGTGCAATAACAATGCAGCTGCTGGACACCCACCATTTGCCAGACTTGGAGTATGTTGTCCTCCGACACACTGCAGAGCACCCACGGCTCATTGGGGTTCCAGGTGAAGTCAGAAATCTTGGCTGTGTGCCCCCCATGGATAAACTGGGGAGGAAGTGACAGTCAAAACTGTATGCCCCAGTTGCTACCCATTACTGGGAATCAGACAGCAACAGAGCTTACATGTGAGTGATGATTCCCAATACATTCCTGGTAGGGAGTTAATGTCTGCTCATACATGTACTACGTAGTGTGAAATGTTGAAGTGCACAAGGATCCTGACTAAACCACCACAAGACCGCATGATGACATCATGCGCTCTTGACCACCATGACTACCATCGTCCAGTTTGATTCGACTATCGTTGGCAGTATATGACGTAACGTACGTGTCATTAATTTGGGAGCAGCTATACGTAACCATGAGCTGGTGGACATTTGCTGTATGCAGAAGATGAGCAAGACAAGACATGAGGCTTCTGAGAGAGAGTGGTTACTGTCTGTGTATACATGTATCATCAGTGGCTGCCACAGGTATGTGGTTGATAATGGTTTCATTTTTGGTACACGTCCTCTGAACTCTTGTACAAAAAATAGCGACTCCAGTGGATATCAATAGCATGGTACCCCAGGCTGTACAAGGCCAGATACTCCAACACTACACATGAGGCCCCTCCATTTTTGTCGTCCCTCAGATCAAGGTGATCGAGCCCACTGGTTTGTACAATGGTGATCGATTGCAATTTGTCCTTTGACGGCAAGTGACCTACCTGATACCTGATAGCTGATCCAATTATCAGTGCAACCCTAGTAAATTCGACCAATCAGAGGGTCCTAGTAAATTCGACCAATCAGAGGGCCATAATATTTGACCCCTAGACAGAAGAGAAAGCACTGTCATTAGGCTTCAGCTGAATGTGGTGAATCTATGAGACAACTTTGCTCTTTGAAGCTGACCATATGCCTATTAAACTCCTTTCTGTATTAACCAGAATGCCAAAATGTTTTGAATTGTTCACAGAAAACATCTCGTAACCACGGTGATGATTTCATTTGGAGGGTTGGAATGGTGATATCCAGGATGCAGCTGCGTAAAGCAAGTCACGAACTGTACTTTGCCATCAAAACAGTTTATCTGGATTGCCAAGAGGATCTGGGTGTGTTTGATTTGTTTCTTCCCGAGCGATGCCGTGCGGTTGGCATCCTCGACTGCCCCTGTGTTGGCCCAACAAACATCCACTAATTGGATGAATAGCACAGGAGTGTGCAAATGGTGGAGCTGAAAGGGCACTTAATCAGGACAAGGAGGACATGCTTGTGGGTAGCGAGTGATGCAATCTGCACACATTGTCGTAAGCATCCTGGGAATCCACCAGGTCGGGGATGGTCAGAGAGTAGCTATGGGACACAAACTAAACCCATAAATGGCACAGGAATGTCACTAGTACCACCCAACAATGGTCATGGCAGATGGTGCTCTTCCTCCTGGTAGTAAAGTAAGTGAAGTAAGTGATAACCATTACGTCACTTGCCACATGACAAAATAATTGTTTGACCTATCACATGACATTACACATGACTTGCCACATGACTTATCACATGATACTCACCAGAAGCTCTGGGGGTCCATCCTCAGCGTCCTCGGGAGACTGCTCTTCCCCAATCTTGCTCAGGTCCCAGATGTGGAGTCTGCGGTCTGTGCCACTGGAAGCAAGGATGGTCTCATTGTGAGGGGACCATTGGACCTGGGTGGGGGAGGGAGTGAGAGGGGAACATGAGGGAGGGAGGGAGGGAGGGAGGGAAGGGAGGGAGGGAAGGGAGGGAAGGGAGGGAGGGAGGGTGGGAGAGTGGGAGGGAGGGGGAAAGAGGAATAGGATAGGGCACACGTACCTGGAAGATTTCATCTTTATGGGACTCGAAGGAGTGCAACTTCATCTTAAGGTTCCGGAGGTCCCAAAGGGCAACCGTCTGCAAGTTGTGGAGGAAAAGATACCAGAGAGCCCAGTTAGAAGGTTACCACTTCTGGTCCTGACTACACTAGTTCAGTCTCAGGCCACATTCCCACTCCCACTGCTGCAAGCTGGAGGAGGATGGTCTGGGAATGAGGCCACCGTGTGTATGGTCTGAGGCCACCATGTGTACTCTGTACCTTGTCTGCTGATCCTGTTGCTAGGATGTACTCGCTGTAAGGGTTGAAGGCCAGGCAGTTGACCTGGAATGGAAACACAGGTGGTGGCCATAAGACTTGTACTACCACATTCACAAACACAATGCTATCAACATAGTGCAGTCTCATTCCCATAACAAGGGATTGGAATGGGACTGCATACCAATGATACCATAAACCAAATTACATGTGGATCTTATTAGGCCACTGATTGTTTTGGCTGTGTGGATGAGAAAACAGAGATGCGTCTAAGCAAGTTAGAGGACCTCTCCACCTGACACAGAGCAATGTTAGCAAACTACAGCAGGAAGCTGGAGGGTACGCCCCACACACAGCAGGAAGCTGGAGGATACGCCCCACATACAGCAGGCAGCTGGAGGATATGCCCCACACACAGGAAGCTGGAGGATACGCCCCACACACTGTTGATGCCAGTAAACTATAGCAAGAAGCTAGGACATGCCACCCAGCACCTGTATGGCACCTGTCGGGCACCTGTCAGACACCCATCAGACACCTGACATCACATCACATCACTCTGCTGAAATGGCTGTGTGCTCAACATATAGCTGTGGTTGGCAGTTGGATTTCACAAAAGTTTTGGTTTAACGTTAGAGCCAACTCTTTTTCTCTCTCCTTCCCTTCCCTCTGACTACAAACCCAAGAGAGGACAAGAACAGCTCTTCCTTACCTCTGCTGCATGTGCATCCACAATGTGGCTGGGCTTGTAAGGAGCATTGGATCGAGTGTCCCAACTAGGATGGAAGGAGGCAGAACAGACGCAGTCACAGACATAAGACATTAGAGCATCTTGTCCTAGCAATGATACTGTATCGACAGCAATGGCCAGTGGCACACTGCTCCAGAAACATTTCTGGGAACAGAGCCTGCAGACTGTTTGACTCCACATGAAGCTGCTCTAGCTCTGCACGCCCCGAAGGCCCCGCTCGCTTGTACCCTAGCCTCTGACTATGCAAGACTATTGTGAAGTTGCGGTATAAACAGATGTCGACTGCGCTCACTGTTCGACTCTATACGTACAAGTAGCTGCTCAAGCCCTGGAGGCACCACACTCGTCCACTGAATCAGATCCGACTTTAAAGGTTGTAAATCTCACACCGTCATGCCCTCGCTGCAAATACAACTCAATTGGCTGGCAGGAAACCCTCTAAGTGTTATCAACATTCCTGAGCATGACACACATACATACGTACATACATACGCATATCATGAGAATAAATCCCCCATTCAGTTCCTCGCGCTAATGCGCTCGGCAACTAGCTACAAACGCCCTGAGGGGTCCTACTGCACCACACACTGTCTCCAGTTGCGTGGGCAGCACAAAGTGGAATAGTAAAAATACCAAGGTGGTCCATTTGCTGGTAAGAATTCAATCATATGCTCCATTGCTTCCCGTCTGACTGCTGAGTAGTTCAAAGTGGCCCCTCCCCTAGATGGAAGGTTAGGCCCCAGCTTCTAGCAATGGGTGGTTAGCGATGCCAACAGCTGTCAGATTCAGCCAAACTACCATACCATACTAGTAGCCACTGTGTAGTCCCCATTAGGAGTGACAAAGCCATGTTTATATCACGCACTAGGGAGGAGTGACCAATGCCGTTCATTCACCAGGCAACGTGGAGACACCTGCGTACATGACACAGCAGTAGTAAAAACTTACATCATCAGTTTTTGGTCATCGCTGACAGAACCAAAGAGACTGTCATGGAGGACATGCCAGGCCACATCCTGGGGGGGGGGGAGGAGAGGAGGAGAAGAGGGTAAGTTTGTAGCCAATGCATCCTCCATTGAAGAAACATCTCCCATTGAGGGCAAACACAATCAAGAGATAAACACATCACTTCCACGTTCACACACACCACCTCACTATCCCATCCCCCCTCCATTCAACACGCACCACCTTCCACTCCCCTCCGTTCAACACGCACCATCTCCCCTTCTGTTCAACACACACCACCTCTCCCCCCCTCCATTCACAACACACACCACCTCTCCCCCCCTCCATTCAACACACACCACCTCCCCCTCCCCTCCACATGCCCCCCCCCCCCCCCCCCCCCCCCCCCCCCCCCCCTCCGTTCAACATGCACCCCCTCCCCCTCCACTCAACCAACTTACACACCTCAACTACAGCTGTGTGGGAAGAATAGACAGTTTTGGCATCCAAAGTTTTCTGCTCCTGTCATGAGAGAAGAAAAGGAGTGGCCTGGGTCTCACTCCCAGTCCTAGGAACTATATGTGTGACATCACTTCCTGTTTACCTTGGTAGCAGCACTAATATCCCATAAGCAGATGGTCTGAATGAGGGAAATAACGACATACAAATGTTGTAATATGATGTAAGTGTAAGATAGTGATGTAATGGTGATGTAGTCCAATCCAATGATGTTAGGGTAAACGTACCTGATCATCTGATGCGCTCAGCAGGTGTCCCTGCACACTGCTGTTCCAAGACAGACCATACCTGTCAGTCCAGTTGAGAAAACAAGTGTGACAGGCTTTGTCACAAACCACTTAAAAGTTATGTACCCTTCCTTTGTGTGTCCCTTGAGGATCAGTTCTGGTCTACATTCTCCAACCGTATCTGCAGAGAAAGTGGTGTATCACACAAGACCCTCCCCTCCACCCCCCACATCACATCACTTCAACTCAAACATGACCAATTACCAAACCATATCCCGTGGAGATCATCCTACAGTAAGTGTCGTACCTGGCCTGGAAGGATGCTTGGAGTAGTCAAATACAAGTACATCCGCTGACGGTGTCTTTGTCCCAATGATAAAGGGGCTCTGTGGCATGTAGCGAGCCCTGTGCAATTGAGTGGGTGGGAGGGGTTCTATGATCATGTGATGAGTGGGTGGGAGGGGTTCTATGATCATGCGATGAGTGGGGTGGGAGGGGTTCTATGATCATGTGATGAGTGGGTGGGAGGGGTTCTATGATCATGTGATGAGTGGGTGGGAGGGGTTCTATGATCATGTGATGAGTGGGTGGGAGTGGTTCTATGATCATGTGATGAGTGGGTGGGAGGGGTTCTATGATCATGTGATGAGTGGGTGGGAGGGTTTCAATGATCACGTGATGAGTGGGGTGGGAGGGGTTCTATGATCATGTGATGAGTGGGTGGGAGGGGTTCTATGATCATGTGATGAGTGGGTGGGAGGGATTCCATGATCATGTAATGAGTGGGTGGGAGGGGTTCTACAATCATGTGATGAGTGGGTGGGAGGGGTTCTATGATCACGTGATGAGTGGGGTGGGAGGGGTTCTATGATCACGTGATGAGTGAGTGGGAGGGGTTCTATGATCATGTGATGAGTGGGTGGGAGGGGTTCTATGATCATGTGATGAGTGGGTGGGAGGGGTTCTATGATCATGTGATGAGTGGGGTGGGAGGGGTTCTATGATCATGTAATGAGTGGGTGGGAGGGGTTCTATGATCATGTGATGAGTGGGTGGGAGGGGTTCTATGATCATGTGATGAGTGGGGTGGGAGGGGTTCTATGATCACATGATGAGTGGGGTGGGAGGGGTTCTATGATCATGTGATGAGTGGGGTGGGAGGGGTTCTATGATCACGTGATGAGTGGGGTGGGAGGGGTTCTATGATCATGTGATGAGTGGGTGGGAGGGGTTCTATGATCATGTGATGAGTGGGGTGGGAGGGGTTCTATGATCACATGATGAGTGGGGTGGGAGGGGTTCTATGATCATGTGATGAGTGGGGTGGGAGGGGTTCTATGATCACGTGATGAGTGGGGTGGGAGGGGTTCTATGATCATGTGATGAGTGGGTGGGAGGGGTTCTATGATCATGTGATGAGTGGGTGGGAGGGATTCCATGATCATGTGATGAGTGGGTGGGAGGGGTTCTACAATCATGTGATGAGTGGGTGGGAGGGGTTCTATGATCATGTGATAGTGGGGTGGCAATGATCATGTGATGAGTACATGCAGGTGGAAGAACAGCAGTGGAAGTAATGGTCAGGCTGTGTAAGGGCCATGGTCAGTGATGTCATCACCCATCAATGGGGCCGCCCAGGACAGTAACTAGCATGAAAACCTTCTGTATTGGAGATGCAGCATTCCTGCAGGGGTCATCAAATCAAAATCAACTGAACAGCTCTTGCAGCCTTCACTGCAAACTAATGCCCATGACATCACAGTGACTCACAACGATGGAAATTATGACAATCCATAGAAATATTGGATGACAACACTGACGTGACTGGCCAGATGGTATAATTATGAGTGGGAAATAATCTACTTGTCAGAATGGCATACGACATACCAACCCCTTACTGCTACACAGCTTCACCTGTTGACCTCCCCTTCATGGTTGATCTTGATGTCGATCTCAATCTTGCCACTCACAGAGCCAAATCCACCATACTCTGTGGGAACAGAGCAAACACAACCTGGGTCACGTCAGTCATGTGACTGGCACATGACCTGTCAGCAGACCTCCTCTGTCGTTGTCATAGCGACTAGCATCAACCTGAGCGTCATCATTGGGTAGCTTCACGCTGGCAATCACCAAGTGGTTCTGTTCGTCTGAGCTCCTGTGAAATGTCGAGTGGGACTGTGTGGACTACAGTGTATTTCCTACCCCTAAAAATCTAGCTACTGTGCCTTGTGTAGCAGCAAACCACGGCTGTTGCGGAGAGTGGTGGATGCTAACCAATGACGCCCAAGTACTAACCATAAACATGGGTACTTTTTTGCTTTCGTGATGGATAACAGTAACAAATGCTCATGTGCAGTCAGAAACTGTCACATGACATATCTAATCATTGACTGGGTCACTTACATCGTGGGCCGGAGTTGTCCATTTTGTTTGACCTACAAACTTAATACCACTCACACATGGCTGTCTTTTCATATGAGAGTGCATCTTCACTCACGTGTGTGTGCCCAGTAGGAGGCGGTGGACGGAGTAGTCTTTCCCCTCTGGGCGGGTGACATCAGGGAGCCACTGGGCGGTGAGGCTGGGCCACTCCAGGGCGTGTGTCATTACCAGGTCATAGAGGAAGGGTGTGTTTTTCTTCCATATTTTGTACTCTTCATTAATGATGCGTTCCTCCACAGACTCATCATATGCTGTGTGTGTGTGTGTACATGTGTGGGTGTATGCATGTGGGTGGGGAGACGCCAGTCCCTTTAATCCCTTATCCACACTTTAAAATACTATGAGACTATCATAGCTGTTCTGCAGCTACAACTCACTGTCCTGACCACCAGCCCCAGCAGCTGCGGACATGGTTCACCCTAGGCCCTGTGTTGACAGCTAGCTTCACTGAGCTTTCAAAGACCGATTCAAGTGCGGGAAAACTGCACGTGTTTATTCTAAATCGACCAATCAAATCGCCGGAGTCAGGATACCGTATATGCAACCTGGCGGGAAAGGAAAAATGTTTCATGTTTAATAACACGAAAGGGGCGGAGCCCTGAGTTGGAGATCGATCCTCGGCAAGATGCGTGGAGTCTACCTGACCTACATTCCATCCTCAGATGGGCAAAGAAAGCTTGTCCCCAGGCTAGAAGACCACGTATGGCTGCCATAGTATCACTAATGACTGAGATATGCATAATTTGTGATTAATGAGGAGTATCCATCCACTGTTGATGACATATGGATGATTATTGGCAGGGTGATTGGTAATTAGTCCCCTGATAGTGTTATGTGGTATAGTCTCGGAACCAGACCCTTCGCGCGGGGGAGGAGGAAAGGGTCTGGGCACGTGCCTACATTCGAGTTGTCATCACGGAATGTAATTATGTGTGGTAATTAGCGATCAACTGCGATACCACGCGCACGATCACAGTCGACCTGCTCGTTGCTCTCCTCGACTTTTGTCAGACACTCGCGGGTAACATGGTACAGCACAGCGATTTGCCGTGTCTGGTCGCTGGCGACACTGAAAGTCTGCAGCTGGAGAAAATCATTTCCCTGACATCATTCGCAATCAACGCTTCTGATTCGTTAGGTCAACATTCCAACCTGGGGACAACTTGAATGTAAGATGGTGCCCAGACCCCTTTCCTCCTCCCCCGCGCGAAGGGTCTGGTTCCGAGACTATATGTGGTATGCAGTGATAATGTACCAGCAAACACCAGGAGGTGGAGTTTTCAGACTGACATGATGCGTTTACACTATGGGAAACCTGCCCATATTTACTGGAAACACTGAATGCCATGCATGCCACCTCTGGCTAGGCTGTAGGTATCGGTATCCAAGGGGGTGACACTCCTATACATGCTGTAGTCAGAGCTGCGACCGGGCTTATCAGCGAATCTTGACCCCGTATACTAAGGAAAGGCAGCAGTCGCTACGCATTCTTCTGTATACTATCGGCGGTCAAGCGGCCAACGGCTGAAATACAGCGCAGTCAAACGGTCAAGAGTCTTTTTGCGATGCGGTCAAGCGGTCAAGCAGCAAAATTGACGGTCAAGATTTCTTGACCCCGGTCGCAGCTCTGACTACGGCGTCAATGGGAGTGTCACCCCCCCTTGGTATCCACCTGATTTGAGCTTCAAGTTCAAATCTTTCATTTCACAAAACTAGAGGTGTTCATAGAACACATACCCCGCGCGGAACGTCTATAGGATATAGTGCAGCTACAATCGATAGCACCGACGTGACATCTCTGCCTATGCAGGTGTTATCGCGTATACTGTGTTCGTGTATGGCCATATCCAAGGTACTAGGTATGGGAGTCACCGCTTACCATATATAATATTGTGAAGCTGGGGCCAAATGTTACGAATAATAGGAAATAGCTGGAAAAAACAGCCGAAACAATAGCCACGATGTCTGTGAAGTACATAGATCGTGAGAAAACAGTTTCCTAGCGATCATCTCGAAGCATGAAGTTTCCAAATGCACTGCGTGTCTTGTTCTTGATGGGACTCTGAGGTCACGAAGAGGTGGAGCCAATGTTATGAATAGTTATGAAAAGTAGGAAATAGCCGAAATACAGCGAAATGTAGTGCCTTGGCTTCAGTCAGGTACACATAGAGCAGTTTTTTCTGCTATTTGCTATTGTTGACTCCATTTGGATGGTTTTTGAGGGTCTATGTGGCGAGATTTCAATTTTTGTCCGGGTGACAGACAGACGACTGACAGACGGACAAAACCTATTGTTTAACCCCGCTTCACGCATGCACGCGGGGGGTAAAAATCATTCTAGGGAGCATGCATAAGGGAGAGTACAGAGCGTATCAGTTAAACCCATGATGTGTCAGCCAGACCACGCCCACTGTGACCAGTCTGTATATATCCTATCTGTTCTTCAGGTCATTCTTCCAGAAATAGCGGAGTATGATGTCATGGTGCAGATAAAGGCCTGCGGACTGAGCCGGATAGACACAAAGGTTTCAATAGCCTGTCCCGTTCTACGGGCGATGTTGCAGTAGTCCTTCAATGAATCATATTTGTTTGCAGACGCTATCTGAGCTGAACCCAACCTCGGATCAGATACCAGTTGGGTTTGAGATTACTGGAATTGTGACCAAGGGTAATGTGGATGATAAAGATAATTGCTCGTAGTTGGTTTTTGATAAAATGGCACACATTTGTTTTTTGTTTTGTCAGTCGGAGCAGCTGTGAGGTCGTTTGTAGTGAGTGAGGAGGTTACAGGTACGTATGTCAATCAATGATGTCATCTAAGTTAGCCCTTTTAAGCTAAGGCCATGATGTATTAATAACTGCAATAACTCATGCTTCCTGTTTACAGATTGAAAGCTCTCGTGAATCTTCCCTGTGCATGTATATCACAGTCTGTTTGTGTAGCCTTGTTCCAATTTCCCAGGGCTTGATGGGGACAAATATATGTCTACTCCTGGGGTCAAGGGTGGTGTTGCATCATGACATGGTTTCTCCTCACTAGGTATTTTACCGCTGGATACGGAATGTCCAGGATGTGCCGAGTACTGCACCGTACCCGAATACTACTTAGGTATGAATGAACGTATTTTGTGTATAGCCTTGTTCCGGGGAACCCTTGTTCCCAGGCCTTCATCACTTCCAGTCTTTGGTTGCTTGCAGTATGCTAGTACAGATGGGGAAGGCCTGGGAGATCAGGTCACATGCAGTTACATCAGATAGACAGTAGACGCATGGGAGGGTTGTGATATTCACGTTTCACGTCAACCCATCATTGTCTGAATTGTTGCAAAATTGCTGACTGAAATTTGAATGTGTACTCTCTCCATACAAACATACAATGTCATGTATGTTGAAGAGAATGAGGTAACGCAGTTAAGGTGATAAGCTATTTCACCAAACACAGTATTTGAATATCTGAACTCCACCAGCTAACCTAGTCAGGATTGATAATACAAGTCAGTCACTAACGTGTCCCGTCCAGTGTCCAAGCCGGTTGGAGTGAGTCATGTGGACTGTGCGGCCTGCCTGAGGGGAGGAGTGAGGGCGTACACCGCCCTCCACTTCCAGACTCACCTTGAGCCAGGCGCCATTGCCCTCGTGTTCTCTGCTGCATCCGTGAGTGACCCTGTGCTGATTGCCTCCATTTGTACATCTGTAGCCTGTAGCTAGGTCGGGATGTGCCGTATATACGTTGTAGCTGTGTGAGAGGCCCTCAGAGTATAGAGACAAGGGAGTACTTGCTCTAGCTTACCCTGGTCTTGCCTCTCTGTTACTAGGGTGATGGCCTCATGGTGCTCCAGCTGTGCGAGGCCCTAGGGGTCAAGGTACAGCTGTTAGAGTGTATATACCACAAGAAGACTGGCCGGTGTGTGAGCTCTGTTCTGTGTCCCTCTGTAGGTAATAGCTGCTGTCAGCAATGGAGATGAGGTAGCCATTTTGAAAAAGCTTCATCCATCCCTCTGTGAGTGACTACCACAATGGGTCCCTATAAGCTTGTTTCACAATACGTACACCTGTAGAACCCCTTGCAAACGGACACTCAGATCAGGTCACTGGACAAAGCCGTAATAGACCTTTGGAGTGTTAGTTTTTAGTTAACCACCATTTGGGTAACATAGTTTTCACTGTCATTTTGGTTTTACAAGATATGCAAATCAGGAGGGCTCCGGGTTATAGAGAGGTCTGACTGTAGACACATGGTCAGTTTGGCCTCCTGTGGTCTTTGTCTGCAGTGAGGATCATTGATCTGAGCTCCACGCAGAATCTCATTGACGTGTGTCTGCAGGAGACGGGAGGCCTGGGAGTGAACTGTGCCATTGACAGTGGAGGTGAGGCAGGGGGGTCCATTGATGTCAGTGAAGTTAATTGCGCTGGGTACAACGCCAGTTAACCAAAATTCCTTAGTTGAGGGGAATTCCCTAGTTGAGGGAATTCCCTAGTTGAGGGAATTCCCGTTGGGGATATTCCCAAGTTGTTTGAGCCTAGGTTACAGACCAACAGTCAATACAATGCTAGAACGTGACACAACCACGAGCACTAATTGGTAATATATATACTCCTCAGCTGTGTACAGTACTGGATCCTCCTCCCTCTGTCCCGTGCACACCGCACACACCATCCAGTTGCTCCCAACTATTCTCTCTCAAACTTTCTCATCGAGTCTGTTGCTCTACGAAGACAACTGGAACAAGAAACCTGTCGCTACCAGTATGAAGTGCCCCCCTCCTCCTCCTCACCCTCCCTCCTCCCCACCAAGCACCAGATCATTAGCTGCCTGGCAGCGAGGGGCCACTGGGTGACGTCCCAACCAGACTTGCAACTGGACCCACCAGAATCCCGGCAGCTGTTCCTGAAGGGAGGGAGCCTGCACTTCCTCTTCGATCCCCTGTGGACGCTCTCCAGTGCCCACCAGGGCAGCTTCCTCGACATCCTGAGCAACGTCGTGGCCAAGTTAGAAACAGGAGTTCTGAAGTGAGCCATCACATTGCTTCCACATGGACTAGATACATGCAGATTAGAGAATGATGGTGGATGCAAAATGCACACGTACATATACATGCACGCCACGGTCACACATGCCACATCTATCCACCCACCCATCCACCCACCACATACACAGGCCGTATATCTACAAGACAGTAACGTTGGGTCAAGTATGTGAGGAACTGCTAAGATTAGGCATCTATGGGATAGGCAAAGTTGTCATGACAACAGAAGTGTCAAAATAAATATTACTGGGGCATAATGATTTTTAAACTTAACTCTGTTTCTCAATGAGTTGTGACTGATTCTATTTCTGGGTGAGCTTGTGAATGGAGTCAATGAATATTCTCAGGTGTTCCGGGTCCATGTCGGGGTATATCCCATGGCCCAGATTGGCTATCCACCGCTCCCGCCCAAACTGCTGTACCAGTGACTGTGTCGACGCCACTATGTCCTCCTGTGTATAGCAGGTGTGTATATGTAGGTGTGTGTGGGTGTGGGGGGTTGGGGGGGGGGGGGGGGGGGTGAGTGTGTGTGCGCGGGCATGTGTGTGGGATGGGTATTTGTGTGTGGGGGTGCATGGGAGGGGGGAAGTCAAGACATATTTGGCTCACCTGAGAGGCATACAGGGCACAGGGGTCAAGGTTCCCTTGCAGAGTAACCTTGTCTGCAGCTTGGCTGGGAAGATCAGACGAGGTCGTAACAGAGAGCACTGATGACATGCATAGTGGTCTTACCGAGCCACGTGGGGATCTATTGTCCAGTCGATACCAACCACTTCATACCCAGCAGCAGCGAGGTCAGGGAGGGCGTAGTGCGCCCCCTTCGCAAACACAATCTGCATGCGTAAGAATTATGGTCAAGGAGAGCGTTGTGTGCCCTCTTTGCAAACACAATCTGCATGCGTAAGAATTATGGTCAGGTGTGCCCCGCCCTTCACACAAACAATCTGCATGTGTTGAAGTCTGATAGGGCGTAGTGTGCCCTCTTCGCAAACACAACCACGGCTGCCTTGTTTTATTGCTGACATTGGCTGTGAGCCCGGGAGCCTCTAGTGCCCTCAAGGGACCAACATCACTATACAACCATCGTACGGTCATGCAGAGCAGCTCACCATCGGTACATCTGGTAGCTGCTTCTCTCTCAACCCAGCCTTCACCCTCCTGGCTATCTGCTTGAGGTAGGGCAGGGAAAATTGGCAAAACTGCTGCTTCCCGAGGATGCCTGCATGAGACTCGAACACCTGCAGTAACTGGGCACCTGCCTCCACCTGGCCCACCAGGTAGTCCACGGACACGTCAGTGATGGACTGGAGTAGCTGCCGGCTGGCGTCAGGGTGGCGGTAGAGCCAGGCCTTTGCCTTACTGAGGGTGGGACTGCCTCCCCCCTCTATCATGTAGGACATCAGGGTCCACTGCATGGGGAGAGGAGGGTGAACACTAAACAGTCTACCTCCAAAGTCTGCGCATAATATATTATAATCTGTCCCTTCAAATAGTTCTAGTCTTGTTCCAGCTCCACGCAAGCTGCCAACCTCATTCCCAGGCTCCATACCAAAATGCATACCAGCCTCCTTCCCAGACGCCTGGTAACTGTATGACAAACTGAAAAATCTAGTGCCTAGTAACAGAATGAGAGAAAACACAGTACCCTGTGCAGCAATACATGTACCGCGTGCAGTGCTCACTGGTGCTCCACAGAAGCCAATGAGAGGCACCTTTCCCTCCAGCTGCTGCCGGGTGAGCGTGATGGCTGAGAACACATACCCCAGTTCCTGCTGCACATCCACCGGAAGCTTCAGCCTCTGAGGACAGAAAGAGGGGTAAAAAACATGCAGCAATTGTAGAGCAACAGGTATGATCTAAACTCTGCACAACTACCTCACCACAAGATGGCCAGCCTTTGCTGGCTCTGTTGTGAACAGACAGACACGGACACGGTTACCTGCAAGTCATCTGGCTTTTCTAGCCGTTCGGGAAAGTGGGGGCCCTGATTGGTATGAAACAGTTGATGTCATAATGCTTGTTGGTTGATATACACGTACCCCGGTAACAGACTACACAGTTGATATGCTATGCAGGCTACTTCATCTACCAGCCTAGCATCCTAACGTGGTTGATCTACCAGCCTAGCATCCTAACACGGTTGATCTACCAGCCTAGCATCCTAACACGGTTGATCTAACAGCCTAACATCCTAACACGGTTGATCTACCAGCCTAACATCCTAACACGGTTGATCTACCAGCCTAACATCCTAACAAGGTTGATCTACCAGCCTAACACCCTAATCTACCAGCCTAGCATCCTAAAGTGGTTGACCAACCAGCCTAGCATCTAACACAGTTGATCTACCAGCCTAGTCAGCACACACCTTTCCAGGGACCATCTCCACTTGCATCCCCATAGCCTGCATCGTGGAAGTTCGGAAATGTTAAAATAAACACCCACATCTCCATGGTCACAATACACACCTGACCTGAGGTATGACGAGGATGTCACTGAATATGATGGCAGCATCGAGATGAAACCTCCTGATGGGCTGAACGAGAGACAAGCAGGTGAGTGTCACCGGATGATACAACCAATTTTTTGTAGCCTCATTCCCAGGGAATGAGGCCACCGGTTTTGTGCTGCCAATACATCAACTATAATTACATTACATGGATGATATACAAACCATATCCTGCTTTCCATTCCAAATTTTGTAAACGATGTGGATATTGGTCCGGCAGGAATGACATACTTTGGGTATGGGTACTGGAAACGCGCGTTCATCTAGAACCAGCCCTGGCCCTAACCCATCGCCCTACTTCCTGTTGGACCAAATAGCCACTTCGTTTTGGCAAAAGTAAAATCTTGCATGCTTTAGCAGATTTGCATGCTTTAGCAGATTTGTAATCACCTGCAACGTGACTTCACATGCCAATTCCGGTGTGCGGCAGATGGTGAAAAAGTCGTGTTCTTTCCTGGTCTCCTGGAACTCTGCGAGAGAGGGAGAGTATTATTATTCAAGCTTCAAGATACCCGTACCCCTCAAGGTTATCTGGTCTACACCTCTCCTGACCTAGTCTCGCGGGCGCCAGACACACACGGGTCTGGCCCCGCGAGACTACTCCTGACCTGGCAGATAGCGCCCTGCCTGCCGCATCACCCATACTGGCACCCGCTCCACAGGTTCCCCGCGAGCTGCTCGCAGTATCAAGTCGTTCTTCAGCTCAGGAAACACATGCAGGGCCATCCTAACTCCACGTGGCTGATTACACAAAGGGGATCCCCCAAGAATGTGACTCAATGTGACTCTCCCGCAAATTTGGCGGGAAATAGCTGTTTCAAGTATGGAGTTCAAGCCGAAGAAGAGACGCCTTGTTCAGACAGAGTACCCCACGCGGCTTCAGCTGTACAAGACCCCTCCCGTTCAGACCATAGGCCTGCAGGAGTTTGAAGAGCTGGCCTTGCAAAGACTGAAGCGTGAGTGGGTCCAGTTTGAATTGTTTGTCATGCCATAGATAAGGTAAAGCGGGGTAACTTGGAACATTTTCAACAAATCAGCTCTAATTTCCGTCTGGAAGCAGATAGAAACTTGCGGTAAAGTTCAGAAGATAGCACAGTCTTTCCTCCATCTACACTGCACATTTCATAGCTCTAGCTGCTGTTGTTCCTGTGCAATGTAGCCAAACATCAAGGCACATCAAAATTAGTGGGTGGGGTAACTTGGAACAGTAGCTAGCTACACAATGCAAGATAGGAGTGTAGCTAAAAATCCTGTTGCTTTGCACCAGGTCAGCCCTAGTGCTAGTTTTCAGATATGTAGTTAAGTCACTTTGCATTGATCTGATCCTGCTGACTCTTGCTGGTAAGTTTCCACTTTCAGAAAAATTGAAATTCAGTGAAATAGAAGACGCAAAGTTAGCTGGCTCCCGTGTGATAGGACTTCAGATTTCAGGATTTGGTGCAAGTGTTAAGCAGCTGGGCTAGTAGTTAGTATGTACCAAGTCGGAGCTTGAACCTCATCTTCACCTCAGTGCTAGAAAACATTGTTCCAAGTTACCCCCCGTTCCAAGTTACCCCGCTTTACCTTAAATTATAGATGGCTGTATTATCTATGGTCATGCATATGGTATTAGCTATAGAAAATGCTGCCATGGATGCCATACGTTTGTATCTTCGAATGTAAAATGGTCGTAGATATACACTACATATATTACTACCCTCTCCCTACCCCCTACATAGTCTCATGCTCAGATGTCCACGCCCACCGGCGGAGAATGTCTGGTGGTTTGAGTTACATTTCTTGTCACAGAGGCGTGTCCAGCGTAGGTGTAATTGAAGCGCTGATTGTGCTAAGAATGCAATTATCAGAGAAATTTGAAGATAAACGCTCCTTTCTTGTCATGTAGCCTTACTTTCAAGTAGTCAGCAACGTCCCCTAACCCCCGAAACGTCGGCTGCTAACAGAAGGGCGGTGGACTTCTTCGTTATTCCAGTATTGCCGTAAACTGTTGTTTTTCGAAGCTGGAGATGGCTGAAAGGTTCTTGGAAGCTACGAAGGGGTGTCATCAACCAACATCGAAGTCCTCGTTACGAACTGTTTCAACTGAGCTGTTTTGACTCCTCGATCGATCGGTGACGTAACACACAATAATTAGTAGTAAATTACATGCGCGCTCTTCGACTTCATTGGCCATCTCAAATTCCAGATGGGAAAGGTGTTAGTGACAAGAAATCTCACTCAAAACACCAGTTCTTCTCCTAGGGGGTGCGCGTGAAGGGCTGGGCACATGACTACCCCCTACATGCCCTACCTTTCCAGTGCTCCAAGATATAGAGCGTATCCGACAAAGGAGTACCCACGAGGGGGTTCACAGAAATGAACCCGAATACAGGAACAAAATCAAAGATGCCGTGAAAGCCTCCATGCCTTTGGCCGTGAGTACAATCTCAAAATGTGTCACATTAGTCCAAAGGTCTAGACTGAAGTAACAGTGAATGTCCTATTAACCTGTTGACAGCATGTGGGTGTTCAGGGACTCACCGCGAAGCATGTGGAGGAGAGGAGGAGGGACCATATCTCTCATTATATCCTGCGTCTCGCCTACTGCAGAACGTATGTAAGCCACACCCACATCCCCTCATTGCCTGGTGGGTGGATAGAAATGGGTGTACAGTACAAGATTGCTCTCTACAACTTTCCTCCCCCTCCCCTTCCCCTCCTCCTCCTCCCCCTCCCCCTCCTCCTCCTCCTCTCTTCTCTACTAATTACACTCCTGGTAGGGGGAAATTGTGCCGCGTAATCTAATTTAATAATTAATGTTTGACTACTTACGAATGGCCTGCAAAGATTCTGACTACACCGTCATGATCGCTATCATGCACTGTCCTCACCAAACAATTTTGGTGCTGAAACTCACCTTGGTGGTGGAGATATGAGCTTTTTTCTCGCCGTGGCCGCCATTGCTCAAGCGCTCCATCGACTTCCGGTGGTAGTACCGGAAAGGCACACGAAGATTCTAACCACACGGTCGTCATTGCTGTCGTTCACTGATGCTTACATGCCGAAACTCACAGTGCTGGCTAAGTTGTGAGTGCTGTAATAATGTCTTGTCTTCCTTTTGGTCGCCATTGCTCGCGATCGACTGAGCGTGGTTGCCACGTGGCCTGTGTGTTAATTGGAACGAATTGCAATACAGCTTCGCTACGGCGAGTCGCAACCAGGGTTGCAACGCGGCTACCAGGAGTGAGGTTGCCCCTCGATCATACAAGGAATGATGTAAGAACAAAATACCAAATTTCTCAGTAATGAATCTCTTCCAATCTCCATGCAGTGAAGATATGCGAAGATGGTTTCTGAGCCAGGAAACTGAGCTGCTGAGGTGTGTGTGTGTGTGTGTGTGTGTTGCAGGGCTAGTTTCACTGACAGCTGGTGGCATGTCAACCTGTGACCATTGTAGGTTTCGCTACCTCACGGCCTTGAGGGATGATTGGGATGCCTTCTTCCTGTACTACAAAGACGACTTCAACTTTGAGCACGAGTTGGTCTCTTCTCCAGATGTTATTGAAAAGCAAATTGAGGAGGAGGAGGAAAATGACTATCCAAACGTAAGACACATTTTCTGTATCATTGCAAATCAAATGATGATCACCTTTCTCTTGCAGTATGGCAAGCTGGAACAGCAGCTGGCTCTGTCAAAAGAAGTTCACAAATTTTATGGCTCTCGAAATGAGCCTTATTACTGCTATAAGGTGCGCAGCTGATCGGCTATTGTACCAGTGTTTGTGTTCATCACGCCCACTGTGATCAATACTTCACCACACCCACATTGATCATACTTCCTGTTCACCACACCCACCTTGATCATTACTCCTGTTAACCACACCCACTCATGATCATTACCTCCTGGTCAGGTGCCTTTCACTGGTGCACTGGATTTGGTGCAGTCTAGACAAGTTGTGGTGAAGAAGGTAGTGCTTGCATGTCTGATTGATTGAGTAGGTGAAGGATGTTTGACTGACTGATTGACTAATCAATTGATTGACTGACTGACTGACTGATTGGTCGATTGATTGATTGATTGATTGATTGATTGATTGCTCAGGGCTACATCTATGTTCCTGAAACTAAGGATGACATGATTGTGTCTCTCGTGTGTAACAAATTCCGAGCAAGGCTCTCTGAAGAACTCGTGGTGAGTTCAATAGATCTCAATTTGTGGTGCATGCCGTGTTGTGTACTGCTCAACCTCTTCACAGAAAACTCTCCATCACTTGGCGGTTGTCGATGACGATGAGCGAATAGCTCCGCTGCTCAAGACAATCAAGTATGTTCATAGACTGTCATTATGACAGCTGCTACTGAAGGCAAGTTACATCAGTCACTCCTGTGATCAGATCCTGTGTTACACATGGTAATGTTACCAGACACCATTACCTTGGCGATTCATGTTATGCCACTCTGATCTATGCTACACTTGGTAATGTTACCAGGCACCTGGCAATTCATGTTATGCCTCTCTGATCTGTGCTACACTTGATAATGTTTCCCAGACATCGATACCTTGGTGAAGACTTCACTGATGCTGGGACTCAGTTTGTCGGAAAGATCTCCCTCGGGCAACTTGACACTGTGAGCAGACTAACACTCTATTTCACACTGTAAGCCACATGTAGTGTATGTTGTGCTGTAACTCTTCCCTCTCAGCTTTCCCGGGAGTCCTACCCACCCTGTATGCGGCACCTGCACGAATCTCTGCGGAGAGATCACCATATGCGCCACTTTGGCCGGCTGCAGTACGGCCTGTTCCTCAAGAGCATCGGACTGACACTGGAGCAGGCACTTGCCTTCTGGAGAGCCGAGTTCACCAAGAAGATGGAGCCAGACAAGGTGAGAGAGACAATGTCTTGAACCAACTGTATTGTACTGACTTCTGTTGTGGACGAGACTAATGTAACTGCTGCACTCTCTCTCCAGTTTGAGAAGCAGTATGCCTACAATGTTCGGCACAGCTATGGAAAAGAAGGGAAGCGGGCGAACTACACCCCCTACAGCTGCATGAAGATCATCCTCTCCAATGCACCGGGGCAGGGGGATAGCCATGGTAATCACATGTGACCACTGTCACACTGTGTAGCCGTGGTGACTTTAGTATTGCATGAAGGAAGCTACCAAGATTGTGTGAAGTCTTCCCATGCTGATTTCACCCCAGTTCCATTCTGGATAAACTCTCTTTAGGGTGTCCATTCCGGCACTGGGACAAGGAGCACTTGCAACGCATGCTGACGACACACGGGATACCCCACTCTGGCTCCACTAAGATCCTGGACTATGTTGAGAACTCACACTACCAGCTGGCCTGCCAGAAGTACTTTGACATCACCCACGGGGTGAGAACACCTATCACACACACACCTATCACACACGGGGTGAGAACACCTATCACACACGGGGTGAGAACACCTATCACGCACGGGGTGAGAACACCTATCACACATATCACACACGGGGTGAGAAGGAACACCTAATTCTGCCTGCACTCGTGTTGGTTAACATCAACTGAAATCAGTTACTGATCACTAGAAGCAAGCTTTGGAGAGAGAGAATAATCCACAGAAAAAATTCTGGGACCAGCTGGGATTTGAACCCAAGACCTGAGTACTAGCTATAGCCAGACGCTCTTACCGCTAAGCCACTGGGCCCACAGCAGAGGAGCGGAAGCAAGTCTGCTTATAGCAGCACAGGCTAGAGGACTTAGCTGATTCCACTAGAAGTGTTCTATAGGGATACACCCTCCACAGTATGTGAGTGTGATCACATGGTATTTCATTATGTTGACAGCCGAAGATCTTTTATGACAGATGGACAGACAGAACCAACCCCCCCCCCCCCCCCCCCTACACACATACACATACGTACCATGCATGCACGATAGGTTGCAGATTCCTTCAGCCTGGAGCACCCGACGCAGTTCTTCATTGAGAGCAGAAAGGTGCGAGGGGGGATGGTGGGAGAGGTAAAGCAGGAGGAAGAGAGGGAGCCCCAAGAAACGACAGAGTTTGGAGACATCTCGGAGCATGACCTGGTTGGAGGATTTGAGGAGGAAATGGAAACCAGCTAGCTGGCAATCACCACGGACTCTGAACAGTGCTCATAATGACTTGTGATAGTGTTTTGCCAATGACAGGGTTTATTTCAGAAAATATCACAGCGGGTGGGGGGGCAAAACAGAACAGAGAAAGTTTGGGGGGTGATAGAATAGGGAGGCAATGTGCCATTCAGAGGATCTGGGTTTGAAATTGCTAAGGCGGGCAACATTTTCAAGAAACCCTGACCAATGAGCAATCGGGAACACGACTGGTTTGTTGTAACTCCTCTTTATCAAACCTGACACACCTAGCCCCCTCAAGCTCCCGTCAAATTAGGTCTCATCAAAGGGAGATTATCAATAACCAAGGTGACCAGAAAGGA
Organism: Axinella damicornis; assembly: GCA_963931865.1. Taxonomy (NCBI): domain Eukaryota; kingdom Metazoa; phylum Porifera; class Demospongiae; order Axinellida; family Axinellidae; genus Axinella; species Axinella damicornis. Next base: position 21,503,181 of record OZ007506.1, read on the forward strand.
TCAACAACCCAAGTTCTCAATTTGCTAGTTTGCATGGTCTGTCGTAGGTGGTGACAACGTATGACCATATGCATTGCAGCGGAGTCGACAGGTCAGTTACCGGCCGGTATTGTGGCTGTTCTTCACATCAGAAACATGTTATAAATAATCAGGAACATGTTATAATAATATAAAATAAAATCTGCAGAGATGATCAGACTGACACTCAGGAGATAGCCTGGTTGGTTTGTACAACATTCACATCAGCAAGAGTCTTCTTGCAGCAAGGGCAAGGATGATAACGAGAAGCACCCAGATCAATACGAGAGAACCAGTTCCCTTCCCCCCACCAGCAGAGTCCTGTGCAGTGTGTGCCCTGGTGAGGGCTGCATAGGTGGGAGAGGTGACGCCCACTTCAGCATGGCGAGGTCTCAACCCTGTTCCACCAGTACTGTCCTGTGTGCGAGTTGAAGAGTCTGTACCAGTTTCACCTTCTGTGGCAGTTCTCTGCGGCAGCTGTTCACTGTCTTCTGATTGCTGTTGTTGCCTGCTGCTCTCCCTATCTGATTGTGCAGAGGGCAGCTGTCTCTTCTGCTGAGATTCGGATGCCAGCTGCTGTTTCTGAGCCTTCACCTCTGCCTCAGACTGTCATGGTAGGGAGAAAGAACGTCTCAGTGTATAGCCCCGTTCCCTGGCCAGAAATGGCCTGGTATAAGGCTAATTAAAACGAGTTATGTTCGTAGATTTTAGATCACCAGTGAACATACAAGGGGGTGTTGCTACCATATTCGCTGTAGCCACAGCTATGAGGTTATCTACAGGTACCTTGAAAGCCATCTGTGCCACAATATCAGCTGCCTCAGTCAGGGCCTCCTGGCTCGAGTTCTCTTCAACTGAGCAAGAGAACACCATAGTAAATAAGAGTAGCAGCTCTGGCATGTTAAAGTACTTGGCTGGCTATGTGCAGTGTATGATTAGCTAGTTGGCATTGCCATTAGGTTGCAGTCTCCCATTCACTTACACTGAGGTAAGAGGTTTCTGTTGGCAATGCCACACACCGGGCATACCCAGTCTAGTGACCTGTATTGGTGGTGAAAAGTTACCAATTGTATATATACACACAAAATGACCTGGGAATGAGACCAGCCCCATGCAGGATGACTTGGAATGAGATCAGGCCCACACATGACCAGGGAATGAGACCAGCCCCATGCAGGATGACTGGGAATGAGACCAGGCCCATGTAGGATGACTGGGAATGAGACCAGCCCCATGCAGGATGGCCAGGGAATGAGACCAGGCCCATGCAGGATGACCAGGGAATGAGACCAGCCCCATGCAGGATGACTGGGAATGAGACCAGCCCCATGCAGGATGGCCAGGGAATGAGACCAGGCCCATGCAGGATGACCAGGGAATGAGACCAGCCCCATGCAGGATGACTGGGAATGAGACCAGCCCCATGCAGGATGACTGGGAATGAGACCAGAAATGCAGACTGAGTCACAATTAATCCACCTTCTGGCCATCTTCATCCTGTCCTCTGGTGAGCAGTCCATGGACGCAACGGCTCCTGCACCCTTTGTAGGCATGAAACCAATGATGGCCAGCAACACTGTGCGGACTGAGAAGAGATGTATTGCTGATGTTACAGACATAATGACATTGATACCTTACATACCTTACGTGAAAGGGTGTAGCAGTGTAACTACATTGTACCTTTGTAGCAGGCAGTGCCTGGCACTTCATAAAATTTATTCTCTACACTAGGGTCACTACAGCAGCCACCTCCCAATGAAGGCCACGTTGCTGGGTCCCAACGTAAGGCCTCTGTAGTAGTTACATAATCCTTGATCACTTAGTCTGGCAGGTTGACTGAACCAAGGTTCAATTAGCCATGCAAGGTACAGCCGACTAGGGGAATCCCCTAGCTGTTCAAGCCCTAGTCTTGTGCACTTACTGCTCCATGATGGCTGCCACAGCTCTGGGTGGTATTCCGACGCACTGAGACAGATCTTCTGATGGAGTTCAAACCTTCCGTTAGGCTGGAAGAGAAAGGGAAGTCAGGGAGGGATACCATATGCTGGAGTGGTATAACTCTGATCGTTTTTCTCTATCACCAAATGCTCAACTCAAAAACCATTGGTACCCACGATCATAACAAACTTCTGATGGTTCAATGCCAATGTTGGGCCTCCTCCTAAACATTGTTCTTGAGAGAGGTAATGAAGATAGTCAGCTCTACTGATCATCAGCGGTTTTACCAGTTATAGTAGAACCTCTCTGCACATTGGGACCTTGGAAACTGGTGTACAAATCTGGTGTGAGGGCTGTCCCAGACCATCGATCTGCCCTGGGAACAAGACTGTCCAGTTTATGCTAAAGGTTACTGGCTCACAGTGAGCATGATGATACTTGGAGGCTTCATGGGGTATTCCGTTGGGAGGATGATCCGGCCGTGGTAGTGTCCCCCCTCAAACTCTGAATCCTTTGGACCCAGGATGGTGAAGTGCCACTCAAACAAGTTATCCTGTGGAGGGAGGTGGTCAGGGAAAGATTGATGCATATACCAGTTGATGATCAACATATGATAATATGTCTGCACTCCCCCCTCTCCCCCTCCCCCCCCCCCCGTGTGTGTGTGTGTTCATTCTAGCACTTTACCTCTAGTGGTTGTGTGAAGTACATTGGTGTAGGGTCTTTCAGTTCAATGGCCTCTCGCATGAGCCGCTTTACACCTGGACAAAGGAGGGCAAAAACTAAATTATGAACAATTTTCATAATTCTATAGAGTTGATTCTTGGACTTTATCCTACCAGGACTTCTCATGTTGTATTTCTTCTCCATCTTGAATCTTCTTACTAGCCCTCTGCCAGGCTCCGGACTGCCCGATAGGCTCACTCAGCTACGCGCAGTACAGTGCAGTTGAGTCAGATATGACGTGTCGTTGTTTGTATGAAAGTTTAAAATTTCTTCTACCGTTGTGATCGCATATTTAGAAGTTGCCCCTCCCATTATTTTGTTAAGAGGGGGCGTGCACGTAAACTACATGTGTGTGTTCTTTGCAGATCGGAGGATCTAGGAGCAGTTGTCCAGGAGCGTACAGGTCGTCATGCTGGATACTGGAACCCATAGATAAGCTTAGGTTTGTAAGTTGGTAACTTCATTACCTTCAGTTTGCATTTATAGTTGCAGCTGCGCAGATGAACTAGCTAAAGAGAATTGCGCGCGTAGTCAGCAAAGCGCGCCATGGAAATTCGGAAATATAATAATGGTTGCGCACACCTGGTATCTCTCTTTCTCCCTTTCCCTACCCTTAGCTCAGCCATGCACGGTACTGTGATTCTGGGGCTCCTCCTGTTGTTGGCCTGTGGTGTGCGCGGCCAAGGAGGGCTGTTCCCACCCTTGCAGTCCGCAGAGAACCTGGCCCTGCTGCAGCCCTCCACTGCCACATCCACCTGCGGGGAGTGCGGGGTGGGGGAGGTCGGGTGTGCTACATGCAACAACTCCTGCCCCTTCGGTCAGCAGCTCCCAGATGAAGTGAACTTACTCGAAGTGGGCACCTTATCCCCTGGAGTGGTAAGTTATTAGAAACCATTTCATCCAACTCTCTCGATCTCACGTGCACAGCAGGTTTGTGCACAGCAGGTTTGCCTACGAAATGGCACGTATTCAGAGCCTTGTTGCTGATGGGATAGCTCAATGTCTGCCTCAGTATCCCATAATTTGAGGTTGTGGGTGGGTTTGTGGAGTCTCCTTGTTGAAGTTCTTCTTGTACACATCAAACCTCTTCAGATGCAGGTCGATGTGGCTTCAGTAGATGACTCTGCTGTGTATGCTTTTGATGGCAGTCAAGACTCTTACGTCAGTTTCGCAGAAGACTTTAGTTTCCAGCCCTCACTGGGGTTCACCATCACCGCATGGATACAACAAGACCCAGGAAATGAGGGGTGAGGATGCGTAGAGATGCTCGCATAAGTTCTGGCTTTGTATTTTTGAAGAAGGGACATAAGTCCATCTGTGTAGTAGGGAAGAGTAAAAGAATGACTCCCCTTCCCTCCTTCCTCCCTCCCTCCCTCCCTCCCTCCCTCCCTCCCTCCCTCCCTCCCTCCCTCCCTCCCTCCCCCCCTCCCTCCCTCCCTCCCTCCCTCCCTCCCTCCCTCCCTCCCTCCTCCCTCCCTCCTCCCTCCATCCTCCCTCCTCTCCTCCCTTCATCCCCACTCAGTTACATATTTGCTAAGACTACGCAGAGTGGCCTGACAAGCTTCTACGCTCTCTATCTGAACTCAACGCAGCAAACTGCCCGCTTTGAATACAGACATGAGAGTTTAGATGAGGGCTTCCGCACTTTAGTCCTTTCACAAGTGAACGTGGCAGACGGCCGGTTCCACCACCTCACAATCGCTGTGTTTGGTGATGACTTTGCCCTCTTCATCGATGGTCAGCTGCACTCCCCACGACGAACACTTATTGCTGCTCTTGAGGACGGCCCTGGAGTTCTTTTCCTGGGACGCAAAGTACAACACTCCTCACGATTTGCAGGTATGATACTGATCTCTGATTGTTCGTTTAGTGTGTAGAGTATAGTGTACATGTGAAGAACGTCAGAGCCTAGCAATGTGTTCCTATGCACACAACACACATGCACACACACACACACACCACACACACACACACCCACACACACACATGCACACACATGCACACACACACACACACATGCACACACGATACGTACACACTCCTTTTACAGGTCTAATGCACTCAGTTATTTATTTCAACTCAACGCTCTCTGACAGCGACATCGCCACACTCGCAGCTGTCAACCCTGGCCTGCACATCCAGCCTGAGTGCCGCTGCCCTCCCTCCCATCCCGTCACCCTCGAGTACGATTGTGAGGACTCTTCTGGTGCAAGTCGTGTTCCTCGTGTCAACTCCGATGCCCACGATGTGTCCTACATAAACGATGGAAGCTCACTATCCTGGTGGCAATCACCAAATGGGGAAGCCCTTGTGAACATTACCATCAGCCTGGGAGGGTTGCGTACAGCTTTAGTAGTTGGGATGCACTTCCAGTCGCTCCTTCCGCGTGCGATGATCCTCCACTACTCGACGGATGGTGTAACGTTTACCCCTCGGCAGTTCTATGCAGCAGACTGCTCCGTGTTCAACCTTACCAACAATGGACTGCTTAGAACTTCCACCGACATCAACTGTGTCGTGTCTTACTCACTGCCATTGCGCAACCAGTTTGTCGAGTTCAGGGTGTTGGACGTGGGCAATAGACCTGGAGTACAGGACTACTTCCTCAGTTCAGAGCTGCAGGATTTTGCGCAGGCTAGCCATGTCCGGCTGGAGCTACTGAGTTGGAACACGCAAGATCTGGCAGAGCAGTACTTTGCAATCAATGAAGTGATCGTGCACGGACAGGCATGTGTGTGTAATGGCCATGCATCGATGTGCAGTGATGCCGCATGCGTTTGTGCACACAACACCACCGGGACCCAATGTGAACAGTGCCTCCCCTTGTTCAACAATGAGCCGTGGGTCCCTGGAACGGTCACTTCTGCAAACCCCTGTGAGATGTGCCAGTGTAATGGGCATGCAGTCTCATGTGTGTTCAATGCCACTTTGCAAACAGGCTCCTGCGTCGACTGTGCAGACAACACTTTGGGAACCCAGTGTGAGTCCTGCCAAGGCTTCTTCTACCGGCCCTCTGGGGTACCCCAGGACTCGCCAAATGCATGCCAGCCTTGCAGCTGTATTGCAGCTGGCGTGGCCGATGGTGGTGACTGTCGGCGGGGAGATAACGCGGACGGTAGTGGCTCAGGACAGTGCAGCTGTAAGACACTTGTGACCGGCAGGAGTTGCAACCAATGTTTGGAAGGCTACTTCAATTTGAGCGCCTCAATTCCTGACGGGTGTGAGTTGTGTCGGTGTAACACAACTGGAACCGTGGCCAGCAGTAGCGTGTGTGACATGGTGACGGGACAGTGCCCGTGCAAGCCCAATGTTGTCGGACTGGATTGCTCATCCTGTGCCTCAGGGCACTACGGGATTGAGAGAGATGGCGGTTGCCTGCCCTGTGACGAGCAGTGTGTAGAGTGTGCCGGACCTGGCCCAACAAACTGCAGGGTGAGGACCAGGAGCCTCTCTCTCTCTCTCCTCTCTCTCACACACACACACACATACACACATAAACACTGTGTGCATCCATGTATTGTGCTGGGTGTAGCACATTGTGGAGGAGTAATTACCCCACACGCGCAAGCGCAAAGCAGGGTTAAGCAATCGGTTTGTCCGTCCATCATCGGTTTTTTCGTCCATCATCTGTTTGTCTGTCCGTCGTCTGTCCAGTGATAAAAGTTGAAATCACGTGGTGTACAGTGCTAAACAATTACTAAACCCAACAATAACGTTGCAAATCCATAATAAATCTGCATCTGTGTAGCAACCACAGCAGTTCTATATATTGGCATGTATGTACATGTATCTCCAGCTGCCTTATTAAACGTCGGTAGGGTCCGCCATTTCAATACGGTCATCAACTACAAATGCGGGCATACGTACATAGACTCTGGCACGTGTTCATACCGAAGAGCGTCCATGTCAGTGCTGTATGAGACTGAGAGAGGTAAGTATTCCATGAATATACTTTGTTTTTGTAGCAGTCACGTCACTTGGCATAGTACGTACTTCCAACCCACTTCTGGTCAGTATGAGCAAGAAGGAATTAGGTTTCAGCTACATATAGTCTATGTTTGTTTAAATTGCGGTTCAACTTTTATATCAGCTTGTTTATTATAATTATTTGTTCCCTTTTCAGAGCTGCCGTGGTGTACTGGATCTTGATGGTATGACCTGCGTAACTGCGTGTCCCGTGGAGGCGTACCCCGATGCCAACTCTGCCTGTCAATCGTGTGAAGACAGCTGCATCCGATTCACCGAGGCACAGTACATTGTTTCACTTCCAGAGGACACAGAGGTCAGTACTGTGATAGTTATAGTGGGCGTTACGGACCAAAGACAACAGGACAGACGGATACAGTTTGCCATCACTTCCGGTGACCCCAGGAGGCAGTTTGTTGTCAATGCCAGTGCTGGTGACATTACTCTAGCCGGCTCTCTGGATCGGGAGAATCAAGGCTCACACACGCTCACAGTGATGGCGTTTGATGCTGGCACCAATCCTGTTTCCTCTCAGTCTGCGTCAGCCACAGTGCTCGTGCTAGTGGGAGATGTGAACGATAACCGTCCTGTGTTTACCCAAGAGCAGTTCTCCACCACTGTCGCTGAAAACAGTCCCGCAGGCATACGTCTGCTGACCATCGCTACCACAGATGCTGACACTCCTCCGAATGCTGGGGTGACGTATACCCTTGCTCCGGGAACCCACAGCGGTCTGTTTCAGCTGGACTCAACCACGGGTGAACTGACCACTACAACCCCACTCGACTTTGAGCAACAGCAAGCGTATCTCCTTGTTGTGGTGGCAACGGACAGTGGCAACCCTCCCCTCAGTAGCTCAGCACAAGTAACCGTTGGTGTTATTGATCAAAATGATGTAAGGCCCACCTTCCAGCAAACCCGTTACTCGGTTTCCCTCTCTGAACTCACGTCCGCGGGCAGCACAGTGCTGCAGCTTGAAGCGAATGATACCGACTCCACCACCATCTCATATGAACTGACTGAGGGTGACTTGAATGGTGCCTTCCGACTTGACTCCACCTCTGGCCTCCTCTCTACGACCACTAGCCTTGACTATGAGTCAGTATCAAACTATACTCTGACGATTGTCGCTAGAGATGGTGTCCCAAACCCCCTCGCCTCTGGGACTGCAACCATACTCATAGCCATCACGGATGAGAACGATAATGCTCCTGCGTTCTCACAGTCCGAGTTTACTGCTACCATTGTTGAAGATGATCTCCCAATGACATTCATAACTACCATCACAGCTGAAGACTTGGACTCTGGCAATAACTCTGTCGTGGACTATTCTATTGCCATGGGGAACACGACAATGTTCCTTATAGACAGTACTGGAGCACTGTTTTCACTGGTTAGCTTGGACCGTGAAGAACAGTCCACTTACATCCTGATTGTCACGGCTACTGACCGTGGCCTCCCACCTCTATCCAGCAATGCAACGGTCACTGTTTTAGTCAGCGACGTAAACGATAATGCACCACAGTTTGTTGAGGCTCTGGTAGCGGTGAGTCTAACTGAGGGCCACCCGGTGGGAACTGTTGTTGCCTCATTTCAAGCCATTGATGCCGACATTGGCAGCAATGCTGCAGTTACGTTCGAACTTGCTAATAGCACTGATCTTCCCTTTTCCATGAACAGAATGACTGGAGAGGTCTCTCTCGCCCAATCCCTAGACTATGAAGTTGTTACAAGTTACGAGATTCCAATTGTAGCGAGGGATGGGGCCAGTCTGCCCCTTTCCTCGACTGCCCTTCTTGTCGTTAATGTCTCCGACCTGAACGACAACTCACCTGTCTTCTCACAAGAGCTATACTTTGTGTCAATTCCTGAGAATCAAACTGTTGGCTTGTCCGTGTTACAAGTTGTCGCTGACGATCAGGACAGTGGTACCAACGCTGCCGTGACGTACCGGATCATAGCTGGCAACCAGGAGAGCACCTTTGCAATCGATAACAACACTGGAGTGATAACATTGGAAAGTGGTGTTGATTTTGAACGGCAGGTGCAATACGTTCTGACACTGTCAGCGGCTAATTCCCAGGCAGAACCACCCCTGGCTTCCACTGCCATGGTGAGAATTAACATCTCTGAATTAAACGAACACGCTCCAACATTTTCAAGAGATACTTACCTAGCAACCCTGATGGAAAATAGCCCTACAGGAACCCTTGTAACTACTGTGGAAGCCGCCGATCTTGATGTTGGTTCCAGTGGAGAGATTAGCTTTGAAATTATAACAGGAAATATTGGAAGTGTATTTGATATCACAAGTGCCGGCAACCTGCTGACTCTGAGACCCTTGGACAGAGAGCAGCAGGAGACTTACACGCTGACCGTGGCTGCTAGGGACAGCGGGACCCCGTCCCTGTCATCCACAGCCGCTGTCATGGTAACAGTCCTTGATCTGAACGACTCTCCTCCCCAGTTTACTTTCACCGTCCCCTACACAGCCACCCTCGCTGAGAATGCCCCCCAGGGTACAGCCATTATGACCACACCCCCTCTGGAGGCCTCAGATGCTGACAGTGCTGGGGCCAATTCAGACATCACCTTCAGTATTGCAGGTGGGGACCCCAGCGGATTTTTCACCATCGACTCCCGCACTGCTCAGCTGAGATTAGAGAGAAGTGTCGATTTTGAAATGGTGAACCAGTTTGAGCTGACCATCACAGCCACTGACAATGGAGAGCCACGTTTGTCAAGTAACGCTACAGTAGTTGTGAGCATTTCAGATCAGAACGACAACCCACCAGTGATATCCGGCATGCCTCCTCAAGCTTTGTTCACCGAGGGACAAGGCCAGCTGGTGCTCGCACCAAATGTATCTGTTATGGATGCTGACTCCCTACCCTTGCTTCAGATCACCATCTCACTGAGCGGTCCTGGTGTTCAAACTGGACAGGTGGGGAGGTTGTCCGTAAGCACCATTCCACCGTCTGTGGAGGTGAATTCTGAAAACAATGGCCAGCGGCTGGAGCTCTCGGGGTCTTTCACTCCCAACCAGGCTACCTCCATATTGCAAACTTTGACCTTTGGAAATAGTGATGATGAGCCTGATCCTGCTAGCCGGTTTGTGATGGTATCACTCTCGGATGGAACTTTCACCAGCACTGCTCGTGTCGAGGTGTTGATGGAGTTGGTGAATGACAACCGGCCTCAGGTCGATCTTGACACTACGTCACCAGGTGTGGGATTCACCACGGTCTTCACTGAGGAGGGTATGGCCGTTGCTGTCACTGGGAACATGGTTGACGTGACTGATGTGGACAGCGGTACAGCTGGAATAGTATCCCTCAGGGCAGAGCTGACCAACGCCAGAGACGGAGCATCGGAAGGACTCCATGTGGTGAGTTCTGGTGTACTTGAAGTGCAGCATGGACTCAACAATCATACCATCACCGTCACTGCACCAGAACCAACAGCCTTCGCTGCTTTTGAATCTCTTCTGGCCACCCTCACCTACTTCAACTCTGCCGATGAACCCCAGCCTCCACTTCATAGGACAGTGCAAGTGACAGTGTCCGACGGAATGTTGGAGAGTGAGCCTGTCACCTCCGCTGTGACAATCCTGCTCGTTAACGACCCCCCTCGGCTGTCTCTGGGGAGGAATGTGGACTACCAGGTGGAATTTGTTGAGGGACGAGGACCAATTCTCCTCACCTCCTCCTCAGACTTTGTACTCATGGACAGCGATGATGCAGAGCTCCAGAATGCCACCATCTCACTGCTGAATTCCCCGGATGGCACTGGAGAGACGCTAATTGTAGGGGCCACCTCTTCTAACCTCACTATCATGGCCACCAACCATTCTATCCTGATCAGAGGTCCTGCACTGGTGAGTGAGTTCGCTTCCGTTCTGCAATCCACTAGCTACAACAACATCCTGGCCAGCCCCTCTGCAAGCCAGCGCCAGGTGGAGTTTACTGTTTCAGATGGCAATATGGTTACCATAGCAACAACCCTAGTGACGTTTAACCTTGTAAACGACCCCCCACTCCTTGACCTCAATGGCCCTCAACAAGGAAATGACTTTGCAACAGATTTCTTCGAGGGCTCTCTTCCTGTCCCAGCCACTAGCGAGCTAGCTCTCCAAGACGTGGACAGTTTATTTCTGCACTTTGCTACCGTTCAACTGTCCCCCATCCTGGATGGTGTACTGGAGGGATTATTGTATAGCCGGCCTGAGACTGACACTCCTCTCAACATCACCATCTCTCCTAATCTAATCGAATTCCGTGGTGCAGCACCACTGTCCACTTATGCAGCTGTCCTACAGGACATCAGCTACTTTAACAGTGCAGAGGAGCCCATTGCAGGCCAGAGGATGGTGGAGTTTGTTGTGAGTGATGGAGAGGCAAACAGTTCAGCTGTTACAACCATCACCGTCCTACAGGTCAATGATATCCCAGAGTTGCAGCTGAATGGGGGTGAGGTGTATGCCGTGAACTACGAGGAGGAGACCTCTGCCGTTGGTATTGTCAACCAGCAGAGCATCTCACTCAGGGACAATGACACCGCAACACTGGCATTTCTTAGAGTTGCAATTAGTGGTGTGTATGATGGAGTGGCAGAAATCCTGGGCTTTCAAGATCCCTCTTCCGACCAGTCACTAGACGACACACAGGTGAACAACCCAGGGGTGCGGGAGCAGGTACACACCTTCCGATTCTCACCAGAGTCTTCAACGTTTGAGAACTTCCGGCAGCTGATGTCCTCTCTCAGCTACCGCCACGCTGGACTGGAGCCAAGAGCTGGAGTACGGACTTTTGAAATAGCCGTGAGCGATGGAACAGATTTGAGTAGCCCTCCACAGCAATCAACAGTCAACGTCACTCTGCTGAATGATAATGCCCCCTCGTTCCAGCAGTTCATTGTCCAGGCCTCTGCTCTGGAGAACACTGTGGACATAGCTGTGGCCACCGTCACGGCCACGGACGATGATTCAAACTTGGGGCCTTTTGCACCTCAGGGTACGGTACAGTATGCAATCATAGGTGGCAACGAGGCGGAGTCCTTTGCTATTGGTCCGGAATCAGGTACAATAACTCTTGTCCGGCCAAAGGACAGGGAGGAGAGTACCGCTGGAGCTGTCCTGACAGTGCAGGCGACCAACCCAGTACCTCTGGACAACCCACTGGCAACCTACCCCACGAGCTTTGTGATCATATCCATCTTGGACCAGAATGATAATGTTCCACAGTTTATTGGTGAGCTGTACCGGTTCCAAGTGGCCGAGAACGCCACGGGTGGGTACTCAGTGGGGACTGTACAAGCCACAGATGCAGACACTGGTAGTAACGCTGAAGTGACATTTGAAATATCGCAGGGCGATCCAGAGTTGGTGTTCCAGATTGACAGAGATACCGGAGTGTTGGCAGTAGCCAACAGTGCTGGGTTGGACCGCGAGTCTACTGCTAGTTACACTCTATCCATCACTGTCGCTGACCAGGGCCGCCCTGCACTCAGCAACACGACCACTGCGTCCATAGAGGTCTTGGATATCAATGACAGTCCACCGGTATTTTCCGACCCCTCCTTCGCTGCCTCCATCTCTGAGTTTACTGCACTAGGTACTTTAGTACTCAATGTCACTGCCTCTGATGCAGATGTTGGGGCCAATGGCCGTGTCTCGTATGAACTGGATGGTACTAGTGTCTTTACCATCAATGGAACGACAGGGGTCATCTCAACAGCTGCCTCCCTGGACCGTGAAGCTGAGCAGATACACACGTTCACCACTGTCGCCAGAGACAGTGGTTCACCTCAGCTCTCCACTAGTATCCAGATCAGTGTGAGCATTTTAGATGAAAACGATAATTTTCCACTGTTTGAAGAGGCGGATTATTCTGCAGCTGTCTCTGAGAGTCTTCCTGTTGGCCAGCCAGTTCTCACTGTGGCGTCCTCAGACCAGGACAGTGGCTCAAATGGGCAGATAATGTACTCTATCAACGGCAGTGTGCCATTCATCATTCACCCTACCTCTGGGACCATAACGGTTGGTGGACCACTAGACCGGGAGGTAGCAAACGCGTACCAGTTTGAAGTTGTTGCTGTGGATGGAGGAAGCCCTCCCTTGCAGACATCGGTCCCAATCAGTGTGACTATCCTAGACAGCAACGATAACCAGCCGTTGTTCTCCCAGCAACAGTATGAGACACAGCTAGCTGAAAATGTTGCTCTCCTCCAGTCGGTGTTCACTGTGAGTGCCACAGACACTGATGAGGGTAGCAATGGGAGGATTACATACTCTTTAGCTCCGGGTGGTGCTGGGGGACAATTCCAAGTCAACTCCTCCTCTGGAGAGGTGATCACTGTTGGTAGCATTGATCGTGAGGAGCAGGGATCATACCAACTGGAAGTGATTGCTACGGACCAGGGGTCCCCGCCTCTCAGCTCCAGGGCAACCCTTACCATCAACATCATTGATCTGAATGACAATGTGCCTGTTTTCTCAGCTGCAGAGTATCAGTTCACTGTTCCTGAAAACTCTCCTCCAGTCGCCATTGACGCTATCCTGGCGACCGACTCTGACCTTGGCACTAATGCTCAAATCACTTACTCTCTGGTCAGCTTTTCTCTGCAATTCTCAATCAATGAAACAACTGGAGCTCTATCTACACTTCGGCCGCTGGACAGGGAGCAAGTCGCATCCTACAACTTGACTGTTTTGGCCACAGACGGTGGCCAACCTCCAAATTCAGCTGCTGCAGCGATCCTTGTCATAGTGGAGGACAGAAATGACATTGTTCCAGAGTTCACTGCACCCTCCTACACTACCGAGGTTCCTGAGAATCTCACCTCAGGTTCCATCCTCCTGACAGTCACAGCTGAGGACGGTGACATAGGATCAAACGCAGCTGTTTCCTACCAGCTCCTCTCTGGAAGTGCTGATGGAGTTTTCAATCTAAACCCTCTCTCAGGTGAACTACAACTGTCTGGATCTCTCGATGCTGAAACACGTACTTTCTACGTATTGACTGTCCAGGTTAGGGATGGTGGTTCACCCTCTCTCTCCTCAAACACCACTGTGACTGTCATGGTGAGTGACATCAATGATAACCCAATTCAACTCGCTGTGAGCTCCACTACAGCCACATATGTGGAGGAAGACCCTCCAGTTTCCATAGCACCCAATATCACTATTCAGGACGATGACATCACCCCCCTAGTTCAGAGTGCCACTGTGGAACTCCTGACTGTTCACCAGTGCTGTCAAGATCAGCTGTCTCTCGGTACTACGGACCCTGGAGTGTCCATTCAGCTGCTCGACAATAACCGGCTACTGATGATTGAGGGTCCTGCCACTATTTCAACCATGTCCACCATTCTGCAGTCTGTGCGGTACCAGAATACCAATGTGGAGCCCCAGCTGGGGTCAATTCCTGCTCGGTTCACTGTGTCCGATGGCGTGTTCACTGCCTCCGCAACCATCACCATAATGGTACAAACCATCAATGATCATGCCCCCATTGTCCTCCTAGGCGGTGACAATATGCTCAACACGTCAGTTTCTTTTGTTGAAAACAGTGCTGCTGTGTCCATTGCACGCCAAGCAGTCATTACTGACGGCGACTCAGATGCCCTGAGCTTAGCCTCAATCACCATAATGCTTCAGACCCCACTCGATGGAACTCAGGAGTTCCTAACAGCTGAAGCAAGTGTGCTTGTGTCCGTCTTGCCTCCCTCAGGGGGGCCCACCATCCAACTGAGTGGCCCAGCCCCAATAGAGAACTTTACTGCTGTCTTGTCCTCTGTTCGATACCACAACTCAGCCGATAACCCGCGGACCCCCCTCCGTCGCACCATCGAGGTTGTTGCTAGCGATGGAGAGCTTGCTAGTCTGCCCAGCTATGTAGCAGTGACCATCATTCCCGTCAATGACTCCCCTACTCTCAGACTGAGTGCCAGTGTAGATTTCAACACCACCTTCACGGAGGGAGGAGCTCCTGTTGCTCTAACAGCCACTGGGTTTCAGCTGGATGACCTGGATTCTGAGTCCCTCTCAGCATCCTCCATCACCCTCGTCGGAGCTCTGGACCTTGGGAACGAGGTACTGCTCTTTGAAGACACTACCAGTCCTGTGTTCTCACGCATTTCAGCAACACAGCTGCAGCTAACTGGCCCCGCCTTGCTTGCCGCCTTTGCCACTGCGCTGCAGTCTGTCTCCTATCTGAACAATGCCACCGAACCTACTCCCGGGACGAGGTCGGTCCAGTTCACGGTCAGTGATGGGTCACTGATGACTACAGCCATTGCTGATGTATCAGTACGTACCACCAATGACCCTCCTCGTGTTGACCTGAACGGCCCCCAGGCAGGAGTAGACTATGTCACCCTGTTTGTAGAGGCAGGAGAAGCCATTGCAGTTGCACCGTCTGCAGCTGTCATTGAAGACCCTGATGACATCCTGCTTAGCTCCATGCTTGTCAGAATACTGCCTCCCACTGATGGAACCAGAGAGCTGCTCACTGCCAGTTCCGATGGAAGTAATATAACTGATACTTTTGATTCTGCATCAGGTACTCTACTGCTGTCCGGCAGTGCTAGTATCGCCAACTACCGTACAGTTCTACTGAGTGTAAGATACCGGAACGTGGCAGATGAACCGTCTGGCCAGCAGAGACTGTTAGAGGTTGTGGTCAACGATGGAGAGCTGAGCAGTGAGCCAGTAATTGTGGCAATTTCATTTATCTTTGTCAACGATCCCCCAGTGGTTGTGTTGGACAGTGGCGGAGATTTCTCCACCATCTTCATTGAGAACAGCCCTCCGGTTGCCATAGTGAACCCTCGCTCTGTCAACGTGATGGACGTGGACACACGCACTCTGGCCTATCTGTCCATCCAGCTCAGTAATCTGTTGGATGGCGACTTGGAGCGATTGGACTATTCAAACACCTCAGATGGTCTCACTGTGGAGACCCAATCTGATACCAGCAGCCAGACTGCTTCCTATAACTTCACTTACGCATCAGAGATGCCTCCCACTGAGTATGCTTCACTTCTCAGCTCTCTGGAATACCAGAATCTGGCATCAGAACCAAACGCCTCCCTCCCAAGACTCATCACAATTTCTGTGAGTGATGGTGCACTGCGTAGCCGGCCGGTCACATCATCAGTGGAGATCCTCCTGATTGACGACAACCAGCCTCAGTTTGAGCCGGGTGCCTACACATTTAGCATAGCTGAAGATGGTGATGTTGGGAGCACTGTGGGTGTGGTTTCAGCCTCGGATGTTGATATCGGAGACACCTTTCTGTACCAGCTGTCACCCGGGGGGACCCCATTCTCAATCAACAGCACTAGTGGGGTTATCACCATCCAGGAGGCGCTAGATCGGGAGTCACAGTCCTCCTACACCTTAACATCCCAGCTCAGTCGTGACACACCCCCATTCAGCCTCTTTGATAGTGAAGCTACTGTTGTGGTGGCTATACTGGATGTCAACGACAACACACCCACCTTCAATCAAACCACCTTCTCCCTTGAGGTTGTAGAGAACACTGCCGTTGGAACAACAGTGGAGATGTTTGCTGCTCGGGACGAAGATGAGGGTAGCAATGCGGCCCTGGAGTTCTCCCTCAGTGGTACCAACTTTTTTGAGGTGGGCAATCACTCAGGGGCACTGGTCGTCAGGAACCACCTGGATAGGGAGTCAGTGGCTACCATCCAATTCCTTGTTATGGTGATGGATGGGGGAGAGCCTCCCCTGTCTTCTCAGGTTGGTGTTGTGGTCACCCTCCTTGATGTGAATGACCAGGTCCCGCAGTTCTCGCAGGGGTCCTACTTCACTCAGCTGGTTGAGACCACTCCCCCTGGTGCCACTATCCTCCAGCTGTCTGCAGCAGACGATGATGCCGGCACAAACGCTGAACTAACATTTACCCTCTCCCCTACGATGGCAGAATTTACAATCAACTCCACTACTGGTACGATCACTACCTCCTCCGCAATCACTCCCAATGTGTACAATTTCACTGCCATGGTAACGGATGGTGGTCAACCGCCTCTCAGTTCTAGTGCAGCTGTGACCATCCAGGTCATCAGTGTGAACTCCACCCTCCCAGTGTTCACCCTGTCCTCCTACGAGGGTACCATTGTTGAGAACTTGCCCTCCGACACTTCCATTCTAACTGCTGTTGCCTTTGACCCAATCACAAGTGAACCAGTGAGGTACTCCCTGACAGTAGAGCTCCCTGAACTCCTCCTGGACCCGGTCACTGGCGTCCTCAGCAGTAACGCTAGCCTGGATCGTGAGAGCCGAGATGTTTACCAGCTACAACTCACTGCCACTTCCGCAGATGGAACAAGAGTAGGATTCTCACAGGCCATTGTACAAGTGCTGGATGCCAATGACTTTACACCTGTGTTCTCTCAGACGTCATACAGCTTTACAGCTGTGGAGAATGGGCAGGCTGGTGCAGTCGTCGGTGCTGTGCTTGCTACGGACTCAAGTGACATTGGCTTGAATGCAGCTATTGTGAGTTACAGCATATCTCACTCTAGTTTTAGTATCAGTTCTGTGGGAATTGTAACTGCAGGCAGTTCACTGGACAGAGAAGCACAGGAGCAGTACACCATAGCTGTGTTTGCCACTGATGGAGGCTCTCCCCCACTCACCGGCAGCAGCACGGTGGTGGTCACTGTCCTGGATCAAAATGATAATGCCCCCGAGTTCTCTCAACCCTCGTACGAAGCTGCAATAGAGGAAAGGCAGGCAGCTGGTAGCTCAGTGGTTACCGTGGGAGCTACAGACAGAGATGAGGGGAGCAATGCAGAAGTCATCTACACAACTAACAGCACTGCATTTGCAATTCACCCACAAACGGGAGTCATTTCTACTTCAGAGGAGCTGGATTTTGAGCAAGTTAATTCACACGAGGTGGTTGTATTTGCAACAGATCGTGGTCGGACTCCACTGACCTCAACTGCCGTGGTAACCGTGCAAGTAATAGACATTGATGACACTCGTCCAGAGTTTACCACGCCAGTGTTCACTGGGAGTGTTCATGAAGAGCAAGGGCCTACCACCATTGTTAGCGTGACTGCGGTTGACACGGACAGTGGACCAGAAAATCCTATTGTGTTCTCTATAACTGCAGGCAATGATGACCTCCAATTCAATGTAAGCCTTGCAGGTGTTGTGATGACTCTTGTACCACTGGACAGGGAGACTACCTCCCGGCACACTCTGACCATAGAGGCATCAAACATGGATGCGTTTGGCTCCACTCTTGCTTCCATGGCAACTGTCCTGATCGACGTTTTAGACATCAATGACCACCCACCCGAGTTCCTGGGGACACCCTATGCGTTCTCTGTGGCAGAAAATGCCCCAGGAGGAACATTTGTGGGCTCAATGGTGGCTGCTGATGCGGATGAAGGCAGCAATGCCAACATCAGTGATTTCAGGATCATAGCTGGGAGTTCGGAAAGCTTGTTTGAACTCAATGCCCAGTCTGGCACCCTCCAGCTATCCAACTCGGCGCTCCTGGACCGTGAAACTCAGGATACGTATACACTCACAGTGGAGGTGGCAGATGGTGGAACTCCGCCTCTCTCATCCAACACAACTGTCAGGATTGTTGTCACGGATGTCAATGATGAAGCTCCTGTGTTCAGCCGGGACGCATACAGTGTCAGCTTGAGGGAAGACACTGTTGTTGGCTCCATCATCTTCACTGCCAATGCTTCCGACATTGACCTGGGTACAAATGCTGACTTTGCTTTCTCCCTTGCTGCACCCAGTTCCCTGTTTTCCGTCAACTCTACCACAGGAGCCATTTCCCTTCAGTCCCCCTTAGACTTTGAGACGCTGCGTCTGCACTCTATCACCCTCCTGGCAACTGATGCCGGTACGCCCCAACTTACAGGGTCGGCAACCTTGTCTGTAACTGTAGAAGACGTTGATGACTTGCCAGTAGTATTTGAGCCTGATACCTACTCCGCAAGCGTGTTTGAAAACAGTCCTCCCGGTACCACTATTGCAACTGTCGTGGCCCAAGATCCCGACACTGTAGGCAACCCAATCACTTATACAATTTCCCCACCGCCAGTGGTCCCATTTGCAGTGGACCCACTGAGTGGGGCGGTTACCGTGGCCGGAGAGTTAGACAGAGAGAGTGTGAGTCGGTACATGTTCAACGTGTTTGCTAGCAACAGTCCAGGAACGTCAGCTACTGCTACAGTCACGGTACAGATTGCAGATGTGAATGACATTGTTCCAAGTTTCCCTGATGCCCCTTTCCAGTTCCGAGTATCAGAATCAGTCCCAGCCGGAACCATCCTAGGCCAAGTCACCGCTGAAGACTCAGATTTGGGGCTTGCTGGTACAATTGTGGGATACCAGCTTCAGAATGCACCACGAGAGTTTGATATTGACCCCACGACAGGTGCGCTGAACCTCACCGATGCTCTTGACTTTGAGATGGTGGATCGGTATGTTGTCAATGTGACTGCTGTGGACGGAGGCGACCCCAGTTTGGTGGGCAGTACTGGTGTGGTGGTCATTGTCCTGGATTCCAACGACAACGCTCCACAATTTTCCTCTGAAAACTTCAACGTTAATGTTTCTGAGAACGCAGGTGTTGGGAGTGACATCTTCATAGCCCTAGCAACTGATTCAGACTCGGGTCCCAACAGTCAAATTATCTACTCCATCTCCCCGAGTAGTGCCCCTTTTGCTATTGACCCCCGCAGTGGAGCAGTAAACCTCACTGCCCCCCTTGCCCTGCGGACATACTTCCTCCAGCTCATGGCCACCGATGGGGGAACTCCTCCTCTCACATCTACAGCAGTGCTCACTGTTGTTGTCACGGATGCCAATGAGCCCCCTTCGTTCTCAGAAGCCTCCTACTCCTTACAACTGTCTGAGAACACAAATACATCAGTTGTCCTTCGAGTCCTGGCCTTGGACCCCGACACAGGAAGCAATGCTGAGATCTCCTACTCCATTCGACCAGAAGTTGTGTTCGCCATTGCATCTGATTCTGGCACCATCACACTCACCCAGTCCCTGGATTTTGAGCAGGTGACCTCCTACTCACGTACCCTTGTGGCGACCGACTCCGGGAACCCCCCACTGTCCTCCCTTGCCTCCCTCTCCGTGACTGTTCTGGATGAGAATGATAACGCCCCAGAGTTCTCCCAGTCAAGCTACACTGTTTCCGTCCCCGAAGACACTCCGCTAAACTCCGTCCTTCTCTTTCTCAATGCCACTGATGCTGACAGCTCCAGTAATGCTGCAGTCACTTATGTAATTCTAGCGGACAGCAGTGCAGGATCCTTCAGTGTCGACCCCCTCACTGGTGCCATTTTTACACTCCAACGTCTTGACTTTGAGATCGTAACTCAGGCTGAGGTGTCTGTACTGGCCAGAGATGGCGGCCAACCAGTCATGTCCAGTTCAGCCTCAGTAACAATACTCATTACTGATGTTGACGACCATCCACCTGTGTTTGAGCGGCAACTCTACACGGCTACTACAGCGGAGGATGCTATTGTGGGGAACTTTCTGCTCACTATACAGGCAAACGATTCTGACAGTGGGGCCAATGCTGTCGTGGAATACCGCCTCACAAACGCTTCTACAGTGCCTTTGAGCATCAACACCACAACTGGAGAACTAACAGTTGCACCTCCTGGACTTGACCGAGAAATGGTGGAGGTCTACCTACTGGTGGTTGAAGCTTATAATCCTCTCTCCTCCTTGTTCACTGCGACCGCAACTGTGCAGGTGACGGTGCTGGACTCCAATGACAACAGCCCACAGTTTGACCCCACCAGTCTCACGTTCACGATCTCAGAGTCTGCTTCCGTTGGAGCTCCCATAGGTACCCTCAATGCAACTGACGCTGATGCTGGCTCCAACGCAGTGGTGAGCTATTTCATAGAGCCCACCTCGGTATTTGTTGTTGACAGTATCTCAGGGGAGCTGACGGTAAATGCGTCTCTTGATTTTGAATCCACACCAGTTGTGGAGCTGACAGCTGTCGCTAGGGACGGTGGGAACCCTCCCCTTAGTTCGACTGCAACTGTCAGGGTGGTTTTAGAGGATGCAAATGATGAGCCACCAGTGGTAAACATCTCGTCCTCTCAGTTCACATTCCGGGAGGGATCAGCCCCGACTACCATCGGGTCTGGAATCTCGGTCTCAGACCCAGACACTTTCCCTCTTGTGAGTGCGAGTGTGAGGCTATTCTCCAGCCTCAGAATGATTGAGCCACCTGCTGCTGACTTTATCCAGCTGGACCGGGCGTTCAGCGAGAGCCGGGGTCTCTCTCTCTCTGCTTCCCCCCACTGCATCAACGTCACAGGAAATGGGTCCATGGAGACATACATGATGGTGCTATCTCGGCTACAATTTGGTAGCACTGCACCTGAACCTGTGGATGGAGTGCGACAAGTTCAGCTTCAAGTTTTTGATGGTCGATTCACCAGCAATGTTGCCTCCATATCCATCACAGTGCAGTTGATTAATGACAATCCTCCGGTCTTGGACCTTAGCGTCAGCGTGGAGGGTCTCGGATTTCAAACTGTGTTCACTGAGGGTGGAGCTTTTGTCTTCCTTGTTGCCCAAGATGCCAGTTTGAGCGACGCAGATGGAGACGATATACAGTCAGTGGCCATCACTATCACAAACCCTCTTGATGCCCCTCTTGAGCGACTGAGTGCCTTTGCACTGGGAAGAGTTTCAGTGCAACAGAACACTTCAGGAATAACTCTACTCGGGCCTGCCTCTGTGGCTGAATTTGAGATAGTTCTGAAAACAGTGTCTTATGATAACGTGGCAGACGAGCCTCGGGATGTACAAACAGCCAGGATTGTTGAGTTTGCAGCCAGTGATGGCTCACTCACCAGCCAGCCTGTATCAACCACTGTCATAATCCAGCCTGTTAATGATCCCCCTGTGCTCCGTCTGGGAAGCACACAGGACATCATCCTGGTGTACTCTGAGGCTGCCCGATCACTTCCTCTGGTATCAGACAACTTCATGCTGTCAGATGTCGACTCGGACCTGCTGTCATTTGTCAATGTCACAGTTGTTGATTTCTTACCAGGCATCGATCGCTTCAACATCTCCACCGAGGGTACCAACATCACAGCGGAGTTTCTTTCTGGAACCCTCCTCCTGACCGGACTGGCTAGCATTCCGGAGTTTGTCACGGTCTTGCAGACACTTGACTACATCAACACGTTTGTTGAGACTGACCAGCTTGATCAGCTGGTTGGGGGTCGGGTGATTGCGTTCACAGCCAACGATGGCTCCCTGTCCAGCCAAACCGTGGGTGCATTTATCACCTTCTCAGCCGTGAACGACCCTCCCCTCCTGGACCTGAATGGCCCAGAACCTGGCACCAACTTTGCAACGACCTTTGAGGAGGGGAGTGCAGCTGTTCTCGTGGTATCCCCCCAGCTAACTATTGCTGATGTCGACTCTCAGTTCCTGCAGTCTGCCACGGCGCAACTGAGCGGTAATGTAGACCAATCCAGTGAGACCTTGTTCACAACTGAGGCTGCAGCTGGAATTACATCGACCTTTGACCCCAACACTGCAGTCCTGACCGTGAGTGGTTCTGCCACTGCAGAGAGCTACCAGTCTGTGCTCCGATCCCTCGCCTACCGAGACACGGCCCTTGAGCCAACACCAGGCACTCGAACTGTGACAATCACAGTTAATGACGGAGAAGCTAGTAGTATTCCAAGAACTTCTACCATATCTGTTGCTAACCTTAACGACCCACCTGCACTCTCTCTCACCCCTGCTAGCTTGCCATTTATGGAAGGGGGTGCTCCGGTTCCCCTCATCAGCACCTCTAATATCACCGACACTGATAACCAGACACTGGCACTCTTGGAAGTAACAATTCATAATGCTGTTGATGGCTTGTCAGAAGTTATCAACAGCTCTGTGGGTTTCAACAGCCCTTCCCAGCCGACTACTGGGACCCTGGTGTACACGTTCTCCCTCACGCCTCAAGGAACCATTGCACAATACGTTTCCCTTCTCTCTAGCCTCACCTATTCCAACATGGCTCCCGAGCCTGCTAGCAGCACACGAACCATCAGCATCACGGTGTCTGATGGAGTCAGCTTCAGTCCTGCAGTAACGCTGCTCCTCCAAATTGTTCTGGTGAATGACAACCCACCCACTTTCTCAAGTACTAACCTGCAACTGGATCTGTTGGAGAGCACCAATGCTGGCACGTCTGTATTCCAAACTGAAGCTGCTGATGAGGACGTGGATTCTGTTCTAATCTACTCTTTGGCTAATACCACCAGCGTGTTCAACATGAACGAATCCAATGGAGAGATAACCCTAGTTGAGAGTCTTGACCGAGAGTCACAGGAGCATTTCACCTTGATCATTCTGGCCACGGATGGATTGAGCACCGCCCAATTGCAGCTGGACATTACGGTATTGGACGCAAATGACAATTCACCTGTCTTTTCTCCTAGCCTGTACAATGCCAGTGCTGTGGAGAACTCTCCGGTGGGGACGGCAGTGGTGCAAGTGGTTGCCTTTGATGCGGATGAGGGTACCAATGCTGAGGTGAGCTACTCCATTATGGAAGGGGACGCAGGTGGAACGTTCCATGTGAATGAAACTAGCGGATTGATCCAAGTTGCTGGAGTGATTGATTTTGAGACCACTGACTCGTACAGTCTGCTCGTGGTAGCTCGAGACTCCGGCGTGCCAAGTATGACGGGTGCATCCTTTGTGGTTGTGACTGTTGTAAATCTGAACGACAATCCTCCAGTCTTCACCCCCAGCATCACCACTGTATCCTGGCCTGAGGATACCCCTCAGGGTACCGTACTGTACACTGCACGGGCCACTGACCTGGATGCGGACAGCCGGATCACCTACAGCTTGCTGAATGACAGCGCCATGTTTACCATTGCTCAGACTACAGGTAGTGTCAGCCTCACTAGGCCACTTGATCGTGAGCAAGCTGACAGCCACACTCTCATCATTTCAGCCTCTGATGGTGAATTCGAGGACACTTTCCAGCTTACAATCATCGTTACTGATGTTGACGACAACCCTCCAGTTTTTCTGCAAGACTCTTTCCTGATTAGCGTCCCTGAAAACACAAGCATAGGTGACACTCTGCAGCTGCTTGCAGTCTTTGACCCAGACATAGGAACTAACGCAGCTGTGCAGTTTCTGATCGTGTCGGGTGACTCCGCTAGACAGTTTGAAGTCACTCAGTTTGGAGTCGCGGGAGAGCTCATCCTAGCAGGAGCATTGGATAGAGAGGTGCGCAGTAGCTATGACTTGATTGTAGTGGCCAGAAATCCCAACAACCCACTCCAGAATGACTCAGCTGTCATTAGGATTGAGGTTTCAGATGTGAATGATTCCCCTCCTCGGTTTGAGGAAACTTTGTACGAGTTCTCCATCCCAGAGAATGCTACTGCTGGTACAGTTGTGGGGGGTGTGGCTGCCATGGATGCAGACTCAGGCTCCAATGCTGATCTGACGTATGCAATAATGTCCGGTGACCCTGAAGGAAGCTTTGGCGTAAGCTCTAGAGGTGATGTCGTGTTGAGCCAGCTACTGGACCGTGAGAACAACAGCCGATACGTCCTGACCATCCTGGCACAAGATGGCGGCTCTCCAACACTCTCTGCATCCGCAATCATCGTCATCAACATTTCAGACATCAATGATAACCGGCCTGAGTTTTTGGAGGCATTGATTTCAACATCATTGCTGGAGAATTCACCCCCTGGGACCACCCTGGCCACTGTCAGTGCACAGGACAGGGACGAGGGACTCAATTCTGATGTGGTGTATTCCGTACACCCGGACAATGCCTCCCTCTTTGCCGTTGGCTCCCAAAGTGGAGTTGTAATGACAAGAGTCGTGTTTGACTTTGAATCCTCCCCCTCCACTCTGCTGGTCGTTGTCTTGGCAACGGATGGGGGTAGCCCCTCACTGTCAGCTGAAGCCATGGTAATATTGACTTTGTTGGATGTGAATGAATTTACACCCCAATTTGAAGCAAGTCAATTTGTAGTTGAACTGAGAGAGGATGTCCCTGTATTTACCACTATAATTAACACCACTGCTACTGACATGGATGGTGGTGTGGCAGGAATACTTCAATACACTCTCGTGGGTCAGCTGGATGCACAACCTTTTGAAATCAACAGCACCACAGGTGACATTTTCACCACAGGAGAACTTGACAGAGAGATGAGATCATCTTATCAACTGACGGTACAAGCATCCAATCCTCTTGTAGTGCCACCTCTACCGTCCACTGTTGTCATAACGATCACTCTTCTAGATGTAAATGACAACCCACCAAGATTTGCACAAGAGTTTTTCTCGGCTGCTGTCACCAGCAGAGCAGAAGTGGGTGCTCCCATTCTTACAGCTGGTGCTAGTGATCCTGACCTTGGAACCAACTCAGAGATTCGATACTTTCTATCGGAAACTAGCAGCAGAAACTTTGCCATCTCCGAAACAAATGGTACAATTATGTTAGCCTCGTCCCTGAATTCCACTGGTACATTCGTTTTGACAGTCACTGCAGCCGACCAAGGTGCCCCTCCCCTCTCAAGCATTGCCACGGTAACCATTACTGTCATACAACCCGTGCAAGTACAGTTTGCACAAGACGGAGCAGGGTTTATCCTCGGAGGTGGCACAGGCACCACCCAGCAGTTTGGGCTCTTTGCAGATATGCCAGCTGGTAGTGACGGGAGGATATCAGCAACCCTGGGTGGTGAGCAGGTGGAGGCACGTTACAGCTCTGCACTGCCCCCAGCTGTGGGGGTGAGGGGTGTGGTTCTGGAGGAGGAGGCATGGCACGACCAGCCTGACATCAGAGTGGTTGTCCAGGTGAGACCCTGCTTATGGGACAGTAACAGTATCAGTAAACAACCACTTGCTGTGTGTCAATTGCTGCCACAAGTCAGTAATAGAATTCATAGGAGCTGTAGTGCTCAGCCAATCTGTCCATGGGGATACAGCTGTTGAGCTGATCTAGCTGGCGATGGGGAGTGACAACTGCAGGACAAGTAGCATTGCCCAATACCAGTACCACGTCTGCTCTTCCATTCCCTCCATACACACACGCAGGTGTATGACAGTGTTGGAGATGTGCACTGTGCCCCAGCAGAAGTGTTGGTGAGGGTGCTCCCGGACTCCACCCTCCGTAGCATCGAAGATGTCACCCCACAGGTATGCGAGCAGCTGTTGCATTGTGTTCAGCAGTAGTGTCTATAGTTATGTTATACGCTGTGTGCATGTACCACACACACGTACTCACATGACACACACACACACACACGTACACACATGACACACACACACACACACACACACACACACACACACACACACACACACACACACACACACACACACACACACACAACACACACACACACGTACACGTGATACACACACACACACACTCACACACAACACACACACACACACACACACACAACACACACACACACACGTACACGTGATACACACACACACACACTCACACACAACACACACACACGTACACGTGATACACACACACACACACAAACACACACACACACAACACACACACGTACACACGTGATACACACACACACACACACACACACGCACACACACAGGTCATCTGTACCACATCCAATGCCACTGGCATATGTGAGGGCTCCATTGCCCTCCGCCAGCGGTGGTTCTCCCACGAACAAGACGCAGCATCCACAACCATTGACATACGACTACTGAACTCATTCGACCCTCCACAGATGATTGGCAGCGTGGTCATCAGACCAGATCCAACCTTAGCAATTGTTGTCAATGATGTCGTCCTGTTCCTACCATCAAGACCCCTTTTGCCCTCCCAGACATTCGATGTTCCAGTGCGTGCTCACGCGACCTATGCTGTGGCTACCTTCAGTGTGCGATGTAGTGTCTCTCCTCTGCTCAGCTTCGAGAATGTCACTGTGGATGGGGACAGGTGGATTGCTGAAATCCGCCAGCTTGGATCCACTGAGGTCGGAGTCGCTGCAATGCTCCGCAATCCCGAATCAGCCTCTAGTCTCCCTGTCCCGGCTGAGACCATTCTCTCCATGCAAATT
The DNA here is from genome assembly GCA_963931865.1 of Axinella damicornis. Classification (NCBI taxonomy): domain Eukaryota; kingdom Metazoa; phylum Porifera; class Demospongiae; order Axinellida; family Axinellidae; genus Axinella; species Axinella damicornis. The sequence continues at coordinate 21,529,974 of OZ007506.1, forward strand.
CGACTTGATCCGTCTGCCGTTGGAGGTGACTTGGCATCACTCAACTGCACTGTGGCCTACCTCAGCAACATCTTCAATGAGAAGGTTCAACCCCGGGACCAGGTAACTCCAGCCCCCGCCCTGATTGTAGACTCAAACCCTCTGAACAATCCGTACGTTGGTGAGGTTCGTGTAGCACAGATTAGTCCACGTGGGCTATTCTCTTTTACAAGGCAGGCCCAAATTGTCAACAACGCTGTGTTCACCTCTGAACCAATCTATGTCCCTTTCACTCACTGGGTTGTCATGTCAACCGGTGCTCTGGTGAATGCTACTGCAGTAACCTGCACATCACAGTCGCAGGCATTCCAGCTGTCTCCATCGTGCAGTTGGGTCATCCTGAATGGCAGTGAGACCACAGGGGCAGAATTGGACATCGTAACTGTCCAGTACGAAAGTTTCTCTTCCTCTGTTGGTCTCCGTGTGTGGTACCCCTCCTCCGGTGCCACCCTCCGGGCCACGCCCCCCACTCTCCGTCCCATTGCAGGGTGGATAGCTGCTAACTCAACAGGCCAGTGCTCACAGCAGTACCAGCGAGCCTTCCTGAGTGCATCCGCAGTATTCACCTACAGCCAATCCTCTCCTCAGTTCACCACCTCCATTCTCCCTCTCGTCTTCCGCCTTCTTGCATCCTCCAATCCAAACGTTGCCGATATATTTGAAAACGGTACCATCCAGGCCACCTCTCCTGGCAGCAGTGTGATATCTGCAGGACCTGGTATCTCTCCAGCTGTCATCACCGTGACAGACCAGCTGCTTCAAGTGTCTACCCTGGATACCGCTCTGTTCAGTGGTATTTCACTCTCCACACCCACGTCTCCCTACCAGCTTGTCTCAACTCAGCTAGCCTCAGTTGCGGTGCAGCAAGTGTTTGACTCAACTGGCACTGAGGTGTTTGTCGCAGCTTTGGCCGTGATGTCGGACGGAAGTGCCATGCCTGTTGATGCTGCACTAGGCCTCATTGTGGAATCTTTGGACCCCTCCGTCGTCCAGACTTCCAGTGGAGACATATTTGTGGTTGGAAGGGGCTCTGGACAGCTGGTCAGAGTTGTCTGGCAGACTCCATGCTCCAATGTGCCCATTGTTACTGGCACTGCTGCAATCAATGCGACAGTACCAGACCCGATTGATCTTGTTGCAAATCTGTCGTCCCCTCGTATCACCTTTGCTGGGGACAGATCTGTGTTTGGGGGGATACCGACAGCTGCTTCTCTCACTGTCACTCTGGTGTTTCCAGATGGCCTGGAGAGAGGTGCAACCACGGATACAAGGACTCAGTACACCGTCTTTGAGGGAGGGGACCTAGTGGCTCTCCGTCCTTCTGATTCCCAAGGAGTAACCATCACACCAAATGTCTCAACCAGTGCTGTCGGTGTTGCTAGAATATCAATCACCTATGGGCAAGTACCCATCTCCGTCAATGTCTCCATCACCGTAGTGAGGTACCAAGGTCTACAGATATCAGCCTCACCATATCCCCCCTTCCCTGGTTCTGACACTGTTGTGAAAACCACCCTCTTTCGGTTTGCAGGCACTGAGCAGTTCCAGCGGGCACAGCTGGCATTGTGCGCTCTTCTGACTGATAATTCTACTGCACCTGTCATACCTGCAGTCTTCCAGAGTGCATCGCCAGCCTTGATGTTTCTTGGGAACATTATTTCTGCTTCATCTGCTGGTGTTTATGAGGTTCAAGGACGTTTTGGCACCGATACCACCACCTTGGAACTGGTGATCTCAAACGCTTCTGTGAACATAGAAACACTTCAGAACCTCACACTCGGTGCAGGGACTGACAGCCTGATTGGGACTGAGGGACAAACGGTGCAGCTGTACCTCACGGCAATCTTTAGCGACCAGACGGTATATATCAATTTCATCCCAGAAGCTACAACTCTCTTTCCCAGCCTTGTGTCTCTCTCTTCCAACACTCCCACTGCAGCAACAGTAAACTCTATGTCCGGCCAGGTCACTCTGCAAGGCAACTACCACTCCCTTGTGGCCATAACAGCTTCCACTCGCTCAGGTAACCTAGTTCAGACTCAGGTCAGCTTTGCTTGCAATCTGGAACCAGTGGTAGGTGACGTTGACCTTGGGTTCCCTTCCGGTGTGCCCCTGCCTGCTGTACAAGTAGGGGAAACGGTCACCGTTCCTATTCGGATTAATACTGGATCACAGTCCTTGATGGTGTTCGATTTGGCTGTGGCATACTCCACAAACCACCTGAGATTTTTATCCCTCTCTCGAGGTGCCGACTGGCTCGGAAGCTTGCAGCATACGGACATGGCTAGTTTAGGTCTTGTTGCTATTAGAGGGAGCTTCAGTGGAGCTGGTGCTTCTGGGATTGTGCATCTAGCTTCTCTCAGTTTTACTGCCCATGCTACCGGCACTGCGGACTTCACCGGACTGGTTCAACAGCTGCTGGACACAAGTGGGAGTACTGTAGGAGGGGGATCATTCCCTCGTGGGATTGTAGCAGGAAAAGTCAGCCTGCTTATTGCGGCAGGGAGGAGGCGAAGAGAAGCCTCCTTTCGGACAAGGAGAAACACTGCCTGTCCCTCTCCTCCTCCATGTGTGCTTTGTCCTTCCATAAGAGAAACTGGAGATGTGAACGGTGATTGTGTCTTTGACGGCAGTGACTCTCTCTTCCTCCTGCAGTATCATGCAGAAGAGCTCTTCGACTTCCAGCTCCCTTCTGGAGCCATGCTCCTCGAGAGCCTCATTCCCGAACAGCAGACCCAGTTTGACGCAGACCAAAACACAGCTGTTGATCCCAGCGATGCCCTCTTTCTCCTACAAGCTGGTCAAGGTCTGTTGAACTTCCTCAGCAATATCGCCGTTACACCAATCCAAGACAGCTCCACGTGTACCCTGTCTATCAACACCACACTCCTTAGTCGAGGAGATCCGGCCAATGCACAGTCCACTGTGGTCTACTTCGATATTGCTCTGTCTTTTGGTCCGACTCTGCCAATCACCTTGATCAACCAGCAGAGATTTGACAACTCAGTTGTGCTGCTAGGAGATGCAGTACAGGGGGTGAATAAGGGGCTTACTCTCCCAGGAGGCGTCCTTCAGGCATCCCCACTTGTGCCTGGAGTGTTTGGTATAGAGCTGCAGACGAACCTTACCCTGATGGACATTGGTGTGAGCGTCATCCAGGTCACTTCTCCTGACTCACGAACCACAAGCCCTGCACACCCTGCTCGTACACGAGCCATGTTCGGCCATCCAAATCCCCCGTATGCCTACCCATACCCCCTCAACATTGATCTTCCTAACTCGGCCACTGTACTGGCCAGCTATGGTTACAATCCACTCACCTCCTTCAACAACACCCTCACCACGACTGCCTGCTCCACCCCTCCTCCTCCCCCAGTTTTCAGCCAAACTCGGTACACTGGGGAGATAGCAGAAGACAGTGCCATAGACTCAGCCGTCTTGAACGTCAGTGCCGAGAGCCAGAGTGGCTTCCCGGTTGCATTTTTGATTGGAGGTGGCGACAGTGATGGTACCTTCACTGTTGATTCCACTGGAGCACTGATACTGGCCGGCACCCTCGACTTTGAGACACAAGCTCTCTATGAGTTAGTGATCCTGGCCACTGATACCTCAAGTGGCCTCTCATCCCAAGCCTCTGCCATTGTCACGGTGACTGATGCCAACGACAACCAGCCGGTTTTCCCCCCAGTTTCCCCCATACATCTCCCCCAGAACACCCCCAATGGCAGCGTGGTGGCCACTGTCAATGCCACTGATGCTGACAGTGGTCTGAACGCTGAACTTGAGTACAGTATTCAGAGCGACAATGATACTTTTGCAGTGGAGACTGCCCGAGGGATTGGAATCATCACTCTACAAAAATCTTTGAACTTTGACACCCAGTCATACTATGAGGTAATTGTAACTGCTACTGACATGGGAGCTGCTCCTCTTTCCTCGTCAGTTGCTCTGAACATTACAGTCCTTCCTCCCGACCCAACAGTGCTCCAGTTCACCCAGTCAATCTTCAACGAGAGTGTTGTTGAAGATACACAACCTGGGATCCAGGTGCTTCAACTACAAGCGTCACCGGTGTCCAACGAAACCGATATCATCGTGATACGTTACTCCATAGATTCACCTCCAGGATCTCCATTTGGTATCCAGGCAGATTCTGGGCTGCTGGTTGTCAACGGGAGCCTTGATCGTGAGATCGTCAACTCCTATGAACTCCAAGTATCAGCTGTTGTCACTAACACACCAAGAGCCGTGCCAGCCATGGCCATCGTGTTTGTTTCTGTGCTCGATCTAAATGACAATGCCCCTGAATTTGTGGACAGCAGCTACACTGCTACTCTGCTGGAGAATTCACCCCCTGGGACTCTTAACCTGCTAGTATCCGCAGTAGACCCGGACTCTGGAAGCAATGGCACGGTGCAGTATAGCTTGTTGGAAACTTCTAGTTCACTGTCCATTAATGGTGCCACAGGTGTTCTCACTAACTTGCAACCTTTTGACTACGAAGCTGTTCAGCAGCTCCAGTTGACTGTGGTAGCCCGTGACATGGGATCACCAGCTCTAGTGAACTCAGTTAATGTTACCATTGACATCACTGATGTTAACGACAACCCTCCCTCAATATCAGTCACCCCCAGTGCTGTGAACATCACTGAATCTGCAGTTGTCGGGACACTTGTGGCAGTGGCATCCGCCACAGACCGCGACTCTTCAGTAGTGAACGGAGAACTCATTTTCAGCCTTTCAAGCAATATCCCAGAGTTTTCTATCAATTCCTCATCTGGAGAAATCACCATGGCAACCACCCTTGATTTTGAGATGGTACAGAGTTATGAGGTGATAGTTACAGCCAGTGACAGTGGTGATCCTCCACTCTCGTCCCGTGTAAACATCTCTGTGCAGGTCCTGGATGCAAACGACAATCCACCGATCTTCTCCAGAGAGACCTACTCTGTCAACGTTAGTGAGTCTACACCAGTGGGTGAAACCTTGCTGCAGTTAGAAGCTTCTGACTCAGACTCTGGCTTGAATGCACTCATTGAATTTGCCCTCATTTCTGGACCTCCAACGTTCAACCTCTCAGCAGAGGGTGCCCTGATCCTAGCAACTCCACTTGACTTTGAAACAAACGCTTCCTACACTCTGCTTGTAACTGCCTTCAACCCAGCACTGTTTGTTGATCCAGCGGTTGCCACCATTGCCGTGACAGTCACTGATGTCAATGAATTCCCTCCTGTATTTGCACAGAATGAGTACAGTGGATCCGTTGTAGAAGCCAGTCTGCGAGCGTTTGTTGTACAAGTTGCCGCCAGTGATGTGGATGGGACAACCAATATCACCTACTCAATCACAGCTGGAGGGGGTGTGGCCATGGCATTCTTGATTGAGCCGGATGGTGCTATCTTCACTGCGCAAAGCCTGGACCGGGAGAGTGTACCTCGGTACAACCTCACTGTAGTGGCAACTGACAATAGAGAACCGGATATGACATCAGCAGTGGTTGTCATGGTAACAGTGCTGGATATCAACGACAATCAACCCCTAATAGGACCATTTCAGAACCTGTCTGTTGTCGACAGCACTCCAGTGGGGACTCTGCTGGCCGCATTCATAGCCACCGACCCGGACAGGGGAGACAATGGCACTGTGGTGTTCTCCATTGCTGATGAAGCGATTGATTTCAATGTGTCTCAGTCGGGCCAGCTGAGAATTGCATCCGAGCTGAATGCCATCACCATGTCCCGATATTCTCTCACCATTATCGCCCAAGACTTGGGGGTCCCCCCTCTCTCCTCGACAGCTGCTCTCACCATTGAGGTGCAGCCCTCTCCTCTACCAGTGTTTGAGCAAGCACTCTACTCTATGTCGATAGCTGAGAATATTCCTCCAAATGCATTCCTTGTTCAATTGAGGGCCCAGGCACGAGATCCTACTGTTAGTATATCATATCGCCTAGGTACAGAATTGGGTGACGTTTTTGCAGTGGAGCCAAGTTCTGGGAACGTGACCACCCTCGTGCCTCTGGACCGGGAACAGCAGGGGGTGTACTCACTCACAGTAGAAGCTCTCGTGGAAGTGAATGCCACAATACTGTCAGCAACAGCTACAGTTATTGTCACTGTCTTGGATGAAAATGACAATCCACCTCTCTTCACCAATGATGCCCAGATTCTGCTGATCCCTGAAACTACTCCATCCAATACAACAATAGCAAGTTTACAAGCCACGGATGCAGATATACTTGACAATGCAGTAATCCAGTTCTCCATCGTAGCTGGAAATGACACACTGTTCACCATTGACCAGGATGGGAATGTTACCACTCTTGTTTCACTGTTGTCTAGGATTGGGGAATACTCCTTCGTGATCCAAGCTGCCAACCCTCCCAGTGTTGGGGCCCTGTCTTCCACTGTCATGCTGAATGTCACCATCGTGCCAGTGAATCTCTTTTCCCCCATATTTGTGGGCCAGTACAATGCCACTGTACGCGAAGACGCCCCCGTTACCACCCCACTTCTCACTCTAGTTGCTGTGGATTCTGACTTGGGAACGGCTGGTGAGCTGCTGTATAGTATCACAGCTGGAAACGATGGCACGTTCGATCTGGATCGTACCTCAGGGAGCCTCACACTGGCTTCCTCACTGGATTTTGAGGCCAGAACAGTGTACAGCCTGACTGTCACTGCCACTGATTTGGGTATTCCTCCACGCTCATCTGAGGTGAATGTCTACATTCAAGTTGCCGACTTCAATGACCGTCCTCCTGTTTTCTCACAAGCGTCCTACCGCGCCAGCATCTCAGAGAACTTGCCAGCTGGACAGTCCGTTTTGGAAGTTGTCGTAACTGATGCAGATTCTGCCATCAACTCTGAAGTTACTTTCAGCATCTTTTCTGGATTCAACACCTTTGAAATCACATCTTTGGGAGTGATCCGGAATACAGAACCCCTGGACCGTGAGGCTGTCTCTAGCTACTCCCTTGAGATCCGGGCCTCTAACTTGGGAACCAGCATCCTCCTGACGGCTACAGTGAGTGTGGAGATCACCATTTTGGATGAAAATGACAATGCTCCACAGTTTAGTGTGCCCGCGTACGGTCGAGTTGTTCAAGCTCCTGTGGAGGTGAACACAACGATAGTCCAGGTGCAAGCAAGTGACGTTGATGAGGGGGTTAATGGAACAGTGAGGTTTAGTCTCAGTGATCCCAGCGGTACCTTTGTGATTGACCCCATAACAGGAGAGGTATACGTTTCTGTTGAGATTTCTTCAGAAGCCAACTTCACGCTCAATGTGACTGCGTTTGATCTAGGCATGCCATCAATGTCCACCACAACCACCCTCGGTGTCATGGTGCTCCCACCGGATGACCTCACTGCTGGCAGAGAGCAAGACTTTGTCTTCACTGCTGAGCGTGGTGCGAGCTTGATTGGGCTGCCGGTTGAAACTGCTATGGACACCTACCAACACATGCTTGGTTTTGTAGTGGGCAGATCATTGCAGGAGCCTCGAAGCATCACAGCCTCTCTTGGTCCACTCACAGGATCCGCTACTATATCTCCGTCTCTTCTTCCTCCCTCTTCAGTTCAGGCCATTTTGCTCACTCCAGATGTGTGGCACGACGAACCAACTGTGAAGGTCACAGCCCAGGTGAGGGACATCAACCATAATGTTCAGGTTGCAACCTCCACTGTGTACATTCGAATAGCTCATCCTTCTGCGGGAGATATTCAGGGGTCCTGTGTCCCCTCACCTCAGTCTGGGGCATGCATTGCCCTTGTCTCCATCCCAGAGGAGTGGTTCTCTTCCAGAGCCAATGTGGCTGTCGAATATGGCTTGTCATCTTCCTCACTGCAAAACCTCTCCACAGTTGCTTTAGAACCAAGACCAATCTTCAACATCAGTAGCAGTGCCTACGTTTATATGGAGATGCCATTTAGGCCGCTGTTCAGGAGAGACACCTTCACAGTGAGTGTGTTTGGGGAGACAGGTGCCATCGGTGTCGGATCTTATACAATCAGGGTACAAAGTTCAAGTGCAGTCACACTGCTGAGACTCAGTGCTGGCAGTGAGTGGTTATCACGGACAATGGCAGCTGCGGATGGCAGCATCACCATAACTGCTGTCAGGAATGACCAGGAAAGCACCCCATCCCCAGGGAGGGTCCAGCTCTTTGTCATCACAGCCCAGGTAACTGCCTCCAGTCCCATCGACACCCTCCTGCCGGTTGCACTGAATTCAACAGTCCTGTTCCTGGGAGACTCAGATCGCACAAGAGTACTACCACCTCCTGCTGAGAGCTCAACTCCAGCCCACTCCCTCTCTCGCAGTGGCATCTCCACCTCAGGGGGTGAGGTGTATGTCGCTGATGACCGACCTCTTGGACTGCTGCCACACACCACCCACAGTGAGCTTGTGAACACTGCAGCCCTTAATGGAGAGTCCATCTTCGCTTCAATCACTGTCCTGGGAGCATTCCGCTCTGGAAGACTAGGAACCATTTCCACTGCTTCGTGCACTTCAAGTGTTCCCAATGTGGTTGCAGTGACCCCAAACTGCTCCACCATCCTCCTCACAGAAGACCAAACCCAGCCCTCCACCCATGGCAACATCACAGTCATGCACATGGGCTTGACGACACACCTCCCCCTCCGTGTCTGGGTGCCCCAGTTCCCTGTGATGCTAACAGCACGGGACGGTATCCTCGATCGAGTGCCACAGTGGTTCAGCGCTACTGACAGCTGCACTCCTCGCTATCAGCACACCTCCCTCACTGCTTTTGCCAGTTTCACTGACTCTGAAACTTCTGTCGACAACATTGACGTGATTGAACTTGTCAGTACAAGGCTTGTCAGTAGTGACATCTCGGTATTGTCAGTGGAGGGTAGCATAGTCCGGGGGGTCAGCCCAGGCATTGCATCTGTCCAAGCTCAACTGATGTCGCGGACCGTACAGGTGGAGATCAACGTTACCAGTGCTTCAGAGGAGGTGCTTGGTTTGGATGTGCAGGTGCTGACAGCACTGAATCTCTCTTCTCCGGGGACCGTGGACAGGCTGAGCTTGAATCCACTTACAATTCTGACTGAGCAAATGTTTGATTTTGAGGGCATTGAGGGGGGTGTTGTGGTATCCGCTGTGTTTTCTGACGGTTCTCGCACACAGCTGCGGCAATCAGATGGAATTGTGTTGTCTTCTCTGAACGAAGACGTCATCCGAGTGTCCAATATGACTGCCACTGCCATTGGTTCAGGACATGGAGAGCTCGTACAAGCCACTTGGAGCTCTGCCTCTCTTTGCAGTGGTGAACCTATTGCTACCGGAAGTGGTATTGTGAGTGTGAACCTGCCCCTCCCAGAGGACATCTCTGTGAGCGTACAACTCTCCGTTCTCACTCAGCCAGGAAGCACGGCTAGTATGGTGGGTGTACCCAGCAGCGTTCCCGTGACAGTCGTAGCTCTGTACTCTGGGGATGGGAACCAGGACCTAACAGACGACCCCAGAACTGTGTACAGCGCTCCAGGGGGTATCAGTGTGACTCGGAATGGGACTGCAGTTGTGGTGGTTGACCGTTCGGCCCAGGCTGGAGAGTACTCTATCCGTGTTACATTCACCCAATTCCCAGACCTGGAGCGAGTCTTAAACATCACTGTGGTGGCTCTGGAAGACATATCACTCACGGCAACCCCGTTCCCCACGTACCGTGGCTCTGAATCATACCAGATTACTGCCCTTCACCCAATTGCAAGCACAGGGTTGAGGCAGCAGGCCCTCATGACTGCCACTGCAGTCCTGGACAATGGTGAGACCGTGGACATCTCATCTCTTCCCAGTCTGTTGCAGTTGACAGCCTCTACGCCTCAGCTGCAAGCAGCTGCCAGCATTTCAACTCAGAATGTTCTCAGTGTGTCGAACGTTGCTCTCATTGGCACACTGACAGTGTCAGCCACAGTTGGTGACATCACGTCACGTCGTCCCCTGGACATTGCTGTAACACCTACTGCTGTACAGGTGGTGAGTATTGACATTACACCATTTCCTGAAGGGAACACGTTCAGGGGTGTTGTCAACGCCACCCGTCAAGTTGTCATATCAGTACAGTTTAATGACACTACTCAATACGAGGACTTGTTTGCAACTCGGGAACTTCCAAATTTGGTCACATTCACAGCTGGCCCATCATCAGCTCTGACAGTTGACCCATCCACTGGGGTGATCACCCTGAGGGGTAACTCCCTCCTTGCCCCTGCAATTATCTCTGTGACAGCAACAGACAATGTCAGTCTCGTGCAATCCCTTGACGTGTTCTGCAATCTGGATCCCAGGTTTGGAGACGTTGACCTGGGTAACCCAACTGGTACTGCCATCGCAACCCAAACTGCTGGCTCAGATTTTACGCTCCCAGTGAGGGTCAACTCAGGATTAGCCGTTCTGGATTCCATAGAACTTGATGTCACATTTGACCCAACAATAATTCGAGCCATTTCTGCCACCCCTGGCAGCGACTGGCCTGCCAGTCTACGTGGAGCATTTGAATTTGTGACTAACGACCCTGATGATGTCATATCGCTGGGAGGAATCCTCGTGGGAGACACTCAAGTCCGCGGGTCTTCTCTCCACCTGGCTGACATCCGGTTTGAGGCCTTCTCTTCAGGAGTGACTAACATCTCTGGGACGATACTTACTCTAGCACAGGTGAGCACCGGAGGGGGATTTGCCGCCAACATTGTACCGGTTCCTGCTGAGTTTGTGGCTGGGTCAATCCAGGTACTGGTGGTCTCTAGTAGTGGTAAACGGCGCAGGAGGAACACCGAGGTTGCCGCAATGTCAGAACACTCTCTTTCTCGCATAAGAAGGCAGTTGCCCTGTACGTCTCCCCCGTGTGACTGTGGTACTGCCAGGGAGACAGGTGATGTGGACGGAAACTGTGTGTTTGATGTCAGGGATGCCTCTTACTTACAGTTCTACTATCTTTCTTCGGTGACATCTGGTGCCTCAAGCTCAACCCTCCCAGATGACAGGGCCCAGTACCTCGACATTGACCTCAATGGAGATGTTGACCCCAACGATGTCATCTTCATGCTGAGGGTGAACTTCAGACTGTTGCGTTTTGTAACTGACATTGTTATCACCCCGGTCACTGAGCAGAGCTGTGAGCTAAGCATCAATGTGACCCTGCTCAGCCGTGGGGATGTCCCTGCCGAAGGTTCATCAACTACACTCGTCATTGACTTTGCGCATGAGGACCCAGCCTTCCAGGCCATGTTTGATGCCACTAACTTCACAACGGGCTCTGTGCTGCCGGTCAGGAAGGGTCCCACCCACTATGGTGGACTAGTAGAAGCAGACGACCTTGGAGATGGTGTGTTTGGGGTGGCAGCACTAACAGCCATCAATATCACCAACTTTGGTGTGTCTCCAATCCAGGTCACCTTTGATAACTCTGGACAGACCTCCCCAGTGCGGACAGCTGCTATGTTCTCTCAGAGCACTCCCCGCTATCCTGCCCTCACTGTGAGCATTCCCGTCAGACAAGAGGTCATTGTACAGACACAGCGTGGGTACTCTCCCCTGAACCTGACCAACAGCCAACTCCCCTCACAGGAATGCCTCCTCAGGATGCTACCCTTGGCATTTGAGGCCTCCAGCTATGCCACCACAATCCCAGAAAATTCAATCATTGGAACAACTGTTCAACAAGTTAGGGCAATCACCTATCGTCCGAATGCTATAGTTTTGTACTCTCTCAACAGCTCCACTTCACTGCCGTTCACTATCAACAACATCACTGGTGACATTACCCTCAGCATGTCTGTCGACTTTGAGAGACAACCCTCTTACCTCTTCACAGCCCTGGCAACAGAAGATGGGATCTCGTATGCTTCAGCTGAAGTCCTAATCAACATTTCAAACATCAATGACTTGGCTCCAGAAGTGACCCCCATCGGTGCTCTAGACGTTCCTGCCAACCGCAGCAGTGGAGACCTAATATTCCAAGTCAGTGCCCAAGACCCTGATTCCCTCGACCCCCTGATTTACAGGTTTGAATTATCAGACCCACCTGGCCTGTTCAGCATCACTGAGAACACAGGAGAAATCACAGCTGCAGTTTCATTGCTCGGTAGTGCAAACACATCCGTACAGCTGAATATCTCAGTCTCTGATGGCGCCTTTACGTCCTATATCAGTGCATCCCTGGACATATTCCTCCCACGTTTCACAGAGGAGCTGTACACAGCCAGCATCCCAGAGCTGTCTCAGCTCGGAGCAACTGTGTTGGTGGTTGTGATCACTGGCACAAGAAGTGAAATCTTCAACTTCCTGTCTCTCGATCCCCCCTTTGCTGTTAATGAATCTGGTGTGGTATACGTTGCCGGAGAACTCGATTTTGAAACGCAGAATTTGTACTCATCTTCCATCACTGCACATTCGTCAAACTTTTATATTCAGACACAGGTGAATGTGGCAATCATCGACGACAATGACAACCGTCCCAACTTCACTCAGCCCATGTACTCCATCACCGTCCCGGTCAGCACCCCCATTGGGTCTTCGTTGGCACAGTTTGAGGCAACAGATGGAGACAGTGGATCCAATGCTGTCATAGCCTACTCCACCTTCCCCTCACCTCAAGCTGGTTTCTTCTCTCTCAACTCAGCTACAGGTGAGCTCACTCTCCTGCAGACACTCCTGGGAGGTCCACCAGTCATCAACATCACTCTGGTTGCCACAGATACAGGCCAGCCACCACTAAATGGGTCAGCTGTCCTCATGCTTGAAGTAATGTCATTCTCGACCGTCCCCTTTCCGACACCTCCAATTATCAGCACAACGAGTGGGGTATTCCCTGTTGGGGAACCTCAGCGAGGTACAACTACTAGTACTGTCACGTTCTTGCAGCAGTTTGGGAAAGTGTCTGGTCCCTCTGGGCTACTGACTGCAGCCTATGGTAGCACTGGCTCGTCCCTCCCACTGACATCGGCCCCCAGGCCTGCCACAAACAGCTCCGTCTTCCTGCTTTATCCTGGAGGTAGTGTGTACCGTGATGGAAGGGAGGTGACCATCGTGGTGCAAGTGCGGGACTCGGACTATCGTACCTCAACTGATGCAACGGTGATACAAGTTGAAGGCATTCTGTCAGCAAGTGATAGCATACGCTCGGACCCATGCACCCCTGACCCCCAGTACGGCCTGTGTGTGGTCAACCTCACTCTGCCTGGGAGCTGGTTTGACGGACTCACCTCTCCAACTGATGTGTTGCTCATACCGTCACTGAATGCCATCATCGGTGACCCACTTCGTCTCTCTCTGCAGCCTGCTACCTCCCTTCCCACCAACCTCGTGAACCAAGTCCTCGTCAAACTGCCCTCCAGAGATGTATTTTGGGGACAAAGCTTCCAGATTGACATCTATGGGTACTCCACCTACGCCATATCCGGGTTTTCGCTTACCTTTGTGCTAGATACAGTCCTACTGGTGGAAGGTGTCAGCATCGACTCGTCCATCTGGAGTGCCCTGACAGTGGCAGAAGGAAGCACGTTTGCTATATCTGCAATACTAGCCACACCTGCGGTGCAGGCAACTCTGCTCGGCAACACCCCCACCCTCCTGTTTTCACTGCTTCTGAGGCCGACCTCACCCACCATTGACGCAAGCTACAGTGCAAATATTGGAGCTCAAGTGCAATCAATTGCCAATGTTCTTGAGGGGAATATTATTCTAAGCTCCACCAACACCACATCAGGCCCTGCTCTCTTTGCCAGTCGGGAGGGGGTCAGTGTCGTGGGAACTGTCCGTGTTATCCCGGACCAGTTGCTGGCCGTACTGCCCTGGACTGCCCAGCCAGAGCTGATTAACACAGCTGTTCTCAACGGAGAAAACATCTCTGCACCAGTTGAGCTCTTTGCAGGGTATGCATCGGGCAGTGTGGTCCCCTATTCTGGAGAAGTCAATTGCACATCAACAAGTGCTGTACGAGTCGTGACCCTTGACCCCTCCTGTCGTTATGTGACCCTGGTGGGGAGTGAGAGTGAGGGGGGTGATGGTATGGAGGTGGAGTTTAGTGTGGGGGGTGTCACAGGACGGCTGCCCCTGCGAGTTTACTACCCCCAGCTGCCAATCATGTTCACCACATCAGACACCACTCTGAATCACATCCAGTACACCCTTGTGGACAACTGCACCGTTTACCAGCAAGCCACCCTCTCCGCGTTGGCAGACTTTGTGGCTGGGAGTCACCAACTTACAAATGCCTCTGTCACTTTCATCGTGTCTCCGGTGCTCAGGAGCACCAATGAAAGTGTTCTGGTAACAGATGGCAGTACCGTGCAGGGCCTGAAGCCTGGCATGGCTAGAGTGTGCCCTAGTCTCAATGAAACCTTAGGATGTGCTGACTTTGTGGTGACTGATGATAGTGCTGTCAGCGTGTCTGCAGTTTCAGCCTCTATTCTGGTCGAACTCACCACAACAACTGAGAATACAAGTCTCACTTCGGGAGATATCCGCACCGTTGCAGTTGATGTGAGGTCACAACTCCAGTTTGAGCAAGAGGTTGCCACGGCGATCACCACAGTGCAGTACACTGATGGTACTGTATCACTGGTCGACTCCAGTGAAGTCACTCTCCTGCCTTCAACTGGCCCTGTGTTTGCAGTGCAGGCCGGCAGCATCGTTGCTCTCTCCAGTGGAGAGGGTGAGGTGCAGTTTGTGTGGAGCCCACAGAGTAGTCAGTGTGTGTTACAAGTGTCGGAAACTGCACGAGTATCGGTATCTCTTCCTGATCCCATTGATGTCCGAGCCTTCCTCCTCCCCCCTCCACACAATCACACCCTCACCCTCCCCGGTGATCCTGCGTCCCTGGCTGGTGTTCCCACTATGCTGTTCTTGCAGGTAGAACTTGTATATCAAGCTGGACGTACCATCAATGTGACCTCTGACCCCAGAACTGTGTATTCCCCCTCAAGAAACTTGATTGCAGTTTCTTCCGATGGGATAGTCACCACTATTGGCCAGGAAGCGGGGCCAGTGCAGCTCAGCATTACATTCAACCACACTAACCTAACAGCCATGATCCAGTTTGAAGTTGTACGATTTGCAGAACTCCGGCTGCGAGTGTTCCCCTATCCCCCCTATCCTGGATCAGACACTTCGGAAGTAGAGACGCTCTTCACCATTGAGAGCACCGGAGTGTGGCAGAGTGGTTCCATCACCCTCTCACTAGTACTGACAAACAACAACACCATTGATGTGACACGTTTGAATGAGACGGTGGTTACAAGCATGACTCTGGTAGGAGCAGTAATGCCTGCTATTTCCAACAGTTTTGTTCTCAGCGTGCAAGATCCGGGTTTAGTTGAACTCCGTGGTATGTTTGGTTCAACTCCCTCTGTCCCCCTCCTCCTCACTGTGAGTAACACTCCTGTCAGGGTGGCTAGCATGACCGTCAATCCACTGCCGTCCAACACACTCAGAGGCATTGCAGGTAGCTCCGATATCCAGCTGACGGTTAACATCACCTTCTCTGATGGTTCACAGTACCTCAACTTCCCAGCCAACCCTTCCCTGCCCTCTCTTCCTTCTTTGATCACGTTCAATACCTCCAGCCCAGCCATCAACATCTCTGAATCTGGCCTGCTCTTGCCACTGGTGAACTCCATCTCTCTAGTTTCAGTACTAGCCAATGCCGGCACCGTAGCCGCAACAACCAGCTTTGTGGTGAATCTGGACCCAGATTTTGGTGATGTAGATCTTGGTCAGTTGACCGGTCCTCCTCTTCCTACTCCCCTTGTTGGAGCTAACATCTCCGTCCCACTCTTTGTGAATACAGGCTCACGCAGTCTCGGTTCTGTCAACATTAAGGTGACCTATGACCCCCAGGTGCTGCAGGTGGTGGCAGCTGGGCCAGGCCCTGACTGGGAGGGAGTGCAGGAGGCTGTGTTGAACGACCCTCCCGGGGAGGTACGATTTGCAGGAGCCATGACCGTAGATGGAGTGATTGGATCAAGGCTACATATCTTCACCCTGATGATGGTCCAGGTGGGAAGTTCTACCAGTGCCAGCCGCCTCACGGGGACAGTGGTGACACTAGCTGAGAGGGACCTCGAGGGTACACCCATTGGTGCCCCAACCCCTCGCTCATTTGTTGCTGGTGACATACTGTTGTCAACCTCAGCACCTGTGGGTAGACGTTCTGCTGCAGATGTCACACCCCATTCTGTACAACCAGCTGCCACAAGGTGGAGGAGAGCTACCAGTGAATGCCCCTCGCCACCCTGCACGTGTTCAAGGAGCACTGCTGGTGATGTGGACGGCAACTGCGTTTTTGACGTGCGAGACTTGAATTATGCTCTGATCTACAACAGGGAGTCTTTAACCAACTTCACTCGGCCAGAAGGGCAGGAGATCCTCCGCATGACATCAGAGGCTCAGCTCAGAGAGTTAGACCCCAACCAAGATGGCCTAATTGACATCAATGATGTATTCTTCCTACTGAGAACCGTGTTAGGAAAGCTGTACTTCCTTCAGAATGTGGTCGTGACGCCAGTCCAGAACACCAATTCCACCTGTGACTTCACAGTTCAAGTGCAGCTGACTGATGGTGGGACCGCTGGAGAGACACTAACTCAAGTAGAAGTGTTTGTAGATATTTCTTTCACGACTGCCAACCTCCAATCTGATTTTGACACCAGTACAGAGATCTTCGGTTCACTTGTGACTGGGAGAAAGAGCCCAGGGCTTGTCGGAGGTGTCGTCCAAGCTGTGAGAACTGGCTCGGATGTGTTTACCGTTCAGCTGAATGCCTCCTTTGTTGATGAGGATATAGGAATGTCGGTCATCTTAGCCACCTTCGATGCTTCAAACACAACCGATGCTTCTCGCACAGCCCAATTCTTTGGCCTCCCTCCCCCCATCTACACCTCTCCTCTCAACCTGACCATCCCTGCTAGGGGGTCGGAGGTGTTTGTAGTTGCTACAGCCGGCTACTCCCCACTTGTTCGCACTTCCAATACCCTCCGATCACAGGACTGCAGTGATGACCCGCTGATTGGGCCCGAGCTGAGTGTGACGTTCGTGTCCCCATTCCAGGCTGACCTGGAGTGGATTCTGCTCAATATGAGAATGGGGATTGATTTCACTCCTCTCATCCAACTGTACGTGACCAACTGCACTGTGAGCCAGAACGGCAGCACCGAGGTCGGCAGCTGTGAGCAGTTTGCAGTCCGAGTGCAGACCAACACCTCCCACACACTGACCACTGAGCCCTTCATGGACTACCAGTTTGAGGTGCGGGGACCTACCACCCGGAGTGCTGCAGTCCAACTACGCTCTCCTGAAATAGGTACGCCTTGTGACCCCCTCACCCTGCAATGGGTAATGTATTACTGATTGGCTACTCGTTACATGATGTAATGAGTATGACCATGACATAATTATGATGTAATATCAATACTGACAGTTTTATGTCTAACTAACTCCTTTCAGTAGGAGAGCACTAGGACTACCTCATTGTAACCCTTTCTTTGACGAGATTTATAATTGAATTGAAATGCCATAATGAAATTCAATGCAAACACACACAGCACCTGAGGGCCTCTCTTCCCCTGCCACTGTACTCACTGCTACTACCGTCATCCTCATTTGGTCGCCCCCTGCCCATCCCAACGGGATCATCACCCACTACACGCTCCATGTCGGTACCATGTTGGTCTTCAATGGCTCCACCGTCTCCGTCACCATCCTGAGGAGCAGTCTACAGCCCGGAACGTACGCTCTCTTCCTGGAGGCGTACAACTCCGCAGGATCAACACGGTATGACACAAAACTGTACTGGTAGTTGTGTTAAGTGAATGTATTTCATATTTGGATCACATTATTGTCACAACAATATATCACATATTCATGAGTTATCATTCGGGTTTGGGAGATAGTGACCTCCTGATTTCACCACTCACAGTGTTAATGCAACGCTAGAGCTGCCACCTCCAGTCGGTGTAGGCCCTCCTCTGGTAGGCCAACTGCCGGTGAATACCCTCCTCGGCCTGGTGGTGGCGGGGGCCTTGGTCGTGGTTGTGGTTCTGCTGGTGGTGCTGGCGACGGCCATGCTGTACCAGCGGAGGAGATGGAGGAAGAAGGACAAGGGACCGTCCATCCTTTCCAGTGACTTTGAGAATGAGAAGATTGGAGTGGTGAGTTGGTTGGGGTCACAGACCCTCCATGTTTGCTCTTCCTTTCCTCTAAGCTAAATCCCTCCCGTACAACACCATGGTGCATTGTATGCCAACTGCATCACCATTACGTCTCCAGGAAGAGAGGCCCCTACCTGGTGATGGTGTAGACGTGCTGTTGCCACTGACTGTACAGAAGGGAAAGCACTTTGCAGAGAAGTTTACAACAGAAGATTCTGCTACTTTCTGGTACCAAGACGAGAAGGGAATTGTGAGTATACTCTGCAGTTTACGTACATTACAGTAAGCTGCATCACACTCTCCCTCCATCACTCATCTCTCCCTCCTCTCCTTCTCCCTCCCTCCCTCCCTCCCTTCCTCCCTCCTCCACAACTACCCATAGGAGCTACTCCCTCCATATGCATCTTCTGCAGACGAGTCTAGTGAGGGGGAGTATCCTCCAGAGATTGGTTATGAGGACCAATGGGAGCTCGGTGACCTCCCTCCTCCTGGAGAACTGGACATGAGTGATCTTTGGGTCACTGATGACACTGTTCCTCTCACAGAGTCCAAACGTAGGAGCAGGAAATTCTCCCTGTCCCGACAGAGGAAGTCTTCAATGAAGGACCAACATCCACAGCACCGGCCCAACCTCCTGCGTCACCTCTCCCTCTCACGCCGGAAAGACGAGGACCAGCTGAGGCTGGTAGAGGAGGAGGAGGAGCCAGTGGGACAGCCCGACGTACACTCTGACAAGGAGATGGAGAGCTTCATGGTGCATACCCTAGTTGGCTAGTATTGAACCCCTAGAGAGGAAGTGAGAGTGTTAGTCACTTGTACTGTACACCTGTGTTCAGAATGACAGTTGTACCACAGCCTGTTGCTAACAGAGAGGAAGTGAGAGTGTTAGTCACTTGTACTGTACACCTGTGTTCAGAATGGCAGTTGTACCACAGCCTGTTGCTAACAGAGAGGAAGTGAGAGTGTTAGTCACTTGTACTGTACACCTGTGTCCAGAATGGCAGTTGTACCATAGCCTGTTGCTAACAGCAACACCTTGTATCTGTTGGTCACTAGGTACGTACATGGGCTGCACCCACTTTGAGCAAATTTGAGTAATGGCCTCGTACGTAGATTGTCTCCTGTCTGAGAATTTTGTGATGCTCAGACATTAATTTTTGTGCCCATCCTAGCCTCGTTCCTAGGCCTTCCCACCATCCAGTTTGATCGTTTACAGTATAAAAACGGAAGACATTCCTTGCAATGTCCATCCAAGGGTTGGAACTGGAACATTCATGAGGCAGCAGCAAGACCGCTCATTGTTCAGGATGCCAGGACAGGGTTGATGCGGTCTTGAACCCTCCCCTCCTCCCATCAGCCTAGGTAGACGCTGCCATCCCCTACTCCCATCAGCCTAGGTAGACGCTGCCATCATGAACCCTCCCCTCCTCCCTTCAGCCTAGGTAGACGCTGCCATCATGAATATAAGGGTATGCACATCCAGTTTACTGAAGGTGGCTTACTGGTGCAGCGAGCAGGTGGCCTCCCAAAAGCTGGGTTTTTAAAATTCCATCCCTCAGTAATGCCTTATCACAACGTGCCATGTCTCTCCTTCAGAGCCAGATTGCTGCTCTGGACAAGACACAGCCAACAAGAGACTCGCAGACTGAGGCAAAGAGAAGAGAATCTCAGACCGAAATGAAGAGAATGGATTCACGGACTGAGATGAAGAAAAAAGTGAGCTCATGGTTCTGTCCTGAATATGTATTGTACCACATTACATCATCATCATTACCCTGATCTTTTATCCCACCACCTCCCATAGGTGGCCGTCCCTGTCCGAGAGTCTCCTCTGCACGAAGAGCCTCTGGTGGCCACCATGCAACCACAATCATCACATGAGACTGCCAGCGAGCTAGCCAACCGACTGAGGGACACGGTCAAGTCGGGAGACTATCGGACGCAGTACAATACTCTCAAAAGTGTCCAACCTCCGACCCCAGCTGCCCAGGCCAGGTGAGTGCTCCAGTCTTTTCCCAGTAGAGTACCTCCTGCCTAGCCTCGTTCCCAGGCCTACCCCGTTTTGGGGGTTTGCATTGACAATAATACACGGATGCAGAAGGGCGGTGAAAAACGTGGAAGGCCTGGTATCATTCATCACGTGAGTGACGTCAGGTGGACGTAGGGGGGCGGGGCCCATAGTCGATTCAGCAGGTCCTGAAGGCTGTTCCTCACCCAGTTGGCTCGGTTCGAATGCTCCGCGGCTCGTCGACACTCTCAGACAATCTACACAACTTCGTCGGCAGTTTTTTAAACTTATTTGCAGTTGGGCCACACCCCCCCCTCCCCACGTCCACTTGACATAATGCACGTGATGAATAATACCAGGCCTTCCCTGTTTTTCGCCGCCCTTCCGCATCCGTGTATTATTGTCAACGCAAACCGAAGAACAGAAAAAACGGGGTAGGCCTGGGAATGAGGCTACCTCCTGCCTACATGCAGTTTCAGTGTGGACTATCAAATATGTACATCAGTGACATCACATACAAGAATGTGATAAGACTTGCGTAGTGTGTGGTGAGGTCACTGACAGTGTGCATTAATGGAGCCAACTGTCCACACTTTGCTGACTTCCAGTTATTCACCCACATAACCATAGCAACGGGTCATTGAGCACTCCAGCAGGGTTGTCTTTCCTCCCCTCCCCCAGTCTCACTTGCAATGCCCCGAAGAATAGGTACCGCAACGTCCTTCCACCCGACCACACACGAGTGAAGCTACTGGATGCTGACCCCCAGGTGTGCACCCTGTATCTTCCCCTCCCCTCCCCTCCCACACTCTCTCTCTTTAATTTCCTCCTTCTCCCCTCCCCTCCCCTCCCTCCCCTCCCACACTCTCTCTTTCCTCCTTCCCCTCCCCCCCCCCTCCCCTCCCACACTCTCTCTCTTTCCTCCTTCCCCTCCCCCTCTCTCCCCTCCCACACTCCTTCCTCCTTCCCCTTCCCTTCTACACCCTCACACTTTACTGCATTCCTTCACAACTATACTCACCTATAGCCATGAGATATCACCACATGCTCACACATTGCTGGCTAGCATCTTGCGATCACTTCCTTGATTTCGAAACTAAACCAGTTCTTGTCCAGCTAGCTGTACATATGCCTGTCTACATGTTTGTGTTTGGGTGGGTGGGCAACCTGTTGCCATGGCAGTGTGCTGTACAAGAGTGGGTGTATATTCCACTTCTGGTGTTGTGCGTATAGGTTGAGGGTTCAGACTACATCAACGCAAACTTCTTGGATGGACACTCAAAAAGAAGAGATTACATTGCGTCACAGGTGAGTGAGTGTGTGTGTGTGTGTGTGTGTGTGTGTGCATGTGTGCATGTGTGCGAGACCAGCCAACAAGTGCATGGAGCTCACGCACTGCGCTTTTCAAATGAACCGTTCTCAGCTGATCATACGTAGTTACCTTCGCCAGTGGTCTCTTGTACCACTGCTCTTGGTACCCTACATTCCTGCTGGGAGAAAACTCTGCGTGGAAGTGCCGCAACTCCTTCACTTTTCTGCTAGCCGAGTCCTTTGGGTACAGCGCCCCCCATCCGCCTCCGAGTATTGAGTTGGCTTTTCATAAAAAGCTGATACGTGGACGGGAGGCTATAATGTGGTCACTCACATGATAGCATAGGGGAATGTGCGGTCAGTGTTTCATTTAGAAAGTTAATCAAGGGGGGACAAAATCATAGTGTGGTGAAGTAAGGGGGGAGGATGAGTCGCCTGGCATACATAATACTTGGGTATCTTTCAAGGGGTGCAGCAATGGCTCAAGTAGGGGCAAATTTCCCCCTCCCGCCCCCTCTAAATGAAACCCTGGCTGTTGTGGTTTGCAATGCCTGTGGCTTAGTGAGTTTCAAAAACACTTGAAACTTCTCATTCTTCCTGCGCGTCCCACTTGTTTGCACGCGGTTCCACATCCAGCTGCCGATTGGAGCGGATCTTTCGTGGTAACGTAAGTCCAAACACGTTGCTGTATGCTTGTAGCAAGGAGTATGGAGTGTGCTCCAAGCCAAATGGCCCATCAAGGGATGATCAATTAGACGACATTTTGTGGTCACGTGACATTACCAAACACATTCATTATGCAATGGTTGGACATATCTGTGATATGTGCAAAACAAGTGCTTGCAAATAGAATACAAACAGCTGTTCTTTAGCCTCGTTCCCAGTCCCACGCCCAGCTTTTCGTCGCTGCTTAGTACGGTAAAGCGGGGAGGGCCTGGTACATTTCCTCACGTGAGTGACGTCAAGGGTAGAAAGGGGTAGAAAGACCGGAAGTCGAACGTGGGCGTACATGGTCTCAGAACAGCAAGAAGAGCGAAGGTACTAGGTAACACACCACACGTATCTAGCTAGCGGGGGGCGACTGTCATACTCACCGAGCGTTGAACGTGTAGATGGCTGAATAACACGCAAAACGTAGCGTCTTCGTTCTGAAAATTTTGCGGTTTTTCAATTACGTCATGCTCACGTGAGGAAATGTACCAGGCCCTCCCCGCTTTACCGTACTAAGCAGCGACGAAAAGCAGGGCGTGGGACTGGGTACGAGGCTAGCTGTTCTTTTATTGAACCTTCATTTGATATGGCGGGTGTAGCAGTTGAATTAGTCTATGAACTGCCCAATATGTTGATTATGGTCTGATCGTGATAGTCACCCATGATGTCATTGTCAGTCACCCATGATGTCATTGTCAGTCACCCATGTACCTTTCTGAGTTAATTCTCATCTAACATGCGTTGACAGTAGCACACAAAGACGGAAGAGTTGCAAAACGTGGCAGAGTGGCCTGGGAACTTTCACCGTGTGCATGATTGTCAGGTGGACATGAGGTGAATGTTGGGGGTGGGGCCCAACTGCAAAGGAGCTGAGGTTATACAGATTAGTGCATTTGCAGTCAGGACTGGCAGTGGAACACTCAAACCTGGTAATGAGGATCTCTTGTGCTGATTGTGGCTCCACCCGCTCTACGACATCATTCACAAATCTCCCTCATTTATGACTGCTCTTCCGCGTCTATACTTTACTTTCAATGCAAACCAAATTTTATTTTCCAAATTATCTATTTATAGGCAATTTGCCTCTGGTTTTGATCAAGTAATCTTCATGTGCGTGTCATTACATCTTGTGAAATTCACAAACCCAGCTGGTGGTTTCCAGTGCGAAAATATATCTGACGTGTTTGACGTGTTTGGGCTTCAGTGGGAAATTCTAGGTGGAATTCTTGTGCTGAACATGAAGTATACCTTCTGTGCACGGCAACCATGCCAGATACAGCCTTTGAGCATGGCCACACATGGTTTCAAGACATTTTTGTTGCCATAGCAATACAGGTTGATTTCTTGTGGGAAATGTGGAGGTCGGTTGGAGGTTGCATGGAGGAAGAGTGTATGCTACAAGGAGACAAACATGTACTAATTACGCCTGTGGTAGCTGATCACACGCAACGTTGGTTCCAAAGTGCTCATGAGCTAGCTGTCCTCAATGATCCACAACAGCCCGGAGGGTTCAGCCAAGGGGGGGCAAGTAAATGATTGGTTTTACCACACGCAATCATACCCTGTGACGATTCCCATGGCAGTCCACATGCACTGGTGCTTTTGGTTCCAGACGTGCATGGTCCCAAGTTGTCCGTCTGTCAATCAGTGGGTCAGGTTCAGCTATGTCTGTTAGCGACAGTTATTGTCTTTTCAGATTTGATCTGCTACATGCATGAATGCTCTATGGCTGCTTTGCATAGGGTTGATCCCTCCCTCTCTCCTCCCTCCTTCACTCGACCTCCCTCTCTCATCCCTCCTTCACTCGACCTTCCCTTTCCTTGCCTCTTCCCCCCCCCCCCCCCCCCCCCCCCCCAACCTCCCTCTCTTTGTAGGCCCCTCTCTCCAATACCACTGTTGATTTCTGGAAGATGGTCTGGCAGCAACGGTCCCAGGCCATTGTCATGACAACCAACACAGTAGAGGGCAGAAAGAACAAGAGTGAAAAGTAATCAGTTTCAATCTCACCAAATACCTATCACCTTATTAGCATCTTATTAGGCAGTGGTGGAATGATGACAGGTGTGGTAACAAGATTACAGATGAATACCACTAAATTGAGAAGCCATTTGTTGAATGGTATGCTGCCCCATGTCATTCTTTACTAGGTATTGGCCTGACCAGGGAAGCACCCAGACCTACGGCCCAGTGACGGTCAGATGCGTCCAGCAAAAGTGAGTGAAAACGTAGTCTATGGAGGTAGACCTCTCTCACGGCACAGGAAGTTGTCATACCTGAACTTCCAGCCCTGTAATAGGTAGTTACAGAAGTTACCAAATAAGGAGTGAATGTAACCATGACAACAGTTACTATCCGTCGGCTACCCATGTAGGAAACACAATGGCTTCACAGAGTCCAAGCTGCTTGTCTCCATGGAGGGGAGTTCTGAGAAGCGACATCTGACCCACTACCACTACACCATGTGGCCTGATTTCGGGAATCCACCTGTTTCTGGATTCCTGGACATGGTGCATAAAGTGGGAGGGTCCGTCAAGGGGAAGCCAATTGTGGTGCACTGCAGTGCCGGCCTGGGGAGGACAGGTGTGTTTGTTACCGTGCACACAGCTCTGGAGTGCCACAGAGCGAAAGACAGGGTTGAGATTGAAGCCATTGTGAGCAGGCTCCGGCAGCAGCGGCAAGGGATGATACAGACTTTGGACCAGTACCGCTTCTGCTTTGATTCAGTTGCTAAAGCATTGTTGCCAGAACAACTACCCCGGACCGAGTCCGAGCCCACAAGGCGACCAAGAGTGAAGGAGGCAAGACCCTTCTCGGAGCCCCCTTCAGACCAGGACACTCCAAGAACAAGAAGACGCAAGCTGTATCTTCAGCATGCCATTCCGCCACCTCCCCCGTATCCACCACCACCCTCTGACTCAGAAGACGAATCAAAACTTGCCGACACACCTCCCACCAGTCCCCCTCCACCTAGCACCTCCCCACCTCCCCCACTAACTCCTGAGACCACACCTGTTAAAGTGCCCGCAATACCTGTTAAACTTCCCACAACACCTGATAAAGTTCCCACAACTCCCCCTGAGATTGTCATCATTCCACTGACCCGGAGACCCTCCGAGGAATCTGACGACACTTTGTTACAGAGGAAACAAGCAGAACTGGAAGAAGATGTGCCTCCCAAAGAAGACGAAAAGACAATTGAAAAGAAATCTTCAAAGACAGCAGATAAGCAAAGGAGAGACTCACCCCCGGAAAAAGCTCCCAAGAAGGAAACCATTCCAGCGAAGGTACCTCCTTCTGGCAGCAGAAAAGACGAGAAGACGTCCAGCATCACAAGAAAGACAGAGCCTCAAAGGCCGACCAAACCACAGCAGAGAAAGCCATTGGCTGGAACCAAACCAAAACCACGACCAACTTCATCTGCTAAGAAAGAAAAAGAGGTACTAGAAACATTTGCAGGCTTTGAAATGCCTGAATTTTCTCAGGAGGTAGAGGAAGAACCAATTGGATTTGAAATAGGAGATGATCAGGTCCTCAGCTCAAAGCCATACAAGAAACCAGAAAAGAAACCAACTCCACGTTGGCAACCGTTGCAGCAGGCTAAGGCTCCAGCTGCTCCAAGACCCCAGAGAAAGCTGCCTCCACCCAAAGTGGCACATCCTGCTATCAACAGAGGTACTGAGGAGGATAAGTCTCCTCCCCAGAAGATTGGCAAGCTGGTCATACCAGCAGCATTCGGTGGAATAGAGGGAAAGCCAGAGGACAGGACTACTGCTCGTCCCATCCCTTCGCCTGTTAACGAGAGACAGGTCCCTCCACAAGTGGAGAGAGAAACTGAACAACCTCCTTCTCCTCCATCTTTCTTGAGGAGGAGCCAGCCCCCAGAGAAGCCTCCCACACGTGAGAGTGGAGGCCAAACCCCACCAATACTGAGGATGATACGACAGATTGAGAAGGGATCCCCCTCTCCCTCTCCCACCCCCTCACCCTCACACTCCCCCGTTCACAAAACACAGGTCAGACCCGCTGAGGAAACAGCGCCTGTGGAAAAGCCAAAGGAGAAGCCTGTCACTAAACCTCCATCAAAAACGGAGGAAGCCTCCCCTGCAGCCTCGGGCAATGTTGCGAGACTGCTAGCTAGATTCCAAGGCGGACAGTAAATTTTTGTGTACTCTATATAGTTTATAGTTTTGTGCAGGTATATAATTATGGCTGTCTCTTAGCAACCATTTCTCATAGCAACCTCTCAGCTCAAACGTTCAGAATGTAAAGCTTCTTTATTGCAGAGTCTATAACCATTACATGTTGCATATTGTGGTTGCCAGTGAACGTCATTAGGTCAGTTCAGAGGTCAAGAGGTGATCTCATTATTACGCAATCGCATACCCAGCAAGGCTTCGCTTTCCCTGGTACTACTCTAGATCAAAGGCGGGAAGCCAAGCGACTGTCAAATACAAGTGCCAAGCACTACAGACCTGATATTCATTGGCAGTAGCGTGTGAGCAACCGCCCCCTTTAGAAATGAGACCACTCTTAATAATTATCATCCATATCATGAATATATGATATAGGGGAGTACTATGGGCTGGCTGGCTGGGAACACCAGCATGAGAATTCAAACGGGTTTTTGGCAGATAGCTAACCTCAATTTGCAAATACAGGAGGTTCAGAAGGTAAACACTTTGACCAAAGCAAACTGTCCGGCAGAGAACGTACAATATTAACTGCACTCCATACAACATCTAAAAAATGTCATTACAAAATATATAAACTGCATGCTGTGATGTGCAGGACGACATGGACGAAAAGGCTTCCACAATTTGACACAGCAACAAACAGAGAAAGTACAATGGCATCACATGAATAGTGTGGGTAACTTCTTGGTATGGACTACAAAGCTATACCTGCCCAGGGTTTGAAAATTAATGCGTTACCGGTACTCTACATGCACACAAACAAAGATTCTGCTTTGAAAAACATTTGAGCAAAGGATTGTCATACAAACTGTTCGAATGTAGTTTCAAAAGTCATGAGCTAAAGTTACTGTTGTAGCACAGGTCTCGTGTGGTCTGGCCACTCATATAAAATTGGTGTTCATAAGTGGGAGGGGTTATTTATTAAACCATTGGTGAAAGAGCAAATATGAGACAATGACCACAGCACAGAACAAGGTCACCACATGCTGTTGGCAGACGTTGGGTGTCCATACATTGCCAGTGACTCACCCAGCACTGCAGAGGTAAGTGTCGGATCACTGGGGGCAGATGCTGGCTGCTCGAATTGGAAGTCCAGTTCACCATTGCTGAACTCCATTTCGCTCTGAATGATGGTATCCATGTCACACTCGAAGCCGGTATTGAAGAGATTAACGTCAAGGTCAGGTGGAAACCTGCTTGCTAGGTTAACCGCGACAGGCTCGGAACCAGAACGTGGCCGCTTCATGTCAGCCGCAAGGCTGATGTGTAGGGGGTGGGTGCCACTGCGTGTGGGGGTGCAGCACATGGGTCTGTAGGATTGGGGGGGTGTATGAACCAAATGCTCCTCATAGGTAGGCGGAGGGGGGATTGAGGGATCTGGGATGTCCGTGTCTGAGAAGCAAGTGCTGCTTGAGTACCCAGACGAGTCAACGGGACCATTGAATGTGAATATTGGGTGTGGACTGTGTGGTTTTGTTAAGGCCTGTAGGCGGGGAGAGTTGAGGGAAGAGAGAGAGGAGGAACTACCCATGCCGTCTCTTGAAGGTCGAAGATTAAGCTGTGCAAACATGTCGAGACAGGCCGAGTCTCCTGTCTCAGGTGTGTGAGGATCTCCGTCCAGAAGTGATGAGTTGGATCCACTGAATAAGTTGGCAGGCTGTTGATCGATACTCTGTGGGGATATCAGCGGGGAGACGGGGGTGACGTTCCTACTGTTGCGCTGCAAGACGGGGGACTGCAGCACAGGTGAGTAGCACGGGGACAGATCAGACCCAGTAGGGGAGGGGCACGATGGGTTTGGGCTCCATGGGGGCTGCAATAGAGGTTGGACCGATGTGGGGCTATTACATGGACTGCTGAGTATGTCGCTAGAGGGTGATACCCTCGTGACCTTCTTTCCTTTGGTTCGCTTTTCCTTCTTTCTTGATTTTGGAGAGGGTGTGTTGGTATTGTCAACAGAGTGCGATCTCCGGCGGCTGGTTCTCCCTGACTTTGCATCCAAGTTGACTGTCCACCAGCTACTCTTGCCCGAGGAATCGTTCTGAACTTTCACAAAGCGGTTGTGAAGTGATAGGTTGTGTCTGACCGAATTCTGAGAGGGAGAGAGACAGAGAGAAGGGGGTTAATGAATAATGGATTGTGGTTGACCTCAACCTCTTGATCATACTTCACAGACACACCTACAAACAAAAAAGAGCTCTGTCTTATGTATACTTATTTGTGTGTACATGTGCTAGTGTGTATGCGTGAGTGTACCTTCCATCCCGCTGTGGACGGGCTGCTGGCCTTGTCATTAAAGTAGGGCACGTTCTGCACAATCCAGTCATATATTTCTGCCAAGGTAAGCCTCTTTTCAGGTGACGTCAAGATAGCTTGAGTGATCAGCTCAGCGTAAGACATGTTCCCCCACGCGTTTCTCATCTTCTTAGTCGGTTCGGACTTGCATGTCCGTATCTGTGGGATAGGCGATTCACATTCCGGCGTCTCTCTCTTCACAGTGACAGGTCCGTGGCCGTGCTCCCCGGATTCAAGATCTAGCTGTGCTGGATCCTGAAGCGGCCAAGTGCTAGAGCGGGACCTGGCTAAATCGCGATCAATGGGCTCGAAAGAGTACGGATCCATGGCTTCGAAGCCTTACCAAACTGTACGATATACTTCAACAGATAGTATTCCCTTCACACAAGCTGCACACAGTTTGAGCTGCTCTTTGCCTGCTTCCACGGAACCAGTGCAGTAGGCCTACAGGACTAACAAGAATCCTTGGTGATCTTTGATGCACTCCCCACACAACGTTTAAGATGATCAACGGAAGAAGATAACTGCACTCGACAGAAGTTAGTCTGCATACGCTTCAATCCTCATCGGACAGTGATCGAACAGTCAAAGTTTTCTGCTGACAGCTTATTCGCTTCACCGGAAGTAAATCTGTAACTGACGCCTCGTCCAGCGATCGGCGATTCTATCTCACAGCTACGATTCTTGTTCTCTTCAAGGGATCGTCGAACAAGCGAGGGGAACAACTAAAATAACCTACACTCTCAACCAAAGACTAGCTCGTTCAACCTTCCTCGCTCGTGCGTAGTAATCAAACTAAACTGCCGATGACGTCATTATAATCATCAAATTAAATACGGGATACCCGAGAACAAAAATGTCGAGGAGGTCTCAACGAAAAAGGGGTGAGACTTTAAAGTTTGCAAACTTGTGTGCTATACTATTGGAATCCATAGCATAAATAGATTGTCTCTTGTACCTGTACGGTACCCCCTTTGTTTACTTCCTGATTTGGTGTACTGACACAGGAAACGATTGGTCTTCACAGCTATTATTGCTAATTAGCAGTTATGCACATAAACGATCGTCAATTAGGAGTCTGTTAATAAATCGTCACCAAGAGAGTTTGTTCATGACTTTGGAGTGACGTCTGTTGCAAAATGTATCGCTTGTTTGTTCTTCGTGCAATTTGCACTGGAACCATTACATCACTATGACATCACACCCAACCTGAATTGACCAGTGGGAAAGGGTTGTACGCAAGGTAATTCATTGAACGTACTCCCCTAACAGGTACCACGGGTACAGCTGCCTCGGGAGCAGCAGACCCAAAGCACGTGAAAGCACCACCTGGTGTGGTGTGGGAGTGGGAGGGTGACGGAGGGAAGTGGAACAAGTACGCCCCTGAACACTCCCAGGATGTGACAGATGCTCTCACTCGAGGGGATAACGATGTGACACTTAAAGTGTCTTCCAGCATTCAAATGAAAGTGCGTTTTTCCGCCATGACGCAGATGAACGTGTCCACCGGTTGGCAGCGTGACATAAGATGCTCGCCCACAGGAGCTACAAAGGGCAAGGGGGGCATATGGGAGTGGCAGGATGAAAATGGTACATGGAATGGGTACTCCTCCCCGACACAGAGATTGCTAGAGGCTTGCCGCTTATGTGGAGCAGATAAGACCAGCATTGAGGTGGCGGGGAGGCAGTATACCGTGGACCTGAAGGCCATGCAACAGGTGAACGAGGAGACAGGAGTGACCAGAAACGTGCAGCGTGTGGACGAATCTTCATCTCCTGGTGGGTGAGATCAGGTGTTCCTCTACAAGTGTGTGATGTTGATTCCATTCCTCTAGTGTAAGTACAACTTGACCTGCTCTGCCGTGGCCGGCAGCCTCAATCACATGGCCATTCCCACTTGTCAATGCTGTCCAGAATTGCTATCACTGCGCATTGGTTTGACAGCTATGTAGGATTATACGAGCATATGTTATATTCAGACGGTCATATTGCAACTCCACAATTCCGACTCCATACAGATGTCATACTGACCAACTCCCTCTGAAATCGCTTGTATGAATACACTCCCCAGCCCCACCGTCACCCTGCTCACACCCACCCACCCACACCTCCCCAGCCCCACCGTCACCCTGCTCACACCCACCCATCCACACCTCCCCAGCCCCACCGTCACCCTGCTCCACCCACCCACCCACACCTCCCCAGCCCCACCATCACCACCCACCCACCCACACCTCCCCAGCCCTACCCTCACCCTGCTCACACCCACCCACCCACATTTCCCCAGCCCCACCATCACCCTACTCACACCCACACACCCTATTCACACCCACCCACCCACTCACACCCACCCACCCACTCACACCCACCCACCCACCCACACCCACCCACCCACCCACACCTCTACATGCAGTCTGGCAATGGCAGGATGAACATGGAGTCTGGCGAGACTATGACTCCGCCCTCTGTCATAAACTAGAGGCTGCCCACAATGAAAGTGGAGGAGGAGGGACTGTCAGCTTCACCGCTGCAGGGAGGAGCTACACAGTCGACGTTGGCAAGATGGAGCAGACGAATACAGCAACTGGAGTCGGACGGAAGGTGGCACGTAGGGGACCTGCAGTTCCCCCAGGTATGGTGGCTAGACGCAAGGTCTCACTCCCATTCTTCTTTGTTCACACTCCATTCATTCCCATCCTTCATGCCTCATTCTGGTAGTGTGGAAATCGGTCCCAAGCTCCCCCTCACCATGCATGTAACACTCTTGCAGTAGATAAGGTGCCATTAACCTTCTGAGAGATACAACTGAACCTTGTACCACAAGATGTGATTAGCTTGTCACAGGCATATAGTCAGGTTTCACATTAGTGAGTCAATTGACAGTTGATACCAATGGTTCCCCAGCAACTGCAGGCTCCTCGGCTGGGGGAGAGACCTCATCTGCCACCACACCCACCGCCTCCGTCCCCTCCCCCGCCACCACCAGGGTCAGCAAGGGAGAGGAGGCTGTCGATGGTGAGCTGCTCTCTTGCACCAAGAGACACCCACACAACCTCGTGTCAGTAGTGCATGAAAATACATTCATGTGTGCTACCTTCAGTTGCCATCCCTCTGCTGAGGAACGTCAGTGGCTTAGCAGTGAGAGCATCTTACATGTGTGCTACCCCTCTGCTGAGGAACGTCAGTGGCTTAGCAGTGAGAGCGTCTTGCATGTGTTCAAAATGTCTTGGATTTGAATCCCTGGATTTTTCCCCTGGAATTATTTTTCACTCTCTCAGCATCCACTTCATGAGCATATACTGTTGTGTGTAGTGAATAAACATAGTCCCATTCCCAGGCCATTCTCAAGGAGAAGGTTGGCCTCGGAATGTGATTGGAGACACACAAGACTATGTGGGACTATCTCAAGCCTGCAGCATTGCACAAAAGCCACAATGTAATTGGCTGCCCTGAGGTTGGAGTTGGGTGGCCTATTTGATTTCAGAACTGTATTCACTGCATAGTTTGCTGCTTTACACTTAGCTATGAGGGAGATAGTGTTTCGCTGATTGGTGGAGCATGGGTGGGTCCCATGCCCTTGTAGTATCATCCTCTGTGCATTAGAGGGAACAGTAAGTAGATAGCATTTAGTGAATGGGGGCACAAATGCTCAATAAATTCTGGTTGCCAACTGGAATGCTCCCCTCTTTCAGCGGATTTTGGTCTTGTCTGGCTCTTATCCACC
Source organism: Axinella damicornis (assembly GCA_963931865.1). Lineage (NCBI taxonomy): Eukaryota > Metazoa > Porifera > Demospongiae > Axinellida > Axinellidae > Axinella > Axinella damicornis. Next base: position 21,562,431 of record OZ007506.1, read on the forward strand.
AAACCTTTTTCATTTCTATATTATGGGTGTACGAAGCCTGCCCAAACAGCTAGTAGACACTTCCCAGGAGGGCTTCAAACACTACCCAGGATTCTCCCCCCCCCCCCCCCCCCCAAGAATCGTCTCCAGCTCTAAAATTGTCCCAAGTCTCGGCTATGCCCCCCAACTCATAATCGGGTATGATCCCTGCCACCCGAGTGCTGTTATCTGTTGCCAATGTACCAACACCACACACACACACACACACACACACACACACACACACACACGTACACACACACACGTACACACACACACGTACACACACACACACACACACACACACACACACACACACGTACACACACACACGTACACACACACACGTACACACACACACGTACACACACACACACACACACGTACACACACACACACACACACGTACACACACACACACACACACGTACACACACACACACACACACACACACACTGTCAATTTCCATAGTAACACACGTGCTGTTCATTGGCGTAGCAACACCACACACACACACACACTGTTCACACAATGAGTCTCCTACTAACTGAGGCATTGGTTGTCCACTGCATAATGCACTGTGTATACATTAGGTGTGAATAACGGTCACTGGCTTGTAGGGCCAGCCTACCTCAGCAACAGCGCTGCCACGTCAGTGCTGAACCCATGCCGTTTGCGTATCAGTGCCAATCCTGCTTGTGTCGTGGGCCTTGCTCACATGCTTAATATTAGCATGCGTCAGAGCTGAGCCAACTCATTTCATATGGAGTTAGTGTATCAGAGCTGCGGACTACTGGTTTCATGTGGTGTTAGTGTATCAGAGCTGCAGACTGCTGGTGTTAGTGTATCAGAGCTGCAGACTACTCGTTTCATGTGGTGTTAGTATATCAGAGCTGCAGACTACTCGTTTCATGTGGTGTTAGTATATCAGAGCTGCAGACTACTCGTTTCATGTGGTGTTAGTGTATCAGAGCTGCAGACTGCTGGTTTTATGTGGTGTTAGTGTATCAGAGCTCCAGACTACTGGTTTCATGTGGTGTTAGTGTATCAGAGCTGCAGACTACTGGTTTCATGTGGTGTTAGTGTATCAGAGCTGCAGACTACTCGTTTCATGTGGTGTTAGTGTATCAGAGCTGCAGACTACTCGTTTCATGTGGTGTTAGTGTATCAGAGCTGCAGACTACTGGTTTCATGTGGTGTTAGTGTATCAGAGCTGCAGACTACTCGTTTCATGTGGTGTTAGTGTATCAGAGCTGCAGACTACTGGTTTCATGTGGTGTTAGTGTATCAGAGCTGCAGACTACTCGTTTCATGTGGTGTTAGTGTATCAGAGCTGCAGACTACTCGTTTCATGTGGTGTTAGTGTATCAGAGCTGCAGACTACTCGTTTCATGTGGTGTTAGTGTATCAGAGCTGCAGACTACTCGTTTCATGTGGTGTTAGTGTATCAGAGCTGCGGACTACTGGTTTCATGTGGTGTTAGTGTATCAGAGCTCCAGACTACTGGTTTCATGTGGTGTTAGTGTATCAGAGCTGCAGACTACTCGTTTCATGTGGTGTTAGTGTATCAGAGCTCCAGACTACTGGTTTCATGTGGTGTTAGTGTATCAGAGCTTCAGACTACTCGTTTCATGTGGTGTTAGTGTATCAGAGCTGCAGACTACTTGTTTCATGTGGAGTTAGTGTATCAGAGCTGCGGACTGCTGGTTTCATGTGGTGTTAGTGTATCAGAGCTGCAGACTACTGGTTTCATGTGGTGTTAGTGTATCAGAGCTGCGGACTGCTCACATGTGGCACTGTCAGTCATGTTCACGTTTGTGTGTCTCCTGTCTCTCCCACAGGACAAGTGATTCGGACGTTTCAGGGAAAGGTCCCAGTGGATTACGCCTGCACTCACAAGATAGGCAAGGTCTGCTTAACTGAATCGTGGATGAATGACAGTCGCTTGCAATACAATTGATCAATGTCTGGCAATCTCAGTGTGTAATACCCGTCAAGCTTGGGGTGGTCACTCCAGGTAGCTCCGTACTTTGAGCTGCAACCGGCTGGGGTCACAATATGGCAGATATAGCTGTGGCGTGCTGTGTACTACACAGTGTCTCACAGTCACGGTAGATTTTTGTGGAAGTCACAGGGTCGCCAGCAGTTTAGCAGCTTCCAGCTCTAGGAATGATGTTTATTGGAGCGACCACTCCTTGCACTCCCTCCTGCACCCCTGCACCCTCCTCCTACACTCCTGCACCCCTGCATCCCCCCTCCTACACTCCTGCACCCCTCCTACACTCCTGCACCCCCCCCCCCCCCCCCCCCCCCCCCCCCCCCCCCCACCCCACCCCACTGTCTGAAATATGTTGACCATGCTGTCATCAGCAATTGCAAATTGTGGGAACAAAGAATTGAAGAGTGCCTGACAACTGCCTGATCATTATACTATGGAGTAGTACACTCACCGTCTCCATAGTATGCTAGTAATGTTGGAATGCCCCTGTAATGCACTCAATTGGGGAGCTTTTATGTGTTGTGTGTGCACTGATTTCCACAAGACAGCCCCTAAGGACATAATTATTAGCTTCAGTAAACCACAAGAATTTGGCTCTCACAAGAGGTTGTGGACATTAACCTGATTACAAGACCTGAGCTTTGTCTTTGCATGCGTACTTCTGCCAGGAGCCCTACACTGTTGTCACACGCACCGAAGCTCCCACTCAGGGTGCACTTCCCCTCTAAATATCTTCTCTGCATGTCTGCTCCCTCTGTGAATCACTCTCACTATGCAGTGTATCACAATGGTTCGCTGTCCCCACGTTAAGGATGGGTGGAAGTGGAAGGTGGACCACTAATTTAAATTCTTTGAAAAGTGCTGCTTGTACTATGATGTAATTGAGTAGGTTGTATATCCCTAGTATATCTCCTCTGCATATCTCTTCCATATACCTTCTCTGTATACCTCTGCATAACTCTGTAAATCACTGTGCTACACAGGCGCATGTGTACTGTGAGGGTGGACAGTTCTGGGATGCCACTCTGAACCAGGTGAACCATTGACCCTTGTCTGCACTCCCACCCTCTCTACATGACACATACACCCACCTGCCTAAACCACCCCCTCCTACTTTCCACTGGACATTTGTTTCACCTCCCCACCTCCACCCCCACACGCCCCACCTTCACACACCCTCACACACTTGCAGACAAATCTGCGGAACAACAACAACAAGTTTTACATTCTGCAGCTGCTGGAAGACTCCTCACCTCACAGCTACAGCACGTGGTTCAGATGGGGCAGGGGTCAGTCTGTACATTAACAATGTGACTGTGATTGGAATGAGGCTGTATTGGAATGAGCCGGTATTGGAATGAGGCTGTGTCAGTATTGGAATGAGGCCGTGTCCAGTATTGGAATGAGGCCGTGTCCAGTATTGGAATGAGGCTGTGTCAGTATTGGAATGAGGTCATGTCAGTATTGAGATTAGTAGCAGTAGTGGAATGAATCTCAAAAGGTACGGCATCCTAACCTTGAAGTCAGGCTGGATCACACCGTGGTTCTCCTCTCCCTGCAGTTGGTAAAACTGGTCAGCACATGTTGCAGGAGTGTGGGACAGACCTCGACCAAGCCAAGCAACACTTCACCAGAAAGTATGTTCCATTAATGTCCTCACAACCTTGTCTTGCAATTGGGTGGGTATTTCACAGCACCAGTGATCACAAAGAAACCACCTCTTCTCGTCGTAGGTTTTATGACAAGACACTGAACCAGTGGGAGGATCGGGAGTCGTTTGTCAAACATCCGGGAAAGTATGATCTCCTGTTGATGGACTACGAGGCCAAGGTATGGCTTTAGGCACAAGCACATCCATAACTAGTAGACTCTACCATCTCTGGTGCGCCCTGTGACCCGTTTAAGTGGTTGTGGTCAGGTCTAAAAGATGTCTGCAGTTATACTGAATTGTCATGTGCTCCTTATGGAGATCATGTGACATAGTCATGTGATCCTTATGCATAATAATAATACACTCTTGTTGCTAATACTCCACTGACCAATGGTAGAGTTATCCCTTTGTGGGGAACATGTTTCAGAAGGGGAATGAGGCCTCCTTTGATTAAGCCTTTGTGGGAAATATCTCAAATCAAAGCCTCCGTTTGAACTGTGTGAAAGTACATGGAAGCAACCTAAATGTGGTTTGGCTAAGGCTTCCGACCCTTTTCCCAAGTGTATAGAAGCCACTCTGTGCTTGCTAACTCAGCAAACTCTCCATTAACGTGCTTGGGTATTCTGGGGCTGCTCCCTTAGGGGAAATACATCCCTTGACTTGCCTGTGAAGCTAGCACCAGAGGAAGTAAGCAGCCCTCCATGAGAAAGCAGGTAGCCCTCCTTGATCCTCCAGAGGAAGTAGGCAACCCTCCCTGAGCACCTGCTGCCTTGTTTGGCAGTCATTGCTGAGATGCATGCTCCTGTTCTTCTCTTCCTGACTTTAGTCGCTTAGCAACCAATGTTTACCATTAGATTACTTGCCTATACAAATACACTTCCTCTCCCACTCATCCTCCTCACCTCTTCTCTATCCTCCTCCCTCCTCTCCCTCTTCTTCCTCCTCCTCCTCCTCTCCCTTCCTCCTCCTCCTCCTCCTCTTCCCCTCACAGGACGAGCCGGACGTGGGAGAGGAGGAGGAGGAGGAGAGCTCAGAAGTGAAGCCGAAATCAAAAGCTCTCCCAGAGTCCAAACTAGACAAGCGGGTGCAGGTACTGTTGCCATAGTAACTATACCATGCTATTCAGACAACCCTATTCAATGGAGCACCCTCAGAGTCAGATATGAGTACAGTACCATCCTGCAATCATGCTTTAATATACTGCTCAGAGCCAGTGGATTTCCTAACAGTAGCAGTTACAGTTGTGGTCTGATTCTGGTTATCCAGTAGATTCCAGTAGTCTCCAGTAATCTCCAGTAGATTCCAGTAATCTCCAGTAATCTGCAGTAGATTCCAGTAATCTCCAGTAATCTGCAGTAGATTCCAGTAATCTCCAGTAATCTGCAGTAGATTCCAGTAATCTCCAGTAGATTCCAGTATTTCTTCAGTGGACAGTCTGCCACTCGACTTGTCACTTGTTCTGGTAGTATTGTGACAATAGTACATTGACGTCCATAATGCAGTCTGAATCTCAATAGTACGTTATGCACTGCACTACAGGGTTTATCGCACAAGTGGGGGGTGGGTCAGTGGGGGGTGGGTCACACAAGTGGGGGGTGGGTCGTGAGGCATGAGGCAAAGCTGATCGTCCTCAAGACCTCACCCTGAGTGCAATAAATTCCATAGTATTGGCAGTACATTTATTGAAATGTACATTACTATAGTTATGGGGGGATATAGCACACTGTGCACATTACCACACATCAACACTTTCATTTATATGGCTTCAGTGGTAAACCTGAAAAGTACTATATACTGTTATGTTAAAGTAGTCTCACTCCAAGGCCCCTCCCTTGTATACTGGACACTGTGTATGCAACAAAGGCTGGGGCGGGGCCTGGGAGTGAGGCCGGTGGTACAGCCTGACTGACTGTTCGGTGTCCAGTATAGGTAGCTGGTCAGCCACAGCTATGCTAATTAAACAGTCCCCTCACACTTACTGCCTGACCTTATTAGGTCATTTCTGGCACCCTCACTCCTAATTATCACTAAGTAAACTTTCTCAGGAATTGGTTGCTAGGTAACTGAAAGCTAGGATTGCCCTGTCTACTCAGCAAATATTGCTGATATTCATTAATCAACCCTGGTTGGCCTAAGGAGCCCTTCCCAGGCTCCACACAATTAAGTGCCCTGCAGCCTATGTAGATTAACTGCACCCACACATTAATAAGCTTTCAATAGTCACTGCTCTCGGCCAATGACTGCCTGTAAAGACCAGAAAAATAACTTCATTGCTGGAAATGGAGGCCTTGTATCCTAAGCCAAGGAGGACAGAACTGTGCCAACCAAGCCCTTCCCTGGTTCTGTTTATATGGAGATCAGTTTTCATGTATCAAGGTTTTAGTGAATGCTTGAAAGATTTTTAATTAATTTATCAGTGAAAGGGTTAAAAACAAGACACCTAGTAGATCTTAAGCCGTGTGTAAGTGCTTAATTGAGAGGCGTTAATGCCGTACGTATCTCTCAACTACTTTTCAGAGTTGAAAGGGTAAGGAAATGTATACGCACCTGTACTACACATAGATGGACTGAGTAACAAGTCGTCAGCATGCAAACTTGTGTCCCTCTCCCCCACCCCTCATTCCTTCCCCCTCCTCCACTGCACTCCTCATCCCCTCCCCCCTCCACCCCACCATCATTCCTTCCCCCTCCTCCCAACCCCTCCACTCCGCCCGTCATCCCCTCCCCCCGTCCACTTGTCCCCCCTTCCACCGCAGGCACTCATAGAGTTGATCTGCAACGTACAAGCAATGGAGGATGCAGTTGTTGAGATGAAGTACGACACCAAGAAGGCCCCTCTAGGTGAGCTTGTCTTCTTGCATGCTTTGAGATACAGACGACAGCCAATGTTCCGAGGAGTAGCCTGTGGCTGGTAAGGTCTTCTTGCATGCTTTGAGATACAGACGACAGCCAATGTTCCAAGGAGTAGCCTGTGGCTGGTAAGGTCTTCTTGCACGCTTTGAGATACAGACGACAGCCAATGTTCCGAGGAGTGCCATTGTACTGCAGCAGACTACTCATACACTCGCTCTGTGCAGGTCATTAATTTCAAATGACCCCTGAAATTGTTAATCTAAGAGCCTTCTGATTGAATGTCTCTCTGCATGGGCGTGGATCTCTGCAGTATCTCCACCCAGTACTGAGATCTGATTGGTCACTTTGATCTGCGGTGAAGCAATTAGCAGCAAAGGGTTGTTTCTGTAGAATACTGCAAGCAGTCCACGCCCGTGGTGACCAGTAGGTCAACACCCAACCGTGGTAACTTGTACACTGTTTGAACACACACCCACACAACACACACCCACCCCCCCCCCCCCCCCCCCCCCCCCCCCCCCCACACACACACACACACACACAGGCAAGCTGACAGTGGAACAGATTCGTTCGGGCTATGCAGCTCTCAAGAAGATCGAGGATTGCATCAACAGAAACCACTTTGGGGACCAACTGGTGCATGCGTGCGACGAGTTCTACACTCGAATTCCTCACAACTTCGGGTGAGTGACAAAGCTACATGTAGGTTCGCCATAACTCATTCCACTCCCGGGAATGAGGCTGCAGGTGGTATAGCCTCGTTCCCATTCCACTCCCGGGAATGAGGCTGCAGGTGGTATAGCCTCGTTCCCATTCCACTAACGGGAATGAGGCTGCAGGTGGTATAGCCTCGTTCCCATTCCACTCCCAGGAATGAGGCTGCAGGTGGTATAGCCTCGTTCCCATTCCACTCCCAGGAATGAGGCTGCAGGTGGTATAGCCTCGTTCCCATTCCACTAACGGGAATGAGGCTGCAGGTGGTATAGCCTCGTTCCCATTCCACTCCCAGGAATGAGGCTGCAGGTGGTATAGCCTCGTTCCCATTCCACTCCCGGGAATGAGGCTGCAGGTGGTATAGCCTCGTTCCCATTCCACTCCCGGGAATGAAGGTACCAATGATGTGATAACTTGCACGTTGTCCATTCCGCTGGTCACCCACTCATACCTAGCACATAGCACTCTTGTAGTCTTGGTACATCTACCAGGCAGGTGATCATCGTTGTCAAGCAGAACCTGATCGGGATCACTGACATAGACACCATAAGCTAATGGTCCATAGTGTATATTGATGCACCGATATGGAGCTTACGTACACCCTTGTACTGGGTCCGCACGCACTGTGTGTCACAGTACCAGTAGTACCCATAGCTAGAGACCAGTATCACTGCATGCTCCAACAACAAAAAGCGCCACAATCGATATAATGATCTGGAATATTGATAACCAATCTGATACACAACTCTGTTCAATTTTCTACCTTCCACTACTTAAGGTAGCATTATACCTTTACCGTTAGGGTACCTTGAACCATTGAGGCCCCGACGGTTAAAGGTACCCTAACGGTAAAGGAATAATGCTACCTTAATTGGTTACCAGTATAGATCTCAGTATCATAGCCGATACCAGTATCATAGCCGATACCAGCATCATAGCCGATACCAGTATCATAGCCGATACCAGTATCATAGCCGATACCAGCATCATAGCCGATACCAGCATCATAGCCGATACCAGTATCATAGCCGATACCAGCATCATAGCCGATACCAGCATCATAGCCGATACCAGTATCATAGCCGATACCAGCATCATAGCCGATACCAGCATCATAGCCGATACCAGTATCATAGCCGATACCAGCATCATAGCCGATACCAGTATCATAGCCGATACCAGTATCATAGCCGATACCAGTATCATAGCCGATACCAGTATCATAGCCGATACCAGTATCATAGCCGATACCAGTATCATAGCCGATACCAGTATCATAGCCGATACCAGCATCATAGCCGATACCAGTATCATAGCCGATACCAGCATCATAGCCGATATCCAATCGGTGCAGCCCTAGTTTGGAGCCGTGTATAGAGTGTATGTAGTCGTGCTGCAGCTCGGCCCCAGGTACTCTCCTCAGGAGAGAGCCTGGGACTGACGCTAGACCCAGCTCGGTCCCAGGCTCTCTCCTCAGGAGAGAGCCTGGGACTGACGCTAGACCCAGCTCGGTCCCAGGCTCTCTCCTCAGGAGAGAGCCTGGGACTGACGCTAGACCCAGCTCGGCCTCAGGTTCTCTCCTCAGGAGAGAGCCTGGGACTGACGCTAGACCCAGCTCGGCCTCAGGTTCTCTCCTCAGGAGAGAGCCTGGGACTGACGCTAGACCCAGCTCGGCCTCAGGTTCTCTCCTCAGGAGAGAGCCTGGGACTGACGCTAGACCCAGCTCGGCCTCAGGTTCTCTCCTCAGGAGAGAGCCTGGGACCCAGCTCGGTCCCAGGTTCTCTCCTCAGGAGAGAGCCTGGGACCCAGCTCGGTCCCAGGCTCTCTCCTCAGGAGAGAGCCTGGGACTTACGCTAGACCCAGCTCGGCCTCAGGTTCTCTCCTCAGGAGAGAGCCTGGGACTGACGCTAGACCCAGCTCGGCCTCAGGTTCTCTCCTCAGGAGAGAGCCTGGGACTGACGCTAGACCCAGCTCGGCCTCAGGTACTCTCCTCAGGAGAGAGCCTGGGACTGTTGCTAGACCCAGCTCGGCCCCAGGCTCTCTCCTCAGGAGAGAGCCTGGGACTGACGCTAGACCCAGCTCGGCCTCAGGTACTCTCCTCAGGAGAGAGCCTGGGACTGTTGCTAGACCCAGCTCGGCCCCAGGCTCTCTCCTCAGGAGAGAGCCTGGGACTGTTGCTAGACCCAGCTCGGTCCCAGGCTCTCTCCTCAGGAGAGAGCCTGGGACTGACGCTAGACCCAGCTCGGCCTCAGGTACTCTCCTCAGGAGAGAGCCTGGGACTGTTGCTAGACCCAGCTCGGCCCCAGGCTCTCTCCTCAGGAGAGAGCCTGGGACTGTTGCTAGACCCAGCTCGGTCCCAGGCTCTCTCCTCAGGAGAGAGCCTGGGACTGACGCTAGACCCAGCTCGGCCCCAGGCTCTCTCCTCAGGAGAGAGCCTGGGACTGACGCTAGACCCAGCTCGGTCCCAGGCTCTCTCCTCAGGAGAGAGCCTGGGACTGACGCTAGACCCAGCTCGGCCTCAGGTTCTCTCCTCAGGAGAGAGCCTGGGACTGACGCTAGACCCAGCTCGGCCTCAGGTTCTCTCCTCAGGAGAGAGCCTGGGACTGACGCTAGACCCAGCTCGGCCTCAGGTTCTCTCCTCAGGAGAGAGCCTGGGACCCAGCTCGGTCCCAGGTTCTCTCCTCAGGAGAGAGCCTGGGACCCAGCTCGGTCCCAGGCTCTCTCCTCAGGAGAGAGCCTGGGACTGACGCTAGACCCAGCTCGGCCTCAGGTTCTCTCCTCAGGAGAGAGCCTGGGACTGACGCTAGACCCAGCTCGGCCTCAGGTACTCTCCTCAGGAGAGAGCCTGGGACTGTTGCTAGACCCAGCTCGGCCCCAGGCTCTCTCCTCAGGAGAGAGCCTGGGACTGACGCTAGACCCAGCTCGGCCTCAGGTACTCTCCTCAGGAGAGAGCCTGGGACTGTTGCTAGACCCAGCTCGGCCCCAGGCTCTCTCCTCAGGAGAGAGCCTGGGACTGACGCTAGACCCAGCTCGGCCTCAGGTACTCTCCTCAGGAGAGAGCCTGGGACTGTTGCTAGACCCAGCTCGGCCCCAGGCTCTCTCCTCAGGAGAGAGCCTGGGACTGTTGCTAGACCCAGCTCGGTCCCAGGCTCTCTCCTCAGGAGAGAGCCTGGGACTGACGCTAGACCCAGCTCGGCCTCAGGTACTCTCCTCAGGAGAGAGCCTGGGACTGTTGCTAGACCCAGCTCGGCCCCAGGCTCTCTCCTCAGGAGAGAGCCTGGGACTGTTGCTAGACCCAGCTCGGTCCCAGGCTCTCTCCTCAGGAGAGAGCCTGGGACTGACGCTAGACCCAGCTCGGCCCCAGGCTCTCTCCTCAGGAGAGAGCCTGGGACTGATGCTAGACCCAGCTCGGTCCCAGGCTCTCTCCTCAGGAGAGAGCCTGGGACTGACACTAGACCCAGCTCGGCCCCAGGCTCTCTCCTCAGGAGAGAGACGGTAGACCCAGCTCGGCCCCAGGCTCTCTCCTCAGGAGAGAGCCTGGGACTGACACTAGACCCAGCTCGGCCCCAGGCTCTCTCCTCAGGAGAGAGCCTGGGGCCGACGCTAGACCACAACATGATGGCCAAATCATTGGCAAGGATACAATGTACCCAGCCCTGTGGTTTGTGGTTGGTAGGGTAGTAATGGCTACAAGTGGTTTCTCTGCTTCCTGTCCACAAGCGTGTGGTATGTTGTGCTGGAGTAAGTGTCCGCTATCTACAGGCTATATTTGGGTTGCTTATTGGTACCGGTGCTGGCTTGAGATTAATTGCATCCTGTGATTCATTCTGTGTTGTGCCAGGTCTCCAGGATGTGACGCCACCATAGGGTCACTGGGTCACTGCATCATCATTACATCATAGGGATGTGACACCCACACACCCATACACTGACATTTTCATTGCATCATGCATGGTTCAAGGAGTGACACCCACACACTGACATTATGGATTGCATCTTCACGATACATGCATGGGCTCCAGGATGCAGCGTCCTCCTCTGATCAGAACTGGAGAGGAAGTCAAAGAGAAGCTACAGCTGATCGAGGTGACCCAATTATGTCACCTTTACATCACCATCATAATGGTGATGATGATGTCACTATAATACCACATGTGTACATAATTGTCCATTGTCATGGCTGCATGAAAGTCTAAATGTTGTAATTGATCTGTTTGAGTGGTCTGGCAAGAATCCCAACAGCCACTAGATCCATATCCACACCACAACATTGGTGTGTGGTTGTGACTACATTCTCCTTCCCTCCCTCACTCCCTTGTTCCCTCTCCTCCCTCTTCTCCCTCCCTCCGTTTTCCATCTCTCCTTTCTTCCCTCTTCTCCGTCCCTCCCCTCACATCCCCCCCCCCCCCCCCCCCCCCCCCCTCCCTCCCTCATCTCCCTCCTCCCTCCCTCCCTCATCTCCCTCCTCCCTCCCTCCCTCATCTCCCTCCTCCCGGTCTCCCACATCTCCCTCATCTTCCTCCTCCTTCCTTCTCTGTCCCTCCTCTCACATCCCTTCCTTAATTCTTCCCTCTCCACTCCTCCCACACCATCAGGCACTGGGTGACATCCAGATTGCCATGAAGATCCTGAAAGGGGGAGGGGAGGGGGAGCAGGTGAACCCCATCGACCGCCACTACAACAGACTCAAATGCCAGCTGCTCCCACTGGACAAGGAGGATGATACCTTCAGGTGAAGACCTCCATATATGGTGATTATGGTCAGCATTAAGGTAGTAAACATGGGTACCCCGATCTCCGAAACCAAGTTGATGGATAAATGGGCAGCATCAAAGCGTACACAAGTTTCAGCAATACTTTGCATCAAACTGCTCCCTCTGCTTGAAAATGCCCTAAAACTCAATTTTAAGGCCCTCTACGAAACTGAAAATTTGGACCCTCTCCAAGGCCCCACCCACACTCTGACCCCATCATCAATACACACACAAAACAGGCCCCAAAACTACGGATGGATTTACCACCTGCTCTCCTCACTTGCAGGCTACAGCCCAAAACTCACTGCCACCCTCAAAAACAGAGGTTTGGCTACCCTAGGCTTTCAAAAAAAATTCCACGCACACCAACTAAAACCGACTCAAGCCAAGGCCAGTTTCCAAAAGGTCAACCTACCCCCTGCAAAAATAGGGATGCTTTTCCACGTTCACCTCTCGGTTACCGAGTTTTGGCCACACATCTACTCCCTCTCACCAGCCCAGTCCAGCTACCAAACCAGCCAAATTCGCCCTAACACGAAAATGGGCGGGGCCTGTAATGCCGAAAGGTCAACTCTCTAGAGTACCTTGGCCAGGGAGCTGTCGGAGGCTGTTCACTTTCCAGGCTGTTCTTCGGCCACTTCAGCAGACCCACAAACATTCCTGCTCACTCCACCTAGCTATTCACACACAGATAGCCCATCGCCACATTTAATCAGCTAGAATAGCTTCTTACTTAAAAAAAAAAAAAAAAAAAAAAAAGATTGTTCAAACAAATCTTCAAAGTACCGCACGGCCACATCAGAGTACCGATTTGAAACTCGAAAGGGCCGCTAGCCGCATCAAAGAAAGAAGCCCCCCTTGTTTATTCCGGTTGCCGCCATGGGAAAACGTAAACAGATGAATAACTCTAAATAACCGTATGCAAGTGACATCATCTCATTAATTATTCATGAGCAAAATTGCGCGATTTCGCCGATGCCGTGCTTCCTACCTTAACCCAAACCCCTAACTAAAACTCATGAATATTCCAGCTTACTAGCCTTCACTTCAACCCAAACCACACTACATGGGAACTGAAAGCACATCACTAATGATATTCATGAGAGTCAACACAAGCCAAACTTCCCTCCAAACAGCAAACTAAAGGCAATCTTGCTCACGATTGCTACACACGGCTACCTGAAAATGGCTCATTACTTATTCATGAAGCTGACAGACAAGCTGAATCTCAGCCAAAGCTGAAGGCTTTAATGAGATTCATTGACGTCAATTTGGACAACAATACCAGTCATGAGTCCCAATTTAGGGCTAAGGATATTCATGATCCCTGGTTGTCAGGGTTAGGAGAGTTTGGAGTCTCAGGGTGAATTTACGAATAGTGCATCACACAACACACAATGCTTTCAACCCCATGCTACACCACCAAAGATCTGACAGGTGGTCACTAATGATATTCATGAGCATCAACATAAGCCAACCCTCCCATCGGACAGCTGACTAAAGTCCAACAAGCTCACGAGCACAGCATGGAGCTATCTAATCCCGACTCATTATTATTCATGAGCAGACAGAAAGACTGGGTTCTATCCCATGCCCACTGGGTTTTAATGAGATTCATAGGCACACCAAGGTTAGTGGGATCACCCTAACCCGGATCAGGGTTAATGATATTCATAGGGCTAGGATCTACAGAGTTAGGCCAAACTCCAGTGTTAGGATTTGTCATTGCACTTGCCTAATTAAAGCCTTCAGATGGCCCTTAAGGTAGTAAACATGGGTACCGCGATCTCCGAAACCAAGTTGATGGATAAATGGGCAGCATCAAAGCGTACACAAGTTTCAGCAATACTTTGCATCAAACTGCTCCCTCTGCTTGAAAATGCCCTAAAACTCAATTTTAAGGCCCTCTACGAAACTGAAAATTTGGACCCTCTCCAAGGCCCCACCCACACTCTGACCCCATCATCAATACACACACAAAACAGGCCCCAAAACTACGGATGGATTTACCACCTGCTCTCCTCACTTGCAGGCTACAGCCCAAAACTCACTGCCACCCTCAAAAACAGAGGTTTGGCTACCCTAGGCTTTCAAAAAAAATTCCACGCACACCAACTAAAACCGACTCAAGCCAAGGCCAGTTTCCAAAAGGTCAACCTACCCCCTGCAAAAATAGGGATGCTTTTCCACGTTCACCTCTCGGTTACCGAGTTTTGGCCACACATCTACTCCCTCTCACCAGCCCAGTCCAGCTACCAAACCAGCCAAATTCGCCCTAACACGAAAATGGGCGGGGCCTGTAATGCCGAAAGGTCAACTCTCTAGAGTACCTTGGCCAGGGAGCTGTCGGAGGCTGTTCACTTTCCAGGCTGTTCTTCGGCCACTTCAGCAGACCCACAAACATTCCTGCTCACTCCACCTAGCTATTCACACACAGATAGCCCATCGCCACATTCAATCAGCTAGAATAGCTTCTTACTTAAAAAAAAAAAAAAAAAAAAAAAGATTGTTCAAACAAATCTTCAAAGTACCGCACGGCCACATCAGAGTACCGATTTGAAACTCGAAAGGGCCGCTAGCCGCATCAAAGAAAGAAGCCCCCCTTGTTTATTCCGGTTGCCGCCATGGGAAAACGTAAACAGATGAATAACTCTAAATAACCGTATGCAAGTGACATCATCTCATTAATTATTCATGAGCAAAATTGCGCGATTTCGCCGATGCCGTGCTTCCTACCTTAACAGCTAGGGAAGGGTGGAGCAAAGAAAGCCTTCTCGGAGCACCTGGCCACCACCTCCCAGGGTTTGATCCTTGTCTGAGCACCTTGACACCACCCCCCAGGGTTTGATACTTTGATCACTCTGTACTGATCTTGTAATTCCCATTCAGAATGATGGAGAAATACGTGAGGCAGACGCATGCACGGACGCACAACCAGTATCGGATGGAGGTGTCTGAAGTGTTTGAGGTGGAGAGGGAGGGGGAGGCGGAGAATTTCATGGACGTGGGAAACAGGTGTTGTGTGTGTGTGTGGATCACTTTACCCATATGCAAATAACTCTTGTTCTGAAAAATTGAACTCTGATTGATGCATAATTAGAACATGCCCTCCTCCAGGCACCTCCTGTGGCACGGTTCTCGTCTGACGAACTGGGTGGGGATCTTAAGCCAGGGGCTGCGGATTGCTCCCCCAGAGGCCCCTGTCACTGGCTACATGGTGCGTACAGGCAGCAGCTATGCAAACTAGGGCTCCGATGTGTTCCACTCACCTCTCACTGCAGTTTGGCAAGGGGGTGTACTTCGCTGACATGTGCTCCAAGAGCGCTAACTACTGCTTTGCTTCACGGTCCAAGAATGACGGTCTGCTGATCCTCTGCGACGTAAGAGCAACTCTGATCTCACTTTGAAACACTTGAGGACAATCTGTTTAATCTCTTGTTTGCACTCATCTCTGGCTCAATCCTTGCTCACGCTATATAGACAGCTCTGGGTAAGACCAATGACCTCCTGGTTGCAGACTACCATGCTGACCAGTTGCCTAAAGGCAAGCATAGTACCAGAGGCCTTGGCAGAATAGCCCCCAACCCAGCACAGAATGAAACACTGTGAGTCACTGACTTAATCGTCCATGCAGTTGTCCAAGTATTGTCTACACCATTCCTCATTGCGTGTGCACACACACACACACACACACACACACACACACACACACACACACACACACACACACACTCACACACACACAGGCGTGACGGTTGCATTGTTCCTCTGGGTACCAGCATCGACACAGGTGTTAACAACCCACACGGATACACACTCAATTACAACGGTATACCATCTGCCTAGCTATGATAGTGATATCCAGCTAATGACATCAGCTGTCTTAATCCCTCCACCTCCTCCACACAGAGTATGTCATCTATGACACCAGACAGGTGAGCCAGTAATGGCTGGTGACCTCGAGCACCTTACCGTTCCCACATTTGAGGAGTGTGGTTTTCATCTCTCCTTATTTGCAGGCCAAGATGCGATATCTGGTGTTGCTGAAGTTTCACTTCAAATAAAATACAGCGCTCTAACCTTTGACCTTTGTCACCTGACACCTATAGCTAGATGTTAGAATCTGGTATTCCAAATTATCTTTTGCCTTTGATTTCTAATAATGTGCACAATGTCTGAGAGTTGCAACCAAGAGTCACATGTGACTGTTGATCCGGGTGCAGCTGTCTGAATGCAGCTTTGCAGACCTTTCCACAGTAGTGAATGACGGTGGCCAATGGACATAGAGGAGACCGGGGAGTATGCTCAGTATGTGCAACATGTTGATACCCTAAATAAGTAACTGTTGTCAAGCAAACATAATGACAGTCAGAACAAGAGACTAGTCAGAAACCCAAGGATTCAGAGGAATCCAGTAGCTGAGGAAATGATGCAGAAAGTCTGAGCTGAAGTTGAGCAAGGTCGTTTCCATGCAACTACTACTTTTGTGCCCGTGAAGCTCGGCACAGGATGACGGCAAAAAAGCAGCAGCAGCAGTAAAGTGTTTTGGTGGTCCGTGCTGGAATGCATCCTGATGGTGACTTCTTGAGTGGTTGAAGTGTTGCTCATAAAGAGTCTCTTTAAGGATGGCATCAGCATGCACGTAGTATTCACTGCTGGCTCAAACCAACACACCATGCACCTGCTTTGATACCATACAAGATGAAAGGATCTTGTAGGGCAAACTTTCAGAACAATGCCTCAGGTCTTCCTCTTCATACATTCTCTGGTTGCATCTACGTTTACGTTCAGCCAGCCTCATTCCCAGGCTGCTTTTTGGCAGCTATCCAACGGTTCACTCCAATTCATTTTTGTCAAAGAATCAACAGCTAGACAAAAGGTCGAGTGTCCTCAAGTATCTGGCTTGACATCAAATACTGGCCGTCATGATAAGGTTTCATTTTCAGCTTGTAATTGACAGTGGGTTAACTAACTTACCAGCACACGGACTGCAACCATCATGCAGCTGCAGGTTGTCAAGCCACAGTCAAGGCAGCTACAGTTAATGGCTCACCCCAATAACAAATTATATAGACAGAGTTTTACAGAAATGAAAAAGGTATTCCCAAAAAATTATATAGACAGTACATTTTACAGAAATGAAAAAGGTCTTCCAAAACATTAGTTTTAAGACTAGCTGTCACCGTGGCCCTCCAAGCATTCTTCAGAGGAAACCAACATACTAAAGTCCTTCATAGTTGTGAGAGTTTTTGCGCGCAAAGTCCCTTACAGCGGAGTCAAAGAAGTCGGGCATCATCGGGTAAAGACGGGAGCTGATGAACATGAGCCAATCCACATAGTACCACATCTTTCCAAGAGGAATGCCTCGGATCATCCTATCAGCGCAATCCTGTAGAACAATAGTGCAGTTATGATCGTGGCTTGTAGCCTCATTCCCAGGCCACTGACGTGCAGTTTGGTCTGGGGACGAGGCTGGTGAGTGTCAAGACAAGCACCGTGTTACCTCTGGAGTAATCCCATCACCATCATGAATCGGATTCCAGCCCTTCATAGCCTGTGCATATCAAATATCATGGCTGAAATCCACTGTATTGTGCAGGTTGTACAAAGTGCACAATGAACATATTGATATAGAGCGAGGAATGTATGCATGAGGTCATTACTGTTGAGTCTATCTACACAAAGCAAACAATAAATGATGGATAGGTTTTCTGTATTATTTTTTGCCACTGATATGCAACTGTCATATTCCTCACTCTTCAGCTTACACAACACGTTAGTAATTATATCGATATGGCTTACAGTAGTAAGCTGAAGGGCATGCAGGTCAGAGTGAGGAATGTATGAATGAGGTCAAGTCTACACATAGCAAACATGATTGGTTTTCTGTATTATTTTGCTATGCAACTGCCAGTATTGATATTGTTGCAGCTTTAGCTGGCACTTATCGGAGACTTCTTGCACTGATCACAGGCACATCACATGCAGGTACTGTAGTCCCAAGATGAGAGGAAACTTCTTTGAGCCTGGAACTTACCAGGAGCTT
The DNA here is from genome assembly GCA_963931865.1 of Axinella damicornis. Taxonomy (NCBI): domain Eukaryota; kingdom Metazoa; phylum Porifera; class Demospongiae; order Axinellida; family Axinellidae; genus Axinella; species Axinella damicornis. Next base: position 21,580,467 of record OZ007506.1, read on the forward strand.
ATGAGTACCTCAGAGCAGCACGGATGAGCTCCTGAACTTAACTCCTCAAAGATCAGTAGCCAGGTTCCCAGTGTGGAGGAACCTGGCTGTGCAGAGGCTTAGCTACTGGAGAAGATAATGGCTGTGCTTGGAGGAGAATACCATAATGGAGCTCGGCTTCACCTGCTCAGTGCGCACATAGGGTAGAGGCATGATTGTAATGGAGACTGGGGTGTTGGTGAAGATGAACTCCTGGCGTAGACACTTGAAGAAACCTGTATGGGGAACAGTCCTTCAGCCGGCTATAATCACAGCTAGAAACGTGGGGAACAGTTCTTCCAGTACAACCACGCAATTTAAGTCCGCATGCAGCACAACTTGCAGATAATACTTAACACCCCCTGACTACACTAGCCAGACTTTGCCTATATTCTTGGTTAGCCGTATGTTATATTAAGATCATAGTTAGTTCTAACCAGAGAAAGTGTATAATAAAACAACACAGGAGCCACACAGCGACAGTAGATTGTCCTCACCGTGCATCGCATTCTTGCTTGCGGAATATGCGGAAGTTTTCGGCATAGCAATTATTCCTTGAGGGGAGGCATGCAGATCAATATGGTAAACACCATTTGTTGTGAGTGCTGGTCCCGTTCTCCGGGTGGTATGGGAATGGGGTCACCACACAGTGTACCTGCAGCTGAGGACACCGGTACAATGGTTCCCTTGCTGGCGCTCAGATAGGGGAGGGCGTGGCGTACCAGGAACACACTCTGCAGCACATTCACTCTACAATGGGAGAACCATTAATATTTCAATAACACAGCATGCATGCCCACAGCGGGATGCATCCTGTAGTGTACTGAATAGGACCATATAATGATGTAAACAGCAGAAGGACTAACTATGTAAACCGTGGGAACGTTTTCAAAATGTTATCTTTTGCGTGGTTGCTGCATGCTCCTTCATTTCTTTCTGCTCTCTAGTCATCACTGATTGAACAGTAAACTATCACACACAGCTGCTGTATAATGTTGCTTACCTGAAGCACTTCATAAATATTTCTTCCTGCATGGAAAAGAAGGTTGCAATGTTACTGGGTATACCAACGCAACCTACTCAGCAGGAAGAGTAGCAGCTTCTGCAATTGACCTCTCCCAGGCTGTCTCTAATTGTTTTGGTGGTGAGAAGCAACAAACTGGAGATCGAGGACTGCTGCCGAGGAGGACACTTACAAGTCCGATCCTTGAGAGCCATGGAACATTGGCAGCTGCATGGTTCTACAGCTAGGGGCACTTGGACTGCAGATCTATTATTCAACTGTTTTCACTGAACAATGCTGCAAGTCAAATTAGTCAATTACCATCGCAGTACTTATCCTCACAGGGTTTGGGTCCTCGGTGAACCACATTGGTAGGGCCTCAGTATACGCTGCATTGAGAATCAAAATGTCCACTCCTTCAAACTCCTCCACCGCCTTTTCCACTACGGTCTTGCAGTCTTCCTCCTGTGAGACATCAGCGACCACTGTGTGCACATGGGAGGTATGTTCCAAGCAGCAGCGCTGCGTCTCAGCTAGCTTGTCGGCACTGCGGGCAGCAATCACCAACCTGGACCAGGGGAGAGGGAGGAAGCAAGGAGGCTACCAGCATTGGGTCTCATCTCTGTCAGCATGGTGGCCAACAATGCCGAGTTTCCTCACACCAACAGCAACAGTGATGGCATACTGACATCATAGGCAGTGAAGAAGCTAGATTGGCAGGTGATAATCCACAGAATCCTGGTATGGAATCGATGGAATCTCAGGATCCAGCTTGGATTCAAACCCAGGGCTGTCTGAACACTCTTATCACTAAGTCACTTGACCCACAGACTACAGCAACACAAGCTAGAGGGCATGTTATTAAGTGCACTCACTTCACCCCCAGCTGTGCCAGCTGTATGGCAATACTCTTGCCGATCCCCTTGGAGGCCCCCGTCAGGATCACCCTCTTTCCCTTGTAGAACTCTGTATGTAGAAAACAGACAAAAGTAGTGCTATAAACTTGGTCCACATTTTTGCAGTGGGTTACCCACACTGTTTTTGGTATCCTCCCAGACAACCTTGGCTGCCAAAGGTACCTGGTCTCCTCCAAACTACCAGCAAACCAGTTCATAGGGCCATCCCAAGTTACACTGATTTAACGGATTGTCTTTCATCTTATGCCCATCCCTGTCAGGATAGCTTCGAACTTGGATGACAAGTTCCAAGCTATCCTGACAGGCATGTGCTTAATTGAGATGTTTTATATCTATACACAGCAGATTGCAATTCTTGCAACTTGGGAAATCAATCAGCTTTCCCCATTGCAAGACTTATGCAATCTATTGCAAGACTTATGCAATCTATTGCAAGACTTATGCAATCTACTGTAAGTGTCCCAAGCCGAGGACTTAGTTAAAGAAACAAAGCCTTATCTCGGTCTGAAACCTCACAGTCCTTGTAACAAATCCAATTGTTGCTCATGCGTGCTTAAGGTCAACTTCCCAGCGCATCTGTGCTCTGTGTGCTATCTATTTGCCCATAGCATGGACGGGCTGCACCTGATGTCACAGGCCACAATATTATTCTTCTGTAATTATTTGTCATGAAAATGCTTGGCATGAAAGTGGTAGGTTGTAGAGTGAACTTAAGAAATGCAAGCAGCTTGAATTTATGAAGTATGCAAACAGTCATTGTAGTGCAGTTACAGCACGGTTTATGACATAATAAGTATGGGCTACAGAAACGTGACCTGGACTACGTATACTACAAGTGAGGCAGTAGCTTCTGCTTAGCTGCCATTCAAGTCTGTATTCCTATTGCCTTGCAGAAGTATAGTCACATAAAGTTATTGCGATAATGTTCTATAGACCTGCAATCACGTCATGTAAATTAAGTGCATAAGATGCAGGCAGCCATTTCGAGTGGCAAGAATAACATTGCTAGTGGCTAGTACGGTAAAAAAGTCTCCTCGCAATCTGTGCAGGGATCAGAGCAGGTATACGCACTAACTACTTAACAGTATATTTTGTGAACTGGTATTATTCTATCTGCATGCATGCTTGGTTTGGGGGATTGTAGCTTCTTTGGTAGCTGGCCTGCTAGTGCATCAGTAAATTCCCTTGGCCATCACGAAACGCTGCTGCGTTCTCTGCATATAAGACACACAGTTGCAACTCCATTGCTAGTGAGTGGAGCCTAACACTGCATCACAATAAAACTACTCTGCATGGAAATGGAGCAGAGCCTGCAAAGGAACACACAACGATACATCGTGAGTCTGGGCCACTGTTGGTGAGATTTCTATCGTGAGTTTTCACATATGTATACCTTTAATGTTCACTCGGTTTCTTCGGTGATTCATCAAGGCTGCAATCAAGGCTGAAATCACCACAAGCACCCCCACCGCCACGTAGCTCCACTGAACGAGAACTGCTGCCATTGCCACCAGCACCATCATCACAATCAACCTCGCCATCTCTTTTTACTACATAATATCGAGGGGCAACCGCACTCCTGGTAGCCGCGTTGCAACCGGTTGCGACTCGACGGTAGCGCAAGCTAGGTATTGCAACTCATTCCAATTAACACACATGCCACGTGAGGACCGTCGACCGTGCGATTGAGCTGAGTCAGCAATGGCGGCCCATGGAGAAGTGTTACAGCGCTCACAACTTCGCCAGCACGGTGAGTTTTGGCATGTAAGCGTCAGTGAACGACAGCGATTACGGCCGTGTGGTCAGAATCTTCGTGTGCCTTTCCTAAGAACGGTACTGCTACCGGAAGTCGAAGAGAGCGCTCGAGCAATGGCAGCCACGGCGAGACAAAAGCGCTTATATCTCCACCACCAAGGTGAGTTTCAGCACCAACTTTTTACGTTCAGGTCAGTACTTGATAGCGATCACGGCGGTGTAGTCAGAATCTTTGTAGGCCAAGCCTAAGTACTCAAACATTATGTTAATTATGTTAATTAATTATTTACGCGGCACAATATTTCCTATACCAGGAGTGTAATATATCACTGGCACATGGTCCGCTGATGAGCTGGGTGGAGCTCGTTCTAGCCATGGATCTATATTATCCATGTTCTAGCACGGTATGGAACTCGGACTACTAGTGCGGTGAATAGGAAATGCTGACGTCTGCACATTTAACCTACGTATCTCTGCGAAGATGTGGGGCGGGGCCGCGAGACTATGCAAGCGCAAGGTGCTACGGCCTACAATGTCGAATGTGGATATGATGAAATTGTAGTGCATGTGTACAAGGTGGCGAAGGTGTTTCCTGCGAATGCCTTTATGCAGATGTTGCGCATGATACTGTAGGGCCTATGCATACATAAAGAAAAGTGGGTGGGGCTCGAACTTGGAAGACACAGGTGGCCCCTAGCCCTGTACAGTGTCTCGCGGCTAGGTCACCTGCTTTTTGGGTCGCGTTGGACACTGATGAATACGCCTCTCGCCTTCCAAGTGTGGATTAAACGGTGCACTTCGCTTCCGGTCATGCAGCGCGCATCCTGTATGAATAATACGCTAGCTCGCAATTATTTCACTTCCAGCTACACCCCCTTGCAGCACTCTTGCAGATTTGAATGCGACAATGACTGCCGTCGAATGTGCGCAACAGATTCATCGTGACTTGCACGCCGTTAGGACCATTGGTAAGCGACCAATCGTCTTGCAACTATTTTATCTTTCCTGATTCTCAGGTATCCAGCGATAAACGTTTTATTTGGGAGGTGGTTGTAGGGATAAAAGTTACATTTCGAGATGCATACCTTTTCCCTGCAGGATTGTCTACTTCTGAAGACTATCCCTCCAGCTCAGGCAAGGAAGAAGAGCTGAGGACAGGTTCACATTTTCCACCACACAATGGTAGGTTGTACCTATCATCACCCGGTGACAACTCCGGGTCCCTGAGGAGGGGGAGCTGTCCACTGCAGCTGCCTGGCCAAGAGTTTGAAGCAGAAGTGAAACAAGCACCAACAAAACATACAAAAGTCCAAAGAACGGTTTCTCTTGATGAGTCGCCGTGCACCTCCCAACGCTACGGGATACTGCTGGGCACGGCTGCAGCAAAAGAAGCAGCCAAGTCATTCTGGAACATGGATATGCTGCAGCACAGCCTGGAGAAGATAGTCCACTATACGATACAGGAGAGATATAGTCCCTCGCTGGATAGCCTTGGCAGCAGCATCGATTCTGATGATGGACAATCATCACCTGCCCACCTCTCTCCCAAACCACCTCCCCAGATCCATCTTCCGCCATTGCCAGTGTCCGCTCCCTCCTCCCCATTGGCCTCTCCCAGGGAAGGAAGGGGAACCAAGCTTCCATACGCCGGGCCTTCAACACACTCCTCCCCACTCCTAGTAGCTGGAAGTAGCTCCCTCCCCAACAGCCTGAATCCCTCCCCTCAGCATTCTCCATCAGTAAAATACCACGGGAGGCTTACCCCGCCATTCCTCAGTCCTAGAGTTTCGGGACAAAAGGTTTATTCTGCCACAACCTTCAGACTGAAGCCCTTGCTGAGGCCAGCCTTTTCGATTGAAGGAAAGCAGCTGAGATTGTCTTCAAAGAAGTCACCCAAGCTCATGCCCATGCGAAAGTCCAGCTCTTGCCAGTCATTATTGACTAATAGGATCACATGTGCAAGCAATGGCACCTTGACTCCGTAAAAGGTGCTTGATGATGATTGTAACTGACGTTCTTTTGTGGCCACTGCATATTTTATATCATTGTTAGCTAACTCTCTGAGAGTGTCATTTCATGCACATTCAGTGAATGTAAAGAGCAAACATTAATGATGGTGGAAAATTCAAATGTTGACAGCTGCTGTGACTGCCATTATTTGAAAATAGAATTATGACGTAGCCATATAATGATCATAATGGACATAAGTGCAGCTAATAATGCCTCATGACTATGACACATGACACTCAACTGAACAAGAATCATTTGCTCGATGATCACATTCACACTGAGGTCATAATGGAGATTAGTATGTGGTGGGTCGACTGTGCAGCTATAGCCCTCCCTTGTTGACTCATGCAACTCAACGGCCGAGTCCAGAACCTGCGTGTAGTGTGCACGACTAGACTGCATGTGTGAGCTTCATATTTGATTATGTAGTGGATGTCAAATCTACAGAACAGCTAGGCAAACTTTACAAAGAGAACTGAAAATCGCCTGTATACACTAGCTGTTATCTGTACAATGAACCAATGCTTCAATATCTTGACCTATATAGGCCCGCAAGAGCCAATAAAACCGTTGCAATTGAAGCTCAGCTTTCAGCAGTCCCCTCCCCCATACACAAGCTGCGATACAAGAAAGAGTGTATTGTAAGTGACCTGCGGCTTAGATGGCAGTGGGACTGTGTATATGCATATCTCGGGAAAGCATTAGTAGTCTTTAGAGAGAAATGTCCAACATATAGCTGTCAGAGTCACATTGCAAGACTGAAAGTACACAGCACAACTCTCATACTCTCCCCACGCACACGCACACACACACACACACATGGTTACCAAAACAAATTCATTTGTGAAATGAAACAAACATCAACACCATTCATAGACAAGTGCTACTCACTACCATGACTACCATTAGTCTGCAGTACTGACGCAACCAACAGCTGCCAGGGTGGTCCAGGAGCTTCACTGCACTCCCTGTGTCTGACAACGTGAGGACACACACACAGTCATGGCTGCTCAGGTGCTGGGGCAAGGCTAGGGGGGAAGTAGATCTTGACCGTACGATCCCAGGAGCAGTCAGCAAGCTGGAGGGAGGAGGATTCAGGGGGAGGGGGAGGGAGGGGGATTCCCAGGGGATTCCATTAGCTAGGCTTGCATCACACATCAATTTAAATGGATGATGACACATTCAAAGCCCCTATATGGTGTGTAAACAATCATTACGCCATCCCATACCTCCACCAACAACACAGCATAAACTCATTCCGAGGCCACCTGGGAATGAGGACTCACGCTGCATCGTTTAAGGCAAGAACAAGAAGCACAAAGAAAATCACTGCGAATGACACGGAAGCAGAAAGCAGTAACGGTGCAGTGTAAAGCACGAAGTTCCCTTCCTGATAACTGAAAATGATGACAAATTTTTTTCCGAACTTCACATATGGTTTCTCCGCTCCTTTGCAGCAGCCCCTGTAGGAGGCGCAAAGCAGAGGCGCAAAGCACCTCCAGGCACCATGTCCAGGTTACTACAATATCCTAGCTGCAAACGCCTACGTATGTGTGTTTACTCAGTGGTCTAGGAATGAGGCTATGTTAGAACCTCCATTTAACTGTACCGACCTTGCCAGGAGCCAGGGTGCTGAAGTCGAGGCCAAAGGTGAACTCAGAGTGGTGGGAAACCGTCTCCACCAGGGGCACCACGGGATGGCCAATGTCCCACAACCTGTATGGACAAGTGCAGCTGCCGGACTCATCGGTGACCTTTGACCTCATTGGAAAGCTAGTCATAGGACATGGTACATATGCTGACTTTGGAGATATACACACACTCATGCACACACACACACACACACAAATTGTCATGTACCTGACAGTGAAGTCGTAGGAGCAGGAGGCAACCATGTTGCCGTGGTAGGGATCACACTTCACCCTCCTTACGGCCTGTGTGTGCCCTCCTCTGAGCGTCATCAACGGACCAGCCAGCTGTCGGATGTCCCACCCTCTGCACACACACACACACATACACAGAGGATACTCGTGGATCCATGCGGTATGTGGGAACAAGGCTACAGACTGACCTTATAGTAGTGTCAACCGAAGCTGTGAATATCATATTCTGACGAGAGAGAATTAGCTGTTAACACACTTCACCCAGCTCCCCAGCTCCCATCTCTCTCTCTCTCTCTCTCACACCTGATCATACTTGCTCCAGTCGCAGGAGAGGACCTCCCCACTGTGGGTATGTATGGAAGCAGTGGAGTGCGGGGGATGGGACGAGTCCCACAGACGAAGGGTCTCATCTCCTGAAACACATACACACACACACACACACACACACACACACACAGGAGTCAGTAAACATGTCTTCCTTTTGTCAAGGGACCAGGTGGTGATTAGTGCCGTCCCTTGCTCCTATGGACAGCAGCCCCTTTCCCAAGCATGTGTGCCTGGGAATGAGGCCATAGTCACATGTACCTATGTATACCACTAATCCCATTTGTGCATGCACACCCACACGCACACGCACACACACACGCACACGCACACACACACAGCCAAATTTGGAGTTGCATTGAAATTGATTAGCAACATTTACTGATACAGTAAGATCACAGCTGGCTGTGAGAGAGATTGGTACACATGTCCCAGAGGAACCAATGGTCAGTTGGTCAAATGAGAGACAAAGACACATATACGATTGTCAAGGTTACTGCTTGCAAACAGGTTGTCATGTGAGGTGGTACAGTAAGGAGAGAAACATCACAGGTGATGGTGAGAAAGATTGGTACACCCATTGCTAATGGTCAGTTGAGAGATTGGGATACAATGATACAGCACCTGGAAAACAGATGCGTCGTCGAGGTTACACTGCAAACCGGATGAGAGAAACAGGTCAAGATACACACAATGGGGTCAGATTCAGAAACCAGGTTACGTTGCAAACAGGTTGAAACACCTGTGATTTTGTGACAATTTTGAATTGCAAACAGATTGAGAAAACTTCTAGGCTGAGAGTGTTGAGGTCAAAGTACATGTTAGAGTAGTTGTAGTTTGCACAGGCCACTGGGCCAAGAGACACTCCGCTTCTGCTTGTCATAGACTCTAAACAAACGTTGAATATCACGAATGAGTTTCTTAAGCTCCGGATCTTGACTCTCAGTGAAGACGTCCAGTTGAGAGACGGATTGCTTCATCTGGACCTTGATGTCCAAACACTGCTGTGCTGCGGAATTGATACGGCTCCGAGAAACACTTTTCGTCTTCCAAATCTTCTTTTGAATTTCAGCTTGTTTCTTGGAAAACCCTGAGTTCACATTCTCTAGTTCTTGTCTCAGACTCGAGATTTCCACCTTCCTCTGCTCCAATTCTGCACACAAAGATGTCTTCTCTTCATGTAGACTGTGATTTTCTGATCTCAAACTAACAACTACTTCCCCCAAATCCTGTATTTCCTGTTTGCTGTCTTCTAACGTCCTGCTGTGCTCCACCCTCTCGGTCTCCTGCGCCAGCTCCAACTCCTCGCAGCGTTTGGCAAGCTGTCGTACAGCTGAAGCCATGCCTTCGTGATCTGCCATCTTCGAAGACAGCTGACTTTCAAGGCGTGCTTTCTCCTTCATGTGCTGTGATTCTGCCTGCTTGAGTTCCTCTTGATAACCAGAGATTTCAGCTTCGTAGCCTTCGCATCGTTGTTCGGCTGCCTCCAGCTGATCAGCAAGTTGCACCAATTCTTTGCTTGTTTTCTGCACCTGAAACTTTGTCTGGGCCACCTCTGCGCTCTGCTCCTCCACCTCCAGCTCTTTCTCACTGTAGCTAGCGACAACAAACTCCTCCAAGTTGTGCAGTTTTGACGTAAGCTCTCTTCGAAACTCTGGCTGAGTGATGCAAGCTAGTCGTGCAGCATCGGAACCGGGGACACTCATGGAGTGTCTGGGAGACCGCATGCACTGCAGATCATCCACGATTGGCAGGGGCTGGGGAGCTCCTACGATGCTGGAGCTTGAGTTCTGAGAGGTTTCAGGACTGGGAGAGAGGAAGAATTGAACCAACGCAGAGGGCTTGGGTTCGGGGAGGGTCAAGTTTGGGGGTACACTGTCAGACGGTCGCATGGTCGAAGGGGGAGGTGGTCCTGCCACAGCACCATGACGACTGGCCAGTGGCTGGTCTGTAGGATCACTCTCTGCCTCGAGAGGGGCATGCAGCAGCTGCCCAGCTGGGTCGGTGGGGGTCTCCGTATGGTAGCTGTCCAGAGGTGGGTCGGTGGGGGTCTCTGTACGGTAGCTGTCCAGAGGTGGGTAGGTGGGGGTCTCCGTACGGTAGCTGCCCAGAGGTGGGTTCAACATGTGATCACAGTCACCCTGGAGCTTCTCTGCTAGGTGCATCAGAGGTGGAAGAGATGTCAGGACCCTCATGAAGGTGCTAAAGGCAGTTGGGTTAGTCTTGACCTGGCTTTCCACGGCAACCAGAAGGTCAAGTGTTCTCTGGTTCTTATCTCTCATTCTTAATAACACTTTGTCCCTACATTCCGGCGTGATGAAGTCATGCTGGTACAGCAGTGGTGTAAGAGCATCCAGCTCCTCCTTGAGGCCATCCTTCAGGTAGGCAAAGTTCTTCCTAAAAACCCTAAACTCCACAGTAGCTCTAGCTACGACTGGGGCAGCCATATTAGGTACAGGTCACTATAAATCACAGGTCACTATAAATCACGTGAAAGCAAGTACTTCCTCATATCAAATTACCACTATGAATATATTATAGAGTTCATGAACTCTTGTTGTTTAAATTAGTACTCTGAGAGATACGTATATAGCTCTGAGCCAAATCTGTTCCATTTTTCTTTGCTGCAATTCACAACTGGCATTTTGGACACCATTTTCTACCAATTATGGCACATTAATTTTTGACATGTCAATTAAGGTAGGAAACATGGGTACCGCGATCTCCGAAACCAAGTTGATGGATAAATGGGCAGCATCAAAGCGTACACAAGTTTCAGCAATACTTTGCATCAAACTGCTCCCTCTGCTTGAAAATGCCCTAAAACTCAATTTTAAGGCCCTCTATGAAACTGAAAATTTGGACCCTCTCCAAGGCCCCACCCACACTCTGACCCCATCATCAATACACACACAAAACAGGCCCCAAAACTACGGATGGATTTACCACCTGCTCTCCTCACTTGCAGGCTACAGCCCAAAACTCACTGCCACCCTCAAAAACAGAGGTTTGGCTACCCTAGGCTTTCAAAAAAAATTCCACGCACACCAACTAAAACCGACTCAAGCCAAGGGCACTCTTCAAAAGGTCAACCTACCCCCTGCAAAACTAGGGATGCTTTTCCACGTTCACCTCTCGGTTACAGAGTTTTGGCCACACATCTACTCCCTCTCACCAGCCCAGTCCAGCTACCAAACCAGCCAAATTCTCCCTAACACGAAAATGGGTGGGGCCTGTAATGCCGAAAGGTCAACTCTCTAGAGTACCTTGGCTAGGGAGCTGTCGGAGGCTGTTCACTTTCCAGGCTGTTCTTCGGCCGCTTCAGCAGACCCACAAACATTCTGCTCACTCCACCTAGTTATTCACACTCAGATAGCCCATCGCTACATTCAATAAGCCAGAATAGCTCTTTACTTAAAAAAAAAAAGAAGAAAAAAAGAGTGTTCAAACAAATCTTCAAAGTACCGCACGGCCACATCAGAGTACCGATTTGAAACTTGAAAGGGCCGCTAGCCGCATCAAAGAGAGAAGCCCCCCTTGTTTATTCCGGTTGCCGCCATGGGAAAACGTAAACAGATGAATAACTCTATATAACCGTATGCGAGTGACGTCATCTCATTAATTATTCATGAGCACAATTGCGCGATTTCGCCGATGCCGTGCGTCCTACCTTAAGCCAAAATTGGCAGAAACAGCACTCCAGTTCTATAGGGTGACTGATGTGCCATTTCTACCAAAATGGAACAATGAACCAAATTGGCAGGAACTGGTAAGTGACAGCACACCAAGTATATATACTCGTTTGCTACATGTACACTGCCACTTGTTGTGGAGGCAAGAGTACGTATATAATTGGTAAAAAGTAGTTTCCAAATGTGCCAATTTTGGCACAAAAACATAACTGAAAATATGGCTGCAGTGGGGTCACAATTTAGGACTTATTACTTGCATAATTAATGAGCCAGTGAAAGAAACCACGTCTGTACAATTCCCACCCAGGGTCCACCCCAGTTTACTACACATGCATATGGTAACCCCCAAATCTTAGTGGAACATCAAGCTTTTGCTATTCACATACTGTCACCAATTTTGGATGTTGCCTGAAGGCATCGATTCTTGGAGGAGGTTCTCACCGGATACTGAAGCAAACGTGTGCGGGAGGTGCGGAGACCAGGAGGCGGCGTACGCCATGCCAGTGTGCTCTGCAAACACTGAGATACATGCCTGAGCCTGAGGGTCCCACTGGGCGTGGTGTGTGTGTATGTACATTGGGGGGAGCACAGGAGAGGACACCACTCTGATCACACTGACCACCTCAGGATATCAACAATGAATGGCTACACTTAAAGTAGTATCACTGAACCACTTCAGACATTACAGTACTGGTATAATTATCATGAGCATTGGTTACTGAGGCATCCCAGGAGAAGCTTAGCCTCGGTCCCAGGCTCTCTCCCTGTTTTCTGAGGAGAGAGCCTGGGAACAAGGCTAGGAGGAGCTTACCAGCCTAATGGAGGCATCCCAGGATGAGCTGAGCACAAACTGCTCGTTTCGCATGATGCTCCAGTGCACACTGGACACCTGTGTGTGTGTGTGTGTGTGCACGTGTGCGAGTGTGTGTGTGTGTGTGTGTGTGTGTGTGTGTGTGTGTGCACGTGTGCGAGTGTGTGTGTGTGTGTGTGTGTGTGTGTGTGTGTGTGTGTGTGTGTGTGTGTGTGTGTGTGGGAAGGGGCTACACAGCTATCACATGTTGACGTAGATCCTGCAGTCTCACCTCAGCTGTGTGGCCACGCAGGACAGCTGCCGGACCCTGAGGGAGGGGGAGGGAAACAGTAGGCTAAGTAAGCCTGTCGACAGATATTAGGTCCTGAAAATTTATGACCCCTGGACTGAAATAAATTATGCTGCTCGACTGCTTGACTACACTGCAAAAAGGGTTTGACTCATCGACTGTACTAGCTGTGCCGATAATGATCCTCTGAATTGCATTTTGACCACGTGATCGACCTAATATTGTCCTTGACTGCTTGACTCATGATAAAATGCTCCTTGACCGTTGTGATCTCGACCTTAGGAAAAGTGGAGTAACTTTCAATTTTCAGGAAATCAGCTCTAATCTCTGAGTGGAAGTGTACAGACTTGCTGTGAAGTTCAGAAGATAGTGTGGTCTCAATTTCCTCCAGCAACGATGCACATTTCATATCTCTAGCTGTGGTTCATTAGCAATCCAAACTGGGTGGGGTAACGTGGAACAGTAGCTAGCTGCACAAAGCAGTGTGGCTAAAACTTCTCCAGTGCAAAAGGAATTCCACTTCAAGACTTGGTGCAAGTGTTCAGCAGGCATAGTGGTTTGTATGCACCGAGTCTGAGCTTGAACCTCATCTTCTCCTCAGTGCTAGAAACATTCGTTCCAAGCTACCCACCTTCCTTACTTTAATCCCCTTCTGGGGGTACCGATTTTCCAGGAGTTTTAGTAGACCCCCCCCCCCCCCCCCCCCCCCAAGCAATGGGTCAATTTTTCTCCTGCTCCACGGCATGCAACCTTCTGATTACATTTTTTACCACTATTTCACCTGTGTGACACCCTGGTCGAATACGAGCACGCTGCCGTCCCCTCCTGCCGCCACCAGCACTGCTTCATTCACCTCACTCCACGTAACGTCAAAGAGGCCGTCTTGCCAGCCATACCTGAACCAAAGAACTAGCATTGTCTTGAACAGGTGGATATTTTTGAAGACATTACTGACCTCCTGCACTCCCTGAACCCAGCCTGATCTTCTTCGTAAATAATCAACACGCCCGACCCTTGGAGGTAAAAGCAGCAAGTCCAATATTACAAGATATGTGTTCTTGACTGGCTAACTTAGGCAGAAATCAATCAGATATGACTACCCTCCCCCCTCCTGCTTTGGCCCCGCCCCTTCAAGCCCGGCAATTTTCATATTAGCAGCGTCCTCACCGGCTATGCCATAGTTCTGCGCACCCGTGAAGGCTACTTTATGCGGAGAGTAGGGAGAAAACAGCACCTGGTAGCCATGGAAGGGAGCAGTGGGGATTGTTGCCGCCATATGGAAGCGAGGCAAGGTAATATTAGTATTACCCAGCATGCATGAGGCGGAGTCAGCTTGAGGTCAAGAGTTCAAATCGGCCAATAAAAAATATTGGTCCGGCAGGAAGTAGGGCAATGGGTTCGGTTCTAGATGCGCGCGCGTTTCCGGTACCCATACCTAAAGTATGTACTTCCTGCCGGACCAATATCCACGTCGAAAAAAATAAAATTGCACATGCGTATGGTAATACGTAATCACACTGATCGATACATATATAATACGATATAGCTATCCATGTAGCAACCAGAAAATGATGTCAGGCTGCCTGAAATATTAAACTTAGTCTGGGATCCAGACTATATTGAACTAGACCGCTTGAGAAGGTGACACATAAACCACGGTGGAGTCCACCAGGGAAACTCTGCTGGGATCGGGGGCGCCGAGCTCTTCGACCAACACTAGCAGGTTAGTGCCCTGGATGAAGTCTGGGGGGATGAAGTAGTACTGTTGCACACGAACCCCATCGACCTCGATCAGCCAGTACCGTCCCAGGTCCATTCCGTTGAGGTAGATGTGTCCCCGGCCCATTCCATCCAGGTTCAGCAGGAGTGTGTGCCCAGCCGAGATGTTTGGCCGGGCAAATGAGCACCGGAACCAAACAAGAGGCTGGTTCACGTATTTCTGCCAGTCACTGGTCCATGGAACGGTAGACAATCCCTCTGATGTGTAGACCTCACGAATCTCCCCATCCAGTTTCGCCCGGTGCTCCCACACCCTCTCGGTGAGGTCTGTGGATAGGCCAAGGAGGACTGTGCCGATTATCCCCTTGCTCTGGTAGCTACCTGGCGCAACACCATTGTGAATGCCAAGACTGACGGAGAGAAATGTGAGGTTGTGGAGACTGGAATCGCTGAGTGAAATCGGTAGGATGAAAATGGCATTGCCACTTGTGTGTTCGTTGTTGTAGGTATTTGACTGCAGTTTGCCATCCACAAATGCCAGCATAGCATTGGCCTGTGTAGATAGGAGAGTTACATTATAATTACCAGCTTTGTCCACTTGAATGGACGTCTGGTAAAACAGGTATTCCGACTCGTCTTGAGTGACACTCAGCTGCTCCAGGGGGTACTGACTCCTGAAGCTTGCTTCCAGCGTGCTAACTTCCTCCTGCCAGGCTACCCAGACAAACTTGTTCCCAAGAGTTATGTAAATACGCTCAGTGGGTAGCCTGGTGGAGTTGACTTTTGCTGAGCAATACAACTCCATGCCACTGGTGAGGTCTATGAGGGTGGACGAGTCGGAGGGGAGGGTGTACACTCGGTCCTTAAACTTGATCCACACAGCGGTTTCATCCCAATTCTCCAGGAAGGCGACTCCTACTGAGTCTGTCGTGTAGGCAAATGCGTACTGTTTGGTGGCTTTGACAAATGCGCCAGCAGAGCTGTTGAACACTGTTATTAGCTGTGGGTTGTTGATCTGAGAGTCACAGCCAAGGAGAACACTGCTGTACGTACCAAGCAGCTTGTGGAGTCGCTGAAGGTGAGTCTTTTTTGGTTCGTTTGGCAGTCCATCGGAATGAAGGTTGACCCCATCAGCGTATTTGTTGGTGATGGAGGATGCTGCCCACTGCGCAAAGTGATTCCCTCCAAACCACATGTAGTAGTTGTGGTGTGCCCCTCCACGAGCAAACCACCTCATGATTGCCTGAGAGATGTCTTCAGGGCTACGATCGTCCCATGGAGTCAGTGGTACCTTGTCCCACTCTTGGTACCAACCCTCGTTCTCCGTCCACGCCAGAGGCTGGCCAGGGAAACTCTTTGCGTGGTTTTCAGCGTACGTGGTGCAGTCGTCTCCGTTACAAGTGTTTATCATGTTGCTTGCACTGTGGCCGTTGCACATTACCCAGGGTATGTCCAGCTTGAGATCAGCGGCAAACTCCCCACACCAGTCAATATAAGAGGGATCATCCCACCCGTACTCATTCTCGATCTGCGCCATAATGATAGGCCCACCATTCTTAGCGAGGTAGGGGGTCGCGTAAGTCGCAATGTCTTTCACGAAGCGGCCCATTTCTTTCTTCCAGGGGTCGTTGTTGCTACGTAGCTGCATGCCAGGAATGGTATTCAACCATACAGGGAGGCCACCTGTAATATATTTACAAGGGATTACTAGAGATTACTAGACATACGTACACCATACCAGGAGGCCACCTGGATGACTAGGATTACATGTACATGTACTACTGCAATCAGGGAGTGCTAGCACACTTGACCTAACAGCAAGGTATGGTCCAGTCATACAAGGACACACTGGCTGGCACACTTACAAAGACTGGTCACATCCACAGCTGTCTCCCTCCTCCCTCTCCCTCCCTCCTTCTCCCTCCTCCCTCTCCCTCCCTCCCTCCTCCCTCCTCCCTCTCCCTCCCTCCCTCCTCCCTCTCCCTCCCTCCCTCTCCCTCCTCCCTCTCCCTCCCTCCCTCCTCCCTCTCCCTCTCCCTCCCTCCTCCCTCTCCCTCCTCCCTCTCCCTCCTCCCTCTCCCTCCTCCCTCCTCCCTCCTCCCTCTCCCTCCCCTTACCATAGTTCCACTCTGCACACACATATGGTCCAATTCTCAGGTTCACAAAGAGTCCAGCAGCTGCTGCCTTCTCCACAAAGAGCATCCAGTTTGCACTGCCAGCGAAGTTGTACTCCTGTCCCTGTTTGAACTCGTGGAGGTTCCAGAATATGTAGATCTCCACCATGTTCAGCCCGTCCTGCACCATCTTCTGGAGGATGTCGTCCCACATGCCCGGGGTGGAGCGAGGGTAGTGCACAGAGCCAGAGAGAAGGAGGGTTCGGGAACCATCAACGATGAAGCTGCGGTTGTCATAGGTGACCGTGTACTTGTCCTTCCCCTTCACATCGCTGTAGTATAGCAGCCTCTTGGGGTTCCTGTGGTGTTGTAGGATTTGTACAGTATTTGTAACTACCAACACAGCAGTGGGGTCTGGTGGGAACACACAATTTGCTCCCACTTCGTGTCAAACATACACAAACAGTACGGCTTCAGTGCAGGATGGGCGAGTATAGTCAAAATCAGGCAGCAGAAAGCATAAAATAATGTGCTCACAGAGGTAGGTACATAGCCTCGTTCCCAGGCCTTCCGCACCTCCAGTTTTTGATCGCTTGCAGCATGCAAAAACGGAGAGGTGCGGAAGGCCTGGGAACGAGGCTAGTAGGTACATGCGTGGGGAGATTGAGAGGTCAGTCAAGAGCCACAATCTCCACCGTGATGAGCAAGGCACGGATGGGTGAGTCTTGTTCAACACATGTATCCCCATTTAGATCTTGACAAAATTTCTATACGGATGGTTTTTGCTCCAAGAAATAATTATGTTGTATAAATACTCATTATTATGACATTGTGTTGTACTCAGTACTTACTTATCATGAGTTCATTTCTCATAGAATTGTGTGGAATTGGGCGAATTTATGGAGAAAATTTGAGTGGTGAGGAATTGAATTAGAACGTGACCTGGAAGTGATGAGTACCAGGGTACTTGCAAATAGAATGATTCCACTCTGGAGATTCAATCCCAATGCTCTGCCTGAAGTACATAGCGTTCCTGTAATCAGAAGCCTAAAGAAGCACCTTATTTGTACATGTGGCCTGAGTCACATGACTCAGTGTATTATTGCGTACACATTATTATTGCATACACATTCCAGCTGCCTGAGTCACATGAGTCAATTGAAAGGTGTTTGCATATTAATTATTTTTTGACATCTGAGATCACACAATATTTTCTGTTAGGTAACAGCATAGATAATATTTACGCTCTATTATCTATGGTAACAGAAGGTATTGGGCAATCCGTAATTAAAAGTTAGTTGTGTTCTGTACGCTCAGCCAGCTGGCCTCGTTCACAGGCCATCTAGCCTACACTTCCAGTTTTTGATCGCTTGCAGTAACTCAGCCAGCCCATTTGGGGGTGCATATTCACTTGACATGGTATTGGGTTGGTAATGTTTATGTCTGCACCTCTCGCGGGCCAGACCCCCCGCGTGCGAAAAATCGTCTAGGAACGTCGAACGCAACAAGACTATACCCCACCCGCGCGCCCCGTAGGGTACGCGCGAGGACCAAGCGCCTCGGGATAGACTAGTGAACCGCTAGCAGGTCGCTCACTTGATGGGGATTGGGCTGCAGGACGCTGCCGCGAGGAGAGAGAGAAGACACAGAACCGACGCAACCCTTCTATCCATGGTGCACTGATCCGGTGATCATTACACCCCTGTCGCGCCCAACACACGCCCACAAAATAATTAGAAAGTTAATTAATAGGGTCTTACCGTTATTTGTTGTTATGTAGCTTGTACGAGATGAGTCGCGCGCATATGATCTACCAGGACCAACCTCTGCAGCAGGAGGTGGTGAGGACCAGCAGGTGGCAGGGCAAGTGGGACCCGCAGACTCTGCAGCGGTGAGGGGGGCATGCTTTACTGTAGACAGAGATCTCTGTGCAGCTTCATGAACTTCCCTCTCCTACCCCCTCTGCAGGGGTGCCGGGGTGTTGCTAGAAGGTGTGTTTCACAAGAGAGTGAAGCACACTGTTCAGGACTCTGAGGGAGGCAAGGTCAGTCATGGCCTTGCAAGGGACAGTTTCCTTCTATGGTTTAGGCCAGGGCTAGCCTCGTTCCCAGGCTATAGGCCCAGGGCCAGTGTAGTCTCTGCCCCAGACCCAAACCAAATGCACATACGTGCCTTAAAGTATGACTGTACTACCTGCCAGACCAATATCCACCATACGGAAGATTCATTGTGCCGCTGACGGCATTTGTCTTGCTGGCTACACCCCATCCTAGACAATCCATAGTGCAATCAAAGGTTGCTAGTGTGTAACAGTCGATTTGATCAAGGTTTGGCTGTGTAGTGACCGCTCCTTGTCTGTCAACAGTGAAAGGGCGCGAACTAATGCCTCCCCACCTCGCACACACGCACACACACGCACACACACACACACACACACACACACACACACACACACATGCACACACACACACACACACATACACAGCATCGCTTTGTTGTGTTTCATGTGGAATTCAAGCATGGCTGTCAGAGGAAGTTCGATGTGCACGGGCATGAGGTGGAGCCAAACTTTGGCCAGATGGGCCTGGTTAGAACGGGCTACCTGCACTCTTCATACAGTGAGTCAGCAAACGCAGCCCCTTCCAATAGATACATACGCATTCTACATCCAATCTGAGACGAAGTCTATTTACATGGTAACCAACGGGTTGTTGTTTCCATGGCAACAGAAACCTGGAATTTCATTACAATGCAACCTGGTAGTCTCAGCCTCAGACCCAAACCAACCCGAACGTTTACTGGAATCAATCCATGTTTGGGTCTGGAGCTGAGACTAGCAACCAGGTAAGCACTGATGAGCATGCTCTCCTGAGGGGTTTATGGAGATTAATCGTTATGTAATATTGTGTAGGCTTGGGTAACTGAGTTTCTTGTCATCTCCACGTACCACACACACATCCTCTCTGCAGAGTCGGAGGCTAAGGGAACTGCGGACATCTTGGACTTCCAGGAAGTGAGCAGGAGACTGCACTCTCCACTGGTGGAGTTTGTCCCTCCACAGCATGCGCACTCCCTGTGCTTCTGGGCAGATGAGCAGACCTACGACCACGTGGAGCTGGGGTTTGGGCAAGGTGTCCGACTGAAGACCAAAGGCGACTCACCATTCATTGGTAATCCTGTTATGCCACACAGTAAATGGGCCGAGTTTCTCAGTAAGGATTGCATGTAACAAGTTGTCCAATGGCATAAACTCAGGGGGTTTAATGCCTGCATCTTCTTTTAAGTCTCTTAAGTATAGTTGGTAAATTAGCAAAAGAAATCTAGGTAGTTTTGGTGACTGGAAACAGCACTACATGCTGACATTGTTGGACTTGCCCCCCCCCTCAGCCTCTCTGACCCGACTGGACACAGAGCAGAAACAGCATTCAGCCAACTATGCTGGTGGGGAGAAGGCGGGGCAGAGCTGGACGGAGAAAGTGATGGGGGTGAAGCAGACGCAGGAGCCTCCCAAGACCCTCCCCCAGGACCTGCAGGAGGGTGTCGAGGAGGAGGAGTGGGTGAGTGGATTTGCTGCAACAGACCTGTTCTCTTGGTTGCCGATCGAGCCAACATGTGCCTTGAGCCTTTTCTTGTACACCAAGATTGTTTCCAAGGAAGAAGTGAATTACTGTTACATACATGATAGGTGTGGTACAAGCCACTCTCCGAGGATAGACACTGCTTGGCCATATCACGCCTATGTATGGCTACCCATGCACTTTCAGGAAGCAATCTCGGCCAGTGCAGGTCTGTTTATGAGTGATGGTTCAAAGCTAGTAAGCTTTTTCCAATCGTGATGTGGTGTTATCATGTATTGTATATTCCACAGGACGACTAAAAACTGTTCTTCACAATCAACAAAATTCTTTTAGGACAAATTGATAGGCAGGTTTAATACACAATGTCATGTATACTGGAGTCAGCAGCTGTTCACTTCTTTCCTTCTCTCCTGTCCCACCGCCAGATCGTACCGTTGTCACACACACTCACCATACACCTGTACACACAGACACAACATTTCTCTGTGAAATAATACTCGGAATTGCTGGTGGTGAAACAATGTACTTACGATCCATCTTTGCTAATGGTGGTCTGTCTAATGGCTGTGACACACCTTGGGTGAGAGAGAGTGTGAGGCCTGTGGTTGTGTGAGTGTGTGCATGTATATGTGTGGTATATGTGCACGTATATATGTGTACGTGCGACGTCATGCGTGTGTAGGTGTGTGCGTGTGTGTACGTGTGCCAACAATCACACTGGCAATGATCACATGATATGCTTTCAATTGCTACTGGCCATGGATGGCCCACCTGAGTTTGTTAGGCTCATCCACAGTGAGGTCCCAGACAAAGACCTTGCCCACCTGGTTACCCAGTACCAACAGTTCGTGCTTGTAGTCGACACAGAAACGGATGAACCAAATATCACAGTGCGATACCTCCAGCCTTTACGTGTGTGCAGGGGGCAGGGAAGATAAACCACCATTGCAGCCTTGTTCCCAGCTGGCTGGGGTATGAGGAGGGCTTCACTGACCTGTGCAGTACGGTGGGGGTGGAGGTGGTCGTGTGCTCCCCCTCCGGCGGCGGCTTCCAGAGGACAATACAGTTCTCACAGGACTTTGAGAGGGCCAGTTGCCCAAACCAGCGGACACAGTCCACGTAGTTGCGATGGATGTCTCGTGTGGAGAAGGTGGGGAAGTGGACGGAGAGGGTTGGGAAACTCCTGTGCGGGTGGGAGGGAGATCTCACTTCAATACTCCAGTGAAACAGGCTAGCTTCTCTGACAGCCACCTTTTAGAGCTTCGCTGGTACTCGGAAGAGTCCCGGATGGCCTGTTGAAGTTTGGGTGTGTCAGCCTCCCACAGCTTGAGGGCGTGGTCCATACCACAGGAGAGGATGCGTGTGCCAGAGAAATTGAAATCCTGTTGGGGGGGGGGGGGGGACCAATGAGGAATACCCCTGGACGATCTATCACTGCTATATTGCTATAATAGGGTAATCTGCGTATCCTAGCATGGGGATTCAATATCGTGTATCTTGGATACCGCAGCACAACTTGATACTTTGGGTCGTCAAATCAAATCACTACTCACAGCACTGAGCACCTCGTCCCTGTGGCCCTCCACACCACCCAATATGGCAATACACACACTGGTCTTCAGGTTCCACAGCCTCAGGGCATGGTCTGGGGACGGTGGAATGGAACAGAGTCAAATGAACCAATTAGGTCAACCATTACCATGCAACGCACCTTTGCTGGCAGACAGCAGGAGGCGTGGGTCATGAGGGTGGACCTTCAACTCATTTATAGCGTTCCCATGGCCTGAAAAGGACTGGAGGGGAAGAAAGGATGGATGGAGGGATGGACGGAAAATGGAGGCGGTTTGTTCACTTACTGCTCTGCATGTGACTGTGCTTGTACTGCAGTGACAATCACACAAGATGATACAATACACTGCACATCGTAGACCTGGAGTCTAGCTAGCGCTGCCTGGCCCACCCTATTATTCTGATGATGCCTTTTGCCCCAGCAATCGCCAGCAGACTCTCCCCTGTCTCCGTGTCATATGCCCACGCACATGTGTAATAGTTCTCATCAGGCTGCAGTGGGCGAGAGGTTAGAGAGCTCATGAAGTATAAACAGACTCAGTTGTGTACTGTGAGGGTTCCCGGCCTACGTCAGCATCGCTGTACGCTTGCAGTGCTGTGTTGCTGCCGTCACTGTTGCACCTGTATATTGTAGCCTGCAGGGGAGGGTTGAGGGAGAAGGTATGATGGTGGACGGGGAGGGTTGAGGGAGATGGTGGACAGGGAGGGTTGAGGGAGACGGTATGATAGTGGACGGGGAGGGTTGAGGGAGAAGGTATGATGGTGGACGGGGAGGGTTGAGGGAGAAGGTATGATGGTGGACGGGGAGGGTTGAGGGAGAAGGTATGATGGTGGACGGGGAGGGTTGAGGGAGAAGGTATGATGGTGGACGGGGAGGGTTGAGGGAGAAGGCATGATGGTGGACGGGGAGGGTTGAGGGAGAAGGTACAATGGGGGTTGAGGGAGAAGGTATGATGGTGGATGCGGAGGGTTGAGGGAGAAGGTATGATGGTGGATGCGGAGGGTTGAGAGACAAGATATGATGGTGGGGGATGGTAGACAGGGAGGGTTGAGGGGGGAGGCAACCGTACAAATCGGTCCAACTCACCCGGTTGCTGCCCACCGTCGCAAACACCTTCACGTCCTCAAGGTACCAGTTGAACTGCACACCAAACAGTGGCAACCCATGCTCCTCCTGCAGGGAGGAGACACAAGGGGAAGAACAGATTGGGAGGGACAGGTTAGGTTGTCCCTGTGTCAACTGTTTGGTGCTGCACCCAATGGATTGCATCACAATACAACCATCCAGTCTGACCTAACCTCGTTCCCAGGCTCTCTCGCCAAAAGGAAAAGAGAGAGCCTGGGAGTCAGACCAGGGGTGGTCACTCCAACACGCACCGCATACTCAGAACTGTGATCAGTGTCACCATCCATATGATAACTGTGTGACCTTTTTAAAGTATACAGAGTAATACAGTAAGCCACACATATGTATGCCACACCCCTGTCCACCTAGTCACAGCTCTAGGTACGGTCCGGTGCTATCACGGTGCTGATATTGGAGTGACCACTCCTTGTCGGACAAATTATACTGAAATGTATTTTCATGTTCGCATGACATGGAGAGTTTGTGTGGTGCATATGGCTAACCCTGTCCACCTGCAAAGCACACACATACATGCATATAAATCCAGTTCCTACACATACAAGTTGATTTGATCTACGCTGCAAGCAGACAGGAAGACACAGGGAAAGGAGAAGAGCTACTCCTCGCGTACGGAGAGAATACCTACCTTCACTTGGGAGGCGAACTTGTAGCTCATCTCCTGATCCAGCCAGTGATAGCAGAATACATTGCACAGCGCTGCAGCAGTTTTTTCACCAAATTTTAAATAACGCACACTATGACAGCTAGAGAACATAGCTAATACATGTAATAGTATTCACAGCTCTTCCCATACCAATTGCAGACAGTGGTTTGCAATTTTACTTTTGCGATTACAGTCTGGTACCTGACTGTAACCGAAACGTTGCAAAAAAATTTTTGTTGCAAAACTACTGTTTACGTCCGAGATCCAAATGCTAAACAGAATATTGCTGAGCACGGTAACATGAGGATTACATCACTAGTGTCCTTCTTTGGATCATTTACAGCTTCATGTCATCATAAGCTGGTTGCACAAGTGTACGCAAGTGACACAAGAATAAAATCTGACAAATTGGAGCACGTCTAGAAGAGAATGAGCTTGGTCTGTTTAGTTCTGATCAGGTGGTGCAGATGGGAGCAGTAGAGGTCAGCAAAACTGCCCCAGACCTGCAATGGAGAATGATCAGCAGTGAGAATTACTGACCCACGACGTGGCATGCAATGCAAGTAAATCGTGGGTACAGCACATGTGTGCTGTCATAACTGTTGTATGATGCAATATGAAGTCATTCTACATCTTTCTCCTTGGGAGGCCAGTTTCAATGCATCCTGATGAAATATTCAACTACCAGCAAAGTACTGTACCAGTAGACCACTATGCTACATGTCATGAGTAGTTATGTAGCTATGTGACCATGCAGCCTCATCTACCACACTCAAGTGCTGCTGTGCCCTGCTGTACCGTTGCTAATTCACAGCTTGCACATACTTCCTGTATATCATTGTGTACAATACTGTCATGCGTACACTACTACGGAATATTCTAATTACACATGCTAATAGCCTCGTACCCGGGTACGAGGCTAACATGCTAAACAGCTTTTGGAAAAAACTCATCAAAAGCTGAGAGACAAATATGGGATGGAAAGCCTGGGAATGAGGCTAACACAGGCACAGTGCATGCAGTGTACCTCCGGCACGTCAGAGAACGTCCTCAGCTTCTGGTCTCTCCAGTACCAGTCCAGGACCACCCACTTCACTGCAGCAGTGCTCACTGCACCTGTACCCATACACGCATTGACTGAGTAGTTGAACATACCAGTTACACTAATCTGCACTGTGAGGGAGTATGCAGGAATCTAGTCCACTGGCAACATTGCGGATGTGCCTCCTGGTAGTAGGATGTACTAATACACTAATTAGCCCTCTAACGAAACTCTGGCTGCTATGAGTGAGGCTGCACTACTCATTAGGTTCCATATGCCTTACTGTAAATGCACTCTTAACTGACGTTTTGTTGTGTCATCAGTGAATTGTTCAGTCTGCTCAATGAACGTGATTGGTCAATTTGAAATTCAATATTGCGTTTTTGGACAACCAACTGGAACGTATCCGCTTAGACATTATCCACATTTGGCAAAATGGCTGGTTTTGCTCAATGTGATTGGTCAATTCGTGTTTTTTTTTACAGCCAACGTGAATATACCCTACAGTACCGGAGGGCTTTCAAGGCTCGCATACGATCGATTGGCTACTTAGGTCACGTGACTTAAATATTTCATGCATGTTAGGTTGTGGTCAGGTGATATTAATAGCCAGTGTGCAGGAGATCTGCATACCTCCATCAAGCAGCTGTTTGAGTCTGGCAGGTGTTGCAACTGCAGCTGGAGTGATGTGTGCGGCCATAAACGAAGATTGCTCTTCCATCTGGAAGGTGAGGATGATGTATGTATATGTATACATGCATGCACACACACTGCACAGCACACCACACACAGGTGCTTATGCCATGTGTTGCTTCACTGCTTGCCTTCATGTGCTTGGCAAATAACTTCGCTATTGTACAGGAGCCTCCGGTGAACTGAAACAGCTGCCTGCAATAAGGGAGCAGAGGCCCACAGCGGAGTAGCCTCAATGAACACAGTTCTGGGGTGCAAATGCAGAATGCTAACAGCTTGTCCCCAGCTAGCAGGGTTAGCACAGGCAAAGAAGTGTTCTTAGCTAACTCAAAGCAAATCTAAATTGTATTTTAGCGCCACGGGTCGAAGACGTGAGGAGACTAGTACTGTTTGTTGAGGACTGCCACCGTAAGATTTGCTTACTTTCTGACCTCTGTAGCTCTCACAGCTGAGAGTGTTAGGACCACCAGCAAAGGACTGCCTTTGGTCTTTAACGACTTCACCCACCTCTCCCAGTGTGGACAAACTAGCAGTACAAATACGGCAGTGTAAATGTACATGCAGCATGTACTGTACGTGACTGCAGAGACAGAGTTACACACCTGTTTGTAGAAATGTTCCAAAACTGGGTGTGTCTTCATCATCACTAGCGGGAGCCCACTCCACAAAATGGGTCTCTAGACAGTTAAGGAACGTCATGGCAAGAATTAGTCTCATTCCCAGGCCCCGTCCAGCTTTTCGTCACTTGCAGTACGAAAAGGTTGGAGGAAATGTACCAGGCCCTCTCCCACTTTCCATACTGCAAGCAACGAAAAGCTGGGCAGGGCCTGGGAACGAGGCTAGGCAAGAATGACAACGGTTGTTAACTTTGTTCCTAAACACATCCCAGAGAAGAGTCTTCTCCCTGATTCCGAGGGGCCTAGGAACGAGGTTAAGTTCTCATGGGACACAGCTTACTCTTCAGTCTGATCTTGTCCGAGGCCGTGTTTTGCAGGGCATGTGAGAACTCCTGCCGCTGTCTTGAGGCCATGTGCAGCAAAAGAAATGGTTCCTCCTACAACATGCAGTCACAAGAAGATGTTTGCTGTATAGACCAATGGGATTGCTAGAATGCAGGTCTGTAAATTATGTGAGTTCGAGTATGCAGGTGTGTTGCCATTATCATAACCAACTTGTAGTCAAGGAGCCACCAGAAATAGTCAGCACAGGAAGGTGCTTCCAGCATAGTGTGTGGCATGAAAGAATATGTACTAGGGAAGCTCCTACTGACATTTCAGGCTTTAAATTTGTTTCCTGCAGATCAGCATCAGTAGTGAGATTGGTTGGGTCTCACTTATGAGACTAGCCCTCCTCTTAGTCTGGTTCCCAGACCCAACCACGAGTAAGGGTTGGGTCTGGGAACCAGACTACCGTTCTAAGATGCTTTTGCAGGAATAACAGGTGCTGAGCTAATGTATTGCAAATTTTGAGCTAACCATTTCTGCCCGCACATCCTCGACTTTGAGCTTACGCTTCTTCTTTTTAGAGCCCACCCTCTCAGTCCCTTCGGCGATTCTTCTCTTCCTCCCCTGTCCCTCCAACAACCATTCATCATCAATGGCGTCCGCACTACGTAAGAGAGAGGCGCTAGCCATTCTCGATCTCTCAGCTCAGTCTCCGGATCGTACAGCTACACGTGTACGCGCGCGCAGAATGCGCATTGCGCGCGCGCAAACGGCAATAAAATTATAATGGTGCAGTGGAGTAAACACCTGCAATCAAACTGTCATTACGCCTGCGCATAGCAACAGATTGTGAATAACAGTTGCACATGGTTACATAGTGGGTGGAGTGGTTCATGGTGCATGAGTTCAAAGCCACCTGCTTTCTGTGGAGAAAAGTGATCAGCTTGCCGAATTCTAAAGAGATAAAACAGTTCTTTTATCAGCACCAGGTTTTATCAGTAACAGGTTTTATCAGCAACATGCACAGTGGAATGGAAGCAACAAATTAGCTAACCTCTTGTCCTTCTGACTCACACTTTGCAAGCTGGACAGGAGAGTGTTGGAAAAGGAAGGAAAGCACAGTATAATTGGAGATTCTGCATTGTTACCTAATACACAAGTCATGCGAACAGTTAGTTGGTCGCACGTAGA
This sequence comes from Axinella damicornis, assembly GCA_963931865.1. Taxonomy (NCBI): domain Eukaryota; kingdom Metazoa; phylum Porifera; class Demospongiae; order Axinellida; family Axinellidae; genus Axinella; species Axinella damicornis. The sequence continues at coordinate 21,607,809 of OZ007506.1, forward strand.
GGGAAAAATCTGGTCAATGGCCTATTCTGTTTTCGTATGTAAAACAAATTGTCTGTGAATGAGACTAGCACCCCTTGCCTAGCTTTTCTGTACTGCAAGTGACCAAAGCTCGGCGGGTGCCCGGGAACATTGGGTAGTAGTTACAAGGATATATTGTAGTCAGAGTGAGATAGATCACAATCACATGACGTACAGCGCTCTGCAGTTGTGATACTTGCTCCTGCAACTCTTTGTTCTTCTGCCGGAGTTCTTCCACTTCCCTCCTCAGAGCCTCGGCATCAATGCTCTCAGGGGGACCGCCATGGAGGTGGTGCTTCACGAACCTGGTCATATGCTCAGGAATATATACAACCATTTCACAGCTGCTTGCAGCTAACCTAAGGTCTTCTCTCACCCAAATACTGCAAGTGATAAACACTGGGGTTCCTGAGAGCTAACACTAAATTAAATTTAAAGTTGTTATGACTGTGTATACAGTTGCAAGGATACTCTAGTGCATCTCGAGGCTTCTCTGGTTCCTCGTACAGCCCAACCAGCACTGCAGAGTGGGACAAGCGAAAGTTGGTAATTTCAACAAAGAAAAGGTGTGTACCTAGCCTGTGTTAATGTATGGATAATATAGACTACGTAAAGTAGTCTATCATGGTTAGTGCACTTTCTCTTAGTGGAAGTAATCAAAAATTATAGTTGGAATTCTCAAAAATGTCATGGTATCACAAAACGGAAAATAAGATTGAGAACCTTTTGTGAATGCATCCAAGACCCCTGCTCCCTCCAAGTACCGTCTGAATTCCTCCTTCTTTGATGCCTCAGGCTGCTGCAAACGAACCAACCACAAGGCATTGGAAACACAGTTCATACAGAGCAGGCTGAAGGAGCAAAAACATTCACCTGCCTGCCTATCTAACTACATTCAATTCAGACAATGATTTGAGTCTTATGAGGTGCCATTGACACTCACCTTTGACTGTGACATGTTTGTGTAGTGAGAAGATTTTTCACCGCGTCTTTCTTTTGCTATGGTGCGCTTTCATTAGAAATTGCTAGTCACACCCCTTTGCCTGTCGCGATGGGGTGTGGCTTGTGAGACAACCGACGTGACGCGGCTGCTCGATCTAGCACACACATGTACGTCTGAGACTGGAAGCAATTTGTTCAAGTGTAAGGTGCGTTTTGTCTTCAGTTTTGCTAACGGGGAATACCACATTTTATCACCCTGTAGTGTCTGCACGAAGCTGTAGTATGCTAGTTAGTAGTTTTCAAAATAATAACTTTGGTTTGGCTTCAATCTGCGTTCTTTTGTTTTGTGTACTCTGCCATTGAGCTCGGATTGTGATTGCTGTATCGCTCCTTTGCTTTGGAGGCCCGTTTCGTTTGAAGTGGGCTCAATGGAATAATAACCTGTACTGGCATTGCCTTTGAAGAGCAGGACAGTAGCCCCTAACACTAGTACTGCAACAGCATAGGTACAAGGTTGCACTGATATTCATAATGGCTGTGATCTGTGGGCGGTTGTCATTCAATGCTGGATCGGTGTTCTGTTGACCGGATGGTGACAAAACTTGTGTGAATGAAGAAGTCCGTGAGCTCTTTGTAGACTAATTGTATTCTGTCCAGTTTTGAAGTGGCTGTGGGATGAGTACACAGAGATTGTCCTCCTTTGTCCTTCATTTGTGAAACTTTTGTGTGTGCGTGGTGGATGGGACATATGTTGATGAATGGAACGCTGCACTCAAGTTCACTCAACCAGCGGCTGCAGTACTTGCAAGGTCACCTCTCTCTCTAGCAATATTGTTGTGGAGGCATTGCTAAAGATGCTAAGTGAAAGATCAGACAGGTCTTACTCTATGGATCGGACATGACCATTCCATGATATACATATAGCAGACCTGGAGTAGTGTTTTAGTGGTAGTACTTTTTGGATCCGGGTACAATTAAGGTAGTCTTGTGGACCAGATATTTGCAGGGGGAAATGCTGGCCTACTGGTTTATGTTCTAATGAAAGATTTCACCACTTCATGCTGAGTTTACTACGCACCACCCTTGATTTATCCTACCAGACCCTCTGCGTTTCATTTCTGGGGTGGGTGGGGGAAGTGCTCACCCCACGTGACCCCGGAAATGAACCGCAGAAGGGTCTGGGAAACAAACTAGGAGCAACGCACTATCTGTGAACCCTCAACCTTAACCATTTTCCTTCGTTTCAAAGCTCAATGGGCTGGGGTGCATTGTACGTGTGGTCAGGGGTAATTAGCTTCATGGAATGTGGTCGTACTCTAATTGGTACCCATTGCGGGGGCGAGCCATCCCGCTCGCTCACGCTGCACTGCTACAGAGCTGTATGTATGCTCTCTCCTGTGTGTGCGTGCATTCAGGTCCGAGGATGCCGCTGGCGCAAGCACACCCGTTCCAACCTCTAACGGTGACTCACGAGGAGGACTCGCAAGAGGCAAGTTATGGAAATTGGCGCATTTTGTGTTGAGGAGTGCCCTTTGGCCGCGCGGGCTTCCTTTCGCAATAGGAAGTGCATGGGGACAGGTGTACAACTCGCAGTTTCGACATCATATCACTTCAGAGTACTATGTCAAGTGTGAAGAAACCGGATTATTAGCGTATAGGGCTTGTACTGTGGTGGTAGCGTGTTTAGGGACTTCCAGATGCGAGTGAAAATTTAGTGATTAGTCGTAGCAAAAGAAGTTGTACGGTGTTTTATTTTGAAAATTAGTCGAGTTGGTATGCCACTTTCCAGTCAAGAGGTATTCCCAATTGTGTCGGCACTGAATCAACTGCAGCTCTCTCCACAGAGCGAAGAAATGGTGACGGACAAGTCGACAGAAGACGAGGTGAGCGTGATGGTGCGGCCTGCGGTTAATATTGGGGGGGCGCCGCCCCTGCGTGCGCAAGGGGAGTTGGTCTGACACGCATGTACTTGTACATGAAGCTCAGGTCATAAATCTGCCCCACCTGTAGGAACATGAGACTGAGTACAATCTTGCTATGATGGTGGAGCACGGTACGAGTGTGCCTAAGGCAGAAACTTCACAGTTTGAGTTGCTCAAAGTCCTCGGGCAGGGCTCGTTTGGGAAAGTGAGTTGTGGGTGTGTGCGTGAGTGTATGAGCTGTGAGAAGATATCTACATCATTGTCTGCAGGTGTTTCTTGTGCGGAAGATTGGTGGGCAGGATGTGGGGAAAATGTATGCAATGAAGGTGTTAAAGAAGGCTTCTTTAAAAGGTCAGTGAGACTGCCATCATTTAACACCTAGGAGTTAAATTGTTACCACCTTGAAAATATGCTCCATAGTCCGGGACAGAGTGCGAACTAAGATGGAGAGGGACATCTTGGTTGACGTCAGACACCCCTTCATTGTTCATCTCGAGTATGGTGAGTTAGGCTTCATCACCGGTTCTGTTAAACTCCTGATAATGTCCATGCCTATGGAAGGTGAAAGTGTTTAACGAGTGGCTGGTCTCTCAAGGTGAGGAGAGGTAAGGAAGCTCTTTCACCTGTAGGCAACCAACCTGGGATGGTCAAATATGCTTGGCCGCAAATATGCATCAATCCCTCTCCCTATGTTCCTCCTCACCTCCCTCTCTCTACCGCCCTATCTCCCTCCCTGCCTCCCTTTCTTTCCCCTCCATCCTCCCTCCCTGCCTCCCTTTCTTTCCCCTCCATCCCTCCCTCCCTCCCCTTCATCCACACACGCACACACACAGCCTTTCAAACGGAAGGAAAACTTTACCTGGTCCTAGAATTTCTCCGAGGAGGCGACCTATTCACCAGATTATCAAAAGAGGTCGGTAGAACGTGTAGAAGCATCCAAATGAACACCTGCACCTCGACACTGATTGGACTTGCATTCAAGTGCTAATAGTTCTGTTTCGCCATCACAGGTAATGTTCACGGAAGATGATGTGAAGTTCTACCTTGCCGAGCTGGCTCTGGCGTTAGATCACCTTCACGGTTTGGGCATTGTGTACAGAGACTTAAAACCAGAGAAGTGAGCAGTTCTTGGTCCCTAGGCAATCCCGTGTTTTCTCTAGAGCGTTCGGGTTGTGTTGATATTGCCGCACAGTTGCAAGAAACATTTCCTGTTCTGTGTGTGTGCTGTTGGCAACGTAGACTGAACCTCTAGCGAGAGTAATGGGGGGGGGGGGCTTGGAGCCAGCCTATAGTGGGTGCCCCCTCACTACTGTTTGGGCACCTGGCTCCCTAAGCTGACACGCACGTCTGTTGGTTGACACCCTGTCTTTCTCTCCTCAGCATTCTGTTGGACTCAGATGGCCACATAAAGCTAACAGGTTTGTGCCAGGTTTCAGCTGTCGGCAATTGTGTTGTTTCTCTTGTACACACACAAGTCGTGTCGGCCAAGTTAAGCACAATGCACCTGTCTCTTGACAAAAGGCTGCATGTTGAATATGTTCTCGAACCTGTGTTAGAGCATGAGGGACAAGCTTAGTAATCAAAGTACACGCATATTAATCACAGCCCATGGGTCATTGGCAGAGACACCCCATTGTGCAACCTGCATAGAGCACTTCCCTGCTACAGTCAGCTAGGGCTTCTGTATACGGCTTCTGTATACCTACTGCCCATGGCCAATGATCCAGGAAGGTTGATAGCACAATGAAGTGGCCATTCTAAAGAGTTCCTGGTGGGGCGGAGTTCCCATAGACCCTTCCATATGTAGCCAGCAGGTATTATTGAGGATACTTCAAATTGTGAGTATTCTCACAGAGTACACCCCCATGTGAGTATTCCCATGGTGGTGCAGTATCCCCCTCCCCCTTGTGAGTATTCTCACGGAGGTATAGTGTCCCCCTCCCCCCCATGTAAGTATTCCCACTAAGTACAATGTCCCCATTCCCCCATGTGAGTATTCCTAGTGTTTCCCCCAAAACTGACAGGAATGGGGGAGGAAAGTAGTGACCGACCAGATCAAAGAACTTAATGCATTCCAATGACCACATCAAAGGATAGTAGTCAAGGAAAAGGGGGGAAGTACCGCTCTACCCCCCTTTGGGGGAAACACTGGAGGTCCCTCCCCCTTGTGAGTATTAGTACCCCACTGATGAACCTTCTCCCTCCCCTCCCTGCAGACTTTGGTCTGAGTAAAGAAGCACTGGATTCAAAGACGTACTCGTTCTGTGGGACGGTGGAGTACATGGCACCAGAGGTGGTCAACAGGAAGGGTCATGGCACCACGGCGGACTGGTGGTCCTTTGGAGTGCTCATGGTGCGTGAGGGAAAGGACAAACAGCCTTGTACCGAGGCCCACATGCGAAAAATCATGGAAAGGGGCCTGGTGACACTTGGCAGGTTTTTCCATACATATATGTGCTGAGTCAGCGTATTATGTAAGCGATTACATTCCTCAATCGTTGCTTTCAAGTTTGCATGGCAGGTAGCTGTTGGTGATGGCTAATTAGAAAGTCCTTGCCAAATGGCAACCAGAGGCGAGTCTTGGGAGCCTACTGCAGCAGTTTATCGAACGGCTGCACAGTAACACTCATTTATGTGTTAAAGAAGTATTACACAGAAAGTGGTAATGGACGAATGTCATTCGCCTACCTGAATTCAAGACTGCTGACTCAGCCCATGGGATTTTGCCAAGTGTCACGGGCCCTTTCCCACGCTCAGCATGTGGGCCTGGATATAAGGCTAGGGCAGACAGATGTCTGTACAATATGGTGTCCCCTCCCATTCAGTGTATCTTGCCATTTCTCTCTACACACACCACATACACAGTATGAGATGCTCACTGGGTCGTTACCGTTCCAGGGAGAGAACAGGAAAGCCACAATGACCATGATCCTCAAGTGAGACCCTCTCACCCAGTAATGTCCGCTCTTGGTATTTGTCCACTACCAATGCATGTACACACCTTCACCCATGCCAGAGCTAAACTTGGGATGCCGCAGTTCCTGACGCCTGAGGCGCAGTCGCTGCTACGTGTCCTCTTCAAGAGGAACCCACAGAACCGACTCGGCCATGGGGAGAAGGGGATCGAGAATATCAAGGCACACGTCTTCTTCAAGACAATTGACTGGCAGGTACATGTATATAGGTCGGACCACCTGTTAATGGCCCAGTACTTAGCTGCAAATGTATGAGCAAGTCTTGTTAAGCCAAAGTGTGGAACACTCCTCATCTGTGATGCTTTATGTAGCAGATTGGAATATTGAGGTGTACTTTCGTTTACAGAAACTTTGGAAGAGGGATGTTGTGCCCCCATTCAAGCCAGCCTGCCCACGGGCAGACGATGCCTTCTACTTTGACACAGAATTCACTTCCAGGACTCCAAAGGGTAATTAAAGTCAGGCATTCTTCTCTTATCCAGTTCCAATTTCCTGCTTGTTACTAAACTTGGTCACAGGAAGCAAGTGTCCTGTGGTAGGAAGACTTTAGACTGGTCAACATTGTCATTTGAGAATAATTCCTAGTAGTTTAAATGAGGTCAGTTGGAATTGAGGCTGCGAACCGCTGGCTACTGCTCTGCGGAGAGGTCCCAGTAGCTTAGTGGTCTGGTCACATTCATGAAGGTGCTGAATTTGAATCCCCAGCTGGGCTGTGGTGATATTTCTCATCTATTTGCCACATTCCTACTGTCCTGATCAGCTGGCTCTGCCAGCTTCCTGTCACGCTGACCCCACTTCCTCTGCTAACCCATTCACACCCAGCCTTGATGAACCTTGTGTGTCTTGTCTACTCCCAGACTCTCCTGGAGTTCCTGTCAGTGCTGCCTCCAAGGAGGTGTTCAAAGGTTTCAGCTATGTTGCCCCAATGCTCTATGAGGTCAGTCTGCATCCTAATGTGATGACATCGTGATAACCTCTGTGTCATAGGTCATACTTGTACTTCCTGTGATGGCATTACTCACTATGATATCATTCCTATTAATAGCTAGCTGTTACCCTAAACTGGTCCGGTCGTCCTGTGGCATGTTAGTTTCGTTTCCTAGGCTTCATTCCAGCAGGCCTTGTTCCAGGCCATTCCTAGGCCTCGTTCTGGCCATTCCTAGGCCTCGTTCTTGGCCATTCCTAGGCCTCGTTCTGGCCATTCCGAGGCCTCATTCCAGGCCTTGTTCCAGGCCATTCTGGAGCCTTGTTCCGGTCACAGGGCCATCCCCACTCCAGCTGTCAACAGTGCAGTGGGAAACATGGCTAATTGTATGTAGTGTAATTACCAAGTTGAGTATGTGTGGTATGAAGTGTGTGCTTGTTTATCCCCCAGGATGGGAGAAGGCAAGCTAAGGTTGCTGTTGGACCACAGTCCACTGTGCACCTGTCAACAGTGAGCAGCAAACATAGCCTTATTGAGTCAATCTGTACTTGACTTCTAATCCTTCTCCTGTGTCCCCACCCTCCTCCTCCTCCTCCTCCACCATCCGTCTCCGCCTCCTCCTTCCTCCATCCTCCTTCCTCCATCCTCCTTCCTCCATCCTCCTTCCTCCATCCTCCTTGTCCTTCCTCCTCCTTCTCTACCTCTTTCCCTGCCTCCTCCTCCTCCTTCTCCATCGTCCTTGTCCTTCCCACCTCCTCCTTCTCTACCTCTCCTCCTCCACTTCTCCTCCTCTCCCTCTTCTCCTTTCCCCTTCTCCTCCCCCCTCCCCTCCTCCTTCTCCCTCCTCCCTCCCTCCCTCCTCCTCCTCTCCTCCTCCTCCCCCTCTCCTCTCCTCCTCCTCCCCTCTCCTCTTCTGCCCACAGCTGGGCTCTCCACTTCCAGTACGCACAACATCCATTATGGATGACTACGAGGTGAAGGACGAGGTGATTGGCTATGGCTCCTACTCTACATGTAATCGGTGCATCCATAAAGCCTCTGGGCAGGAATATGCCGTCAAGATCATCGACAAAACCCAGTCTGTCAAGGATGTTGACGAGGAGATAGAGGTATGATTGAGTCCACAGTGTAGCAAGCTCTGGTGATTCCACAGGAAGGAGTTGCCTAACTTGCCGGACCATTCCAAGGTGATCAGTCTTGCGATTGATCACAGAGTTCTGTTTTCTCTTGTATCTAGATTCTACTTCGCTATGGCCACCATCCCCACATCATAGAACTCAGAGATGTGAGTGTAACAAACCACGGCTGTACTGTTTGCCCCATGTGATTTCCATGTGACTCACACATAATTTCATGTGACTCGTACAACATCATGTGACTTCCATGTGACCTATGACCTGTCTCCCCCCCAAGGTCTATGACGACGGGTACAAGGTATTCATGGTCATGGAGATGATGAGAGGAGGGGAGCTGTTGGACCGCATCCTTCAGCAGAAGTTTTTCTCAGAGAAGGAAGCTGCTTGTGTCATGCATGCTCTGGTATGTAAGATTACGCAGGCATCACTATAATTTTAGTTGTGACCTGGGATAACTAATTTCTGTTGTGTATAGACGCTTATGGCACTCCCAAGTGCTACGCTTGGCTCTACAAGTTGTCTTTGGAAGTCGTTTCAATGGAAAGCCTTCTGTTGAATGAGTGTGTGGGTGTGATATTTTCTTTAGCTGGACACAAACTCAATATCTCTTTGTTCTCCATCGAGTGTCAGCCTCATTCCAGGTAGCACAACTCACTGGTAGGACAAACCCAGCTTTCAGATTGCCCCAGGTCCCATGTTATGGACAATGCCTCACCTGCACTCTCCTCCCCTTCTCCTTCTTGTCTCCTTCCTTCCTCCTCCTCCTCTCCTCACTCTCTCACTCTTCCTCCTCTTCTTCTCCTTGTCTCCTTCCTTCTCTCCTCCTCTCTCTCACTCTTCCTCCTCTCCACCCTCTCACTCCTTCCTCTTCTTCCTCCCCAGGCATCCACGATACACTACCTCCATCAGCAGGGTGTGGTTCACCGTGACCTCAAGCCCTCCAACATCCTCTACGCGCAGCCGTCTGGCCCACCCGAGTCCCTGAGGATTGCTGACTTTGGCTTTGCCAAGCAACTCAGAGCTGAGAATGGACTCCTTATGACGCCGTGTTATACAGCAAACTTTGTCGCTCCTGAGGTACGTGCAAATGTCCGGAGTGAAATACCCAAGAACACAATAGTTTCTGAAGAGTGCTATGCCCGTAGCCTCGTCCCCAGGCCTCCGCCCAGATTATATCCCGCAGCTAAAATCTGGGCGGAGGCCTGGGGACGAGGCTACTATGCCAGTAGGAGGGGTCAGAATGATCACCTCCCAAAAGCTCTGTTAGCTGCTCTTTGTACTTAACAAGGGCTTGTGCCACACCCCTGGAGCCAGGATGGTGTGCAGTGAATTCCACTCCACCAAGGCTGTTGTCAGCCAGGTCGGTGCCCTGCAGGTGGGCTTACAGGCCTGTGGAGATTAAGTGTGAAGCCGCAATGCCTTAGCACCACCTGTCCGCCACCCAGCATTCCGGAGGTGCTGATTTTGATACGCATGTAGTCTTTGAACTGTGGTGTGTACAAGCTTCTCAGAGATGCGATGATAGTGAGCAGAGCGTCCAGTACTGTAGTCTTTGTAATGAACTGTGGTGTGTGCAAGCTTCTCAGAGATGCAATGATAGTGAGCAGAGCGTCCAGTACTGTAGTCTTTGTAATGAACTGTGGTGTGTGCAAGCTTCTCAGAGATGCAGTGATAGTGAGCAGAGCGCCCAGTACTGTAGTCTTTGTAATGAACTGTGGTGTGTACAAGCTTCTCAGAGATGCAGTGATAGTGAGCAAGAGCGTCCAGTACTGTAGTCTTTGTAATGAACTGTGGTGTGTACAAGCTTCTCAGAGATGCAATGATAGTGAGCAGAGCGTCCAGTACTGTATACTCTTCAATCCAGGTGTTGAAGAAGCAGGGCTATGATGCTGCCATTGATATCTGGAGTCTGGGAGTGCTGCTGTACACTATGCTGGCAGGGTAGGTTGCACGACTCTTGTCTGGTGGGAGTCTCGTCCAATCCTTGACTACATATCAAGTTGTGTAACTCAGTTGTTGAGAGACATGGTGCCGTGGTGACCAAATGTATATCATTGGACTAACACACTGCAGAACGAAACTTGATAGCAATGTTTCCACTGGTCTTCTTCAGGCCCAACTGGTCTATCATTGATCTGGCCAATCGGGCCTGAAGTGGTCTCCATACAGTTGTGCAGCTCCTTCCTCAGTTGCTGTGCTCATTATATATAGTCTTGTACAGTATGTCATTGTAACCGTCCCTCCCTCAGCTGCACCCCGTTTGCGACTGGTCCCGAGGACACTCCCAAGAAGATCCTGGCTCGGATCGGGGAGGGCAAGATCAACCTCTCAGGGGGGAACTGGGACTCGGTCTCCCCTTCAGCGAAGGACCTTGTCCTGCGCATGCTGCATGTTGATCCCATGCAGCGGTGGACAGCTGCCCAGGTGCTGGGACACCCCTGGATCATCTCCCGAGAGTCTCTCCCCGCTCATAAACTCTCCATCCAGGATAAGAAGATCAAGGTACCAAGGATTTCTCTGTGTACCACCAAGGGCATGTCAAACTGCTGAAGGTGGTAAGAGGGCATGTAATTTTACATGAGCAGTCTGGCACCAGGCAGCTCTCTGTGCAGAGGTCCGCTTCTGTCCACGTTAGTGCAGTGCGGCCTGACCACGACTTTCAGATGTCTTGCTTCCCTCACTGCATCTTTGTCAGTCTAGCGTAGCTCCACCAACAAGCTCTTGCAAGCTCTAGGTTTAGATATCTTGTCAGTACGAAGGTCGCGAGTGTCACTAGTCCCATCCACTTCCATTAGTCGTGCGGTACAGAGGAAGCATGTCACTAGTGTAGTCCCACCCCACTTCCGTCACTCAGACAGGCAGACAGACACCCTGAAAGTCTTGGAGCATTGTATCGCACCTTAAAATTAAGCCAGATGATCTCAACTACATGCCCTCTCACACCCAGTGGAGACATCAGGCCTTGTTGTGGGTTGCTCTACATGAGTCTGTGGTGTGAACCTGTGTGTTGTGGAGTGCCTCATTGCCCTCCCCTCAACCCCCCAGGGAGCCGTAGAGGCCACATTCACAGCTTTGAACAACACGCCCATGGCCCAGCTAGAGCCCGTGACAAAGTCAGTGCTGGCCAAGCGCCGACAGCACAAAAAGAGCTCAACTTCACTTTAGCATATCCGTCTATTCACTCTTATGAATGATTTTTCTATTGTGCAAATGTGCTGTCGCTCTTCTCGTACTTACGTACTGTAATAGTTGTAGAATGGCTATTATTTAAACAAATTTTATGTTAATTTTCTGTTTTGTATGAAATCAAGACTTCCACCAGTTTTGTTTCTTGAAGGAATTCAGATAATTATATATTGTGTGCTTTGCTTCTCCCACCCACCCACACTTAAATGAGCCTCTGGTTATGTATATGTGTGTGTACATTGAACAGTTGATCATCAAGTTTAGCACACCAGGAAATTGCTCACATTGCATGGCCAGACAAGGTCTGGCTGCATAGACGATTCCCCATACAATGGACGGGAGTAAGTGTGGCCTAGCTCCAGTTGCCGGGCTCCCCCCTTTGTGCACAGTGAAGAAAGTCCTTTGCATGTATTTTTCGTTGGTGCGTGCAGGGGGAGGAGCCTGGGAACAAGGCTAGGGGTGTCCAGACACCCCATCAACTTTAAGTTTGCAGACACCCCTGCCCTTATAGAATGGTGTGCTTCAACAACTGCATGTGTGAAGGAGTTCAGGGCACCGGTACCCCCGCACTAGCTTGCTCTACCTGCATGTTCCCTGGTGAAGGAAGATGCATTGGGTATCTTCTGCATGTTCCCTGGTGAAGGAAGATGCATTGGGTATCGCATAGGCACAGTGCATGTATACTGGTGGCCAGCACTGCACGTGCATGCGTATTAATGGAATTAAGGTTTTAATTAATTTCCAGTGAGTTCGTAGATTGGGGTCAATTTCTGCCAGGAAGGCGGCTCACGCCATCCAGCCGGGGAGCTGAGATGAGTAGCCAGGATAGCAGTCCTGACGGCAGCCAGACGTGTCTGGACTCGCCCGAGGGCCGGTGCCAGGTGCTATCTCTACCCAACCTGAGGGTGCTGGAGCCTAACGACCAAATCCGAGAGCTGCAGACCATCATTCGAGACAGGTACGTATGCGCCACTCGAGGATAGTATATTCATGTGATCATACGGCCACACCCACCGCGTGTAGATTCTCTTCCCCAAGATGACCAACTTACTTTTTGGCCTAATATTAGTTGTAGATTGGCTGCATTTAGTCACAGATAATAGAGCCGTTAAGGTAACGGAGGGGGGTTTCCGGACAGCAGGGGATTTCCGGACACGGCCCCAGCTTTCACTCTTTAGGAGCAGTTTTTGCTAACAACTGCACAGCGTTGGAGAGTTCGAAGGTAGGGTATGGATGCGCACTTACCATAATTCGGAAGAAATGCTAACGGAGTGAATGCAAGGGGCATGAAGTGCGCGTCCGGAATTAAAAGACTGTCCGGAAACCCCCTCCGTTACCTTATAGAGCGGCTGTACTGACATCACAAAACCACATGCCTGAATACTTCCACGTGGCAAAGGAAAGTGGCAGCTGAACGGAAACTATTAGCTCACTTGCACTCCAGGTGGCGTAGCTGCTCATCTAATCAGCATGGTAACTGCACTACAGCGACAGTTGACACAGTAGTACTTCGTAAGTTCAGAGCTGCTTGCGTTTCAAAGATCATTGCCATGCAGTCTTATGAAAGTAACGGAATATAATGGAGGGTGTTTCACTTGTCTTATGGCCAGGGACGTCTATGGCTCAATGATTGCATCTACTGGCTTTCAGGCACCTTACAGCAAAACATTGGATTGGTCCGACAGTCGCTAGGTCTGTCGGACCTGCTTTGCCGCCATGGCTCTGCAAAATCTGCAGTTGAAACAAAATGCAAGCTCTTCAGTTTTGAAGGACGCTCATTGAATGGTCTGTTTCTGCGCTTTTGGCACACGGAAGCCGGTGTGACGATAGCCAGTTCCCTAGGGATAATGATTGCTATCTGGTGCCACTTGTTGACTGATTCTTGCTTGCGGTTGTCTAGCAACACCACTCGGAGTGACTTCATATTCTACTCGGACAGACTGGTGAGTTGCCAGCCAACCTTGTTTGAGACTTCCCCACCAACTGGCCGGCCTTTCGGATAGCAAAGGGCATTTGAGATCCATTTTCCTGTTCCTTTCAGATCCGCTTGGTGGTCGAGGAAGGACTGAATTGTCTACCGTCATACAAATGCACCGTCATCACTCCAACAGGTATAGTTCTGTTGTAACTCAACATGAATAAATTAGTAAGCACTTTATGGTATTGTGTGAGGAGCTCAGTGAGGGGCATGAGCTACTCTAAGGGTGCAGATAGTGGGGTTGGAAATGTGTTTGAAGAAGCAGATGACAATAGCACAGGGGGTTGGGGGTTGGACACATTGCCTGATGATCCCCTTGTGTGATACTGATACAACTACACTCATCTTGCCATTAGTGGAATTCTAATCTCACATCAGATCTTGTGAGATCACCAAATATTGCACAAACCCCGTGCCCGTACCAGGTTGCAACTACGAGGGAGAGTGGTTTGAGAAGATGAACTGTGCAGTCAGCATCCTCAGAAGTGGTGAGTTGTAGGAGGAGACGTGCTCGGAGAAGGCTCACTAATCCATCGCCTGATTGGTTGCAGGAGAGGCAATGGAGAAGGTTCTCCGGGACTGCTGTAGGTCCATTCGCATTGGAAAGATCCTCATCCGAAGAGACCAGGAGTCCAAGAAGCCGAGGGTAGGACAATGAGCCTGGGTATCAGTGCATGACCGTCAGACTGATGTTGCCCACCTCCAGGTGTACTACGCCAAGTTCCCTCCTCAAATTGAGAAGAGAAAGGTGTTGCTACTGCTCCCAGTGCTAGGTGAGCAGCAAGCAGCTCTACTGATCACGGGGGCTCACTCCTAGGAGGACATAGTGGCTTTGTGACTGTTCCCAGGCACACCTGCCTGGTTTGTTCCCAGGCACACCTGCCTGGTTTGTGTAGCCATTAGTACACAAAAGCCAATAGAGTCTGTTATTATCACATATTCACAATATAAGTCAAGGGAAAGAACAGGCGGGCCTGCAAACAAGGGCACACACCACACGTACACACACACCACACGTACACACATACACACCACACGCACACACTAGAGACCGGGGCAACAGTGTGCACTGCTCTAAAGGTCTTGAAGGAGCACGGGGTGGACGAGCGGAACGTGGTACTGGTGTCCCTCTTCTGCACGGCTCAGGGGGCACACACCACCCTCACCCGGTTCCCAGATGTCACCATGCTCACATCAGAGGTGCACGAGTGCTGCCCAGCACACTTCGGGCAGAAGTACTTTGGCTCAGACTGACCGTGTTGTGAAGATTCAATCTATTTCATTTGGTACGTTCACTGCATTCAATGTTCTCCTCTTTATTTTTGCAAATTCTTGATGATTGACAAGCCATGACAATAACTTGTAAAACTATAAACCTCTAATAATCAAAGGTTTGGTGAATCAAAATATCAGCTGTTTTGTACCTTCACTGTACGTTCTTCTCCACGTCCTTCTCCTTGTTCTTCTCTGCCTCCCCACTGGACCAGCTGAGGTAGGTGGCCCACAACACACTCACCACAAGCACAAAGTTCAGCTGGTGGGCCACTGGGACAAACTTGAAGTTCACAAGCTGTGTGTGTGTGTGTGTATTTGTGAGGTGGAGTTAGTTGCTGTTCGGCAGTGGTGGTAAGCAGAATTGTCCACAGTCAGGTCAGGACTAGCAGAGCCGCCCTCGGTCAGGTCAGCAGAGCTACCCGCAGTCAGGTCAGCAGAGCTACCCGCAGTCAGGTCAGCAGAGCTGCCCGCAGCTAAGGTCAGCAGAGGTACCCGCAGCTCAGGTCAGCAGAGCCAGAGCTGCCCGCAGTCAGCTAGGTCAGCAGAGCTGCCTGCAGTCAGGTCAGCAGAGCTACCCGCAGTCAGGTCAGCAGAGCCAGAGCTGCCCGCAGTCAGCTAGGTCAGCAGAGCTGCCCGCAGTCAGCTAGGTCAGCAGAGCTGCCCGCAGTCAGGTCAGCAGAGCTGCCCGCAGTCAGGTCAGCAGAGCTGCCCGCAGTCAGCTAGGTCAGCAGAGCTGCCCACAGTCAGGTCAGCAGAGCTGCCCGCAGTCAGGTCAGCAGAGCTGCCCGCAGTCAGGTCAGCAGAGCTACCTGCAGTCAGGTCAGCAGAGCTGCCCGCAGTCAGCTAGGTCAGCAGAGCTGCCCGCAGTCAGCTAGGTCAGCAGAGCTACCTGCAGTCAGGTCAGCAGAGCTGCCCGCAGTCAGCTAGGTCAGCAGAGCTGCCCGCAGTCAGGTCAGCAGAGCTGCCCACAGTCAGCTAGGTCAGCAGAGCTACCTGCAGTCAGGTCAGCAGAGCTGCCCGCAGTCAGGTCAGCAGAGCTGCCCGCAGTCAGGTCAGCAGAGCTGCCCGCAGTCAGGTCAGCAGAGCTACCCGCAGTCAGCAGAGCTGTCTGCAGTCAGGTCAGCCAGAGATGCCCGCAGTCAGGTCAGCCAGAGAAGCCCGCAGTCAGCAGAGCTGTCTGTAGCCTTGTTCCCTGGCCTGGGAATGAGGCTAGCTGTCTGTGTCATACGCACCTGCACTGCTGGCCATAGCATCCAGTTTGCCTTCATGATCGGCCATATCCTTTCTCTGACATTCCGCAGTGCCTCACTTGTGCCCAGACCCTCCAGCATTGGCAGGCTGTGTGTGTGCACAGCATCACGTACAGTTACAGACAACTCTTCTGCCAGTGGAACTAAAAGCGGGAATACTAGTAAGACAAAAAATGATTTGATCTGCAAAAATTGTGTCACAACACTAGTTATCAAAAACGGTTGTACTATTAATAGTGAACTGCAATCTACCTACAATCTCTACACAAAGTTATTTTAACTGAAACCAAGTGCGCATAGTGAATGACATCATTGTGCGCTCTTGCTGAAACTAAACTACTACTACTCTGCACACGTGCTGAATGCGAACCTGAAGAGGTATATGCAGTTGATACCAGGAGCCCAGTACGTGAACTGCTCAATGCACATCTTCACAACCGGCATGCTGGCACCTGCCAGTGCAAGCTGAAGGGGAGGTTCAGGAAGGTATCACAGGTATGTACATGCAAGGTTACATTAGTAGCAACTACTTGTCCACCCTAAGATCGTTAGCCTTCAATAGTAATCTGTCTGTCATAAACTCTTGGTTATAAATACTCGAGGTATATCACAGGATTCATAGCCCTAGACACCTTAACAAGTGGACACCTTACAGTATTCAGTTATTAGGGTACCATGTAGTCCAGTACCATGGTAACTACCATTGGGATCCCAACGGTTGAGGTATAATGTACCCTTTCTATTTCATTTATATTGAGCAAACAAAGTAAAGCAGTGAATGCATGGGTTCCACTAGCTATGAGCTAGTACCCTTGAGGCTGCAGTGACACCACAACCAACACACCATATAGTACCCTTGAGGCTGCAGTGACACCACAACCAACACACCATATAGTACCCTTGAGGCTGCAGTGACACCACAACCAACACACCATCGGTAGGTCTGAGCGCAATCTGCTCCAAAAGTGACCTATTTTTGTTGCGCCAATTCCTCTAAATTTAGCCTATTTTCTCACTAGTATTCTCATTAAGATTATTAAAGTGGTGGTACCAGCGAACGCACCCTCTTGACTACCAGCCAGTCAAGGAAGTTGAAGTGGAAGTGTGCCAGAGGACCGAGGATGAACGTCCCAAACACCCACGCCCTCCCTAGCCTTGGAAAGTCAAACTTGCCCCCTGGCTCCAGCATCACCAGCTGCGCTATCACATCCCCCAGACCAAACAGTACTGCAGGAGACAGACAGAGAGAGAACATTGCTGCAAGAAGATTGCCATGGCACATCCAATGCAGGGCCTAGCAGGGCATTGGCAATCTCTTGTGCAAAAGAGCTTGTTCTGCAGTTTGCAGTCTTGCAGCTGTATCTGCCGCACAGAAGCATCCTGAGAAGCTCAAAAAGTTTCTTTAGGTGAGTGGTGGGCACCCGTACATGTGCATCCTCGCTGGCTGAAGTCTGGCAGCAAGCAAATCATGCACGTTGTATTTTGTTCGTTGGTCTGTGCAATCGTGCAAAATCTAATGAAACAGTGTGCAATGCTACCTCCGGATGTGATGGTCTTGGTGAGCATCGGAGCTCGTTGCAGCTGCTTGTTGTACCACGCCAGAGGGCTGAAGCTCCGTCTGAATACCCTCTGACAGCAACGGTTGCCCAGGACCCTGGGCCTCGCTGCACCGGCAGACAACACAACACGTGCATATACACCTCTCACCATTACAAGCGCCATCGTGCCTATATAGCTAGCTCCTAGGAAGAACTCCTACCAATAACCTAGTCTAACAAGCTAAAATTAATTGCTTCCCCAGCACGTGCTCCAGGGTCATGACCTCGTTCCCAAGACCATTCCGAGATCGGGAATGTGATCCTGAGCATTTTTTTGGTGAGGGTCACACGGTGCACAGTGGAGCTGAGTTGTTTTGTCCTGTGCGCGCAGTTGTCATAACACAGACTGGTTCACAACCATCAGGATGGGGCTGAAGGTCTACATTTCCACCGTCGCCAGTAACCTGGAGGTGAGCAAAAATATGCTGCTAAAGATTTTGTCTTACTATAATTTTGTACTTTCATTTGGGTGCATGCGGGCAGTGACTTGAGGAGGTTTTAGTATCCATCTGATGGATTCTGAGTCATCTGTAAATGGCTCTGCATGCAATTTCTTTGCTATGGTGTGGCTGATATAGACAGACTTCATGTGAGGTGTGGCTGCTTTGGACAGCATAATTGTGGATACCGGATGTTAGCAGAGGGTGTGTCAGTTGTTTTACGGCCTGTGATGTCAAATTATGCAGCCAATGTATAGAAATTGCATCTGTCAGACTCTTTCTCTACTTGCGATTATGGTGCAAGCAGATGGGTTTGGGAGGTGGTGGTTGTCAAGGTTTGAATCCCACTGCCTATTTCCTTATATGGACATCAGTGAGCTTCAATGCTACATTCCATTGGTTGGTGTTGGCCAACAAGGAAATTGAATTACAATGGTTGAAGGTTGTTCAGCACACACATGCACACCAAGAGCACATAAGTACCCCCCCCCCCCCCCCCCCCCCAGGGGCGTGACCTACTTATGTGCCCTTGTGCACGCCTAACACATACATGCATACATGCACACACACACGTACACACACACACATGCAATAGATCAAAAAGCACCAGCAGAGAATTGAGATGATTCTGTCTGGGAAAGGCTACGATGTGGAGTACATCGACGTTGCTGCCTCAGAAGAGGCCAAGCAGAAGATGAGAGACCTCTCTGGCAACCCCAAGGCCCTCCCTCCGCAGATCTTCAACGGGGACCAGTACTGTGGTGTAAGTAACCCTTTCTGGGCATGTTATGTAAGTGTCCATTGTGTATCTCCATAATGAGTGTACAACCTCTGTTGTTGTTGTATTACCACAATCATACAGGACTTTGAGGCATTTGACAATGCTGTAGAAGATGACGACTTGGAGACGTTCCTGAAGCTCAAGTAGACCGGCACTGGATATGAATCATCACCATGTAGCAAGACGTAGATGGGCACTAGAAAATAGAACTATTTCCATGTGAACATAATTAGTTGGTGTACACCTTTTTATGTTGAGTGAGATTGCTTGTCAGTTGATTCCTGGAATATCAATTGGGTTCATGGGTCTTGAGCAACCAGCGGTGCATGCTATATCTTGGAGAGTATGGATGCTTGCTTGGGTGGCAATGGTTAAAGCACTGGACTGTGGGCCTTGACCAATGCAATTGTACCAGCTACCCCAAGTATTGCCAGAACATGGGCTGCCTGTGTCCCTCGGAGGCTGCCAGTCCCAGGACCTGAGCTACATTTGTGTACGCTTTTCTCCAGGCCCTTGTTGGCACCCTTGCCATAATTGTGAAACTAGCCCTCCGCGCCGGGAACCAGGCTAGGGTAAAACAAAACAGAAAACAAAATGTACTGATGATGTACCACCTTGGATGTACCACGGACCGCGTACCCGGACATCGACACCGGATACGAAGCGTGACCGGAAGTGTGGAATATTTAGAATGGTACACAACTCTTTCTCCATAGCAACATAATCACAAAGCAACGGCGTGAAGGACGCCTAAGCGCTTCAGACTAAATGGTTTGGTCGTCATGGAGGCAAGGGAAAGCGTTATGAGTGAGTATTCCGAGGACTTCGAGGATTTCGAGGAGGAGGTGCCTGCGCGTGCCGCCGCCAAACCGCCGGCAGCGGCTACTACCAGGACCGAGCCCACGCGGAACACAAAGAGCCACCCCACCCCTCAAATCAAGCGGAACGGACCTGGATGGAAGCCAAAAAGTATGCACATGTACACAAAATGTTTGTTATCGCGCCTCCAGTAGACTGTACTGGGATGGTGCAACTGCAGTAGTTAGCATGATAGTCTCCCTTGCTCATATGCACAGGTACAAGGGCATTCTCCGACATGAAGCACTTTCCTCGCAAGGGGAACAACCTGTTGACCCCATACAGGGTGCAGAAACAGGGGAAATCCCCTTCTGGTCTGTCACCCAGAGATAGGCTGCTTTCATCCAAGGTTCATGCCATCAGAACTCTCCAGAGTGAACTAGCTGAAGCAAAACGAGAACTGGATGAATTTCGGAAGGAGAACCGGCTGTTGAATCGGCTGCAAGTGAGACAGGAGCGTGAACTGACCAAGTACCAGAGTAAGGAGGGGGAACTCCCTCAGATCCTCATTCAACATGCAGAGGAAGTGCGAGCACTGAGGGAGCAGTTGAAACGTACCCAGGAGGCCTCTGGGGGTTACCAGAGGAAGGTGAATGACCTTCGCCAAGAGCTGCAGCGGGTGTCAGAACGGAGGAGGAAGCTGGAGGGGGTCGTGAAGCGGCGACATCTTCTGGAGAGGGAGACACTCACTGTCCAGTTGCAGGAAGCCAACGACAGCACTGAGGAAAAGAACCGACGCATCACTGTGAGTAGGGTAGCGTAAAAGATAGGACAGCTTTCTCAGTGAGTCGGGACATGCTTGGCGTGACTCGCCACTGCAATTGTCCTTAGTCTCATATTCCCATGACACTCAGAGTCCTGCGGGCATGAGACACGGAGTCCTGCCCTGCAGTGCGGGCATGAGACACGGAGTCCTGCCCTGCAGTGCCCATACATACCCAGTATAGGGATGACACTGGAGTAGGATTCTCAGAACACATGTAGTGGATCAGCTGCTCAGGTTGTTACGAAGCCTTCGTAAGGTTTTTAGATTGAGCTCACACAAATATTTACCAGATACCAACAATCAGTGTTTGATTTTCCTAAGTGCTCTTGATGGTCCAGCTACATTCTGGGCTCAGTCTGTACACTACATGTATGTTTGGTGAATACAAGTCTTTTCGCATGTATAATTATTGTATGCTATGTTCAACTTGCTTGGGAGGCATACCTCCAGGAGCAGCATGCATTGTGCTGTGAGTAGCATAACACCTGTGCTTTATGCTCCCTGTTACCTTCCACAGGAGTTAGAGCGAGGGCTGGAGATCGTGAAGAGGAATCACACCCAGGAAGAGAAGGGTATGCTGCGGAGGAACAAGGCTCTCACTCATGAAGTTGCAGAACTGAGAGATTACGCACAGAAGATGCACAAACAGCTTAAGGTATGTCGTAGCCTATTCACACAGCCTTTGCAATGCCTAAAGACCGTTGTGGTTGTGCGGTCATCCTTTGAGAAATCTACCGATCAGTAACTATTGTATCCCACCTGCAAGGAATGGTGTGTCACTTTTTGTACTGTAATTGGATGGTGGTCTGGGACAATTAACTCACCACAGTGTCTTGAGGTTATGCACTCTGCACCCCCTGCCTGTTCTCCTGTAGGGAAAAGAAAAGGAGATGGATGTGATGAACATCTACAGCCAGCGAATTGGGAAGAACGAACCCCACCAGGCTGCAAAGCTGCACACCCCCTTCACAGAGAGCAGCGAATCCCAGACCAACTTTTCTTGCCCCCCGTTCAAGATGGTGTCCCTCCAAACCAAGCCACGGGTTAAGGCAGCTGCCTCACAAACTGAGCTTGAGGCAGTGAAACACCCTGTACCTCCAGCAAAGAGATTAGTGTCCACTGGCACACAATCGGACATTAGTGGTGGTCCTAAGAGTGAGAGTGTGGAACTAGCAAGTCCGAAAGTGGATGGAACTATTGGCAAGAAGAGCGTTACCAAGCCTGAGCAGATGTCTCCACTAGGAACTGTGAGACGTGAGCATAAACTGATGAGCACTGAAGGGAGCTCGCCCTCCACTTCTGGTAGTGCAAAGGAAGGAGACAGTAAGAAACCGGACAATGAGGTACACCAAAAGAAGGAAGCTTTGCTGGCCAGACTGAGGGCCATTGATGGTCAGAAGGGACCTCCCAGCAGCGAGCCGGTACACTCGTCCGGTAGTATGCTAACAAGGAGCTCTGCAGAGCCCACTGCTAGTGTACCAGTTGGGGGGAGTGACCATCCGAGTGCTCTAGCTGCACCTGCTCCCAGCAAGCTTGGAGGTGGTGGTGGCAAGCCTGCCGGTGCGGTCCATCAGTTAGGCACAAAGAGAATGGAGGGGCCGAATGGGACTACAAGACAAGCAGACATTGACGTTGAGGCTCAGAAACAGCTACTGCTGGCCAAGCTCATGGCCATTGATGATGGACGTACGGTGGAATCAGAAGTCGCATCACCCCAGAAACCTGCTTTGAAGGGGGCAGATGCAGCCAAGAGTAGCTCCTCCCTCCGCTCTTGGCCGGACATTGTGGAGAATATGCACAATGGGAAGCCAGCATTTGCAAGTGAAGATGATCCGTTTGGCTCTAGACATTCAATGGGAAAGGGGAAGCTCTCTGGGTCGTCGAAGACAGGAGAAGGCTCTGTCTTTGTTGCAGCAGGAGAGAAAGAAGTTCCCTCCCAAAGAGCCAAGTTTGGGCGGAGACAGCAGCACCAGAAGCATCCTCCACAGAGCAAGGACGATCCACGGCTCCAGGCTGCTGCAAACTCTCAGACTGCAGGAGGCTACATAAAGCCAACCTTTGGACGCAGAGCTGTTGATGCTCCCCGGACAATAAACGAGCCAGTGTTTGGCAGATTGAACTTTGAAAGTGAACCACCTGTGACCGGTAACAGAGAGCTGGATAGTGTGGACACTCAGGACAAGGCCCTGACAACTCATGACTACTCTTGGGAGAGGCGTGTCAATGTTACACCCAAAGTCCAAACTCCTGGGCCAAGTCGAGTGGACATGCCTAGTATTACCCACAAAACAGCCGTACGTGGAATGTTTGATAGTGTGGAAAACTTCAAGGGGAAACCCAGAGGTGCTCTGTTACCTCCAAGACCCAAGGCAGAGACAGTGGTGAAGAGCTTTGACGCAGTTCCTGGAACAATTGTTTCAGAACCTGATGACATTGAAGAGTTGGTGCTGTAGTCAATGGAATTAATTATTACATTTTATTGGTTAGGGGCACCCCCAGTCATTTGGAAATTTGGAAATACTAATTATTTTATCTATGATTGATCTAGCCATGGATACTTTGTCTTCAACCTAGTACCTCGGTGGCGCCCATTCAAATTCAGGTCGCTGACGGTTCCTGTGGGTCTGGGACGAGTGGTAATACTGCACAGCTAGCAAGCAGTTCTGGCGGAGGCTTGGTCACGAAGAAAGAGAGGGAGGCCGAAAAAGAACCCGGAAGGGAGTGTCGTGGCGCCTGGTACTTCAGTTGGTCCAACTGTCCAGAGAGAGAGGGGGGCAGCCAAGGAAGTACGCCTGGTGGACCCAGTTGCAGTGCCAATGAGCGTAGAAGGTCGACCATTGGGGTCTGGCGTGGGGGGCGCCCCTGGTCTTGTGGGTTCTGGGAAGCCACACTCTGCTGTCGGACAGCAAGCAGAGCAAGTTGCCATTGTGAACACTGTGGGAGAATTTCTACCTGTAAAGCGAAAGCGTGGAAGGCCAAGGAAGGATGAGAGTCGGACACCCAGAAAGAATCCGCTCCCTGAAGGCGTTGCCCCTACTGCCATCTGTCCCTCCGCTGAAGCTCCACCCTCTAAGGGAGGAATAGATCTGTCTGAAAACTTGGATGTCAGTCCGTCTGCTAAGAGACCGAGAGTTGCACAAGAGACTGAACCCCCACCCCCTGCCGTTGCCTCTCTGCAGGTGAGACAGCTGTTTACTTTATGTTTCCTCTTTTGCTGAAACTGATTCACCTAATAGAACAAACTGTGGCGGGTTTGCTTTACATCTTATAATATTGCCAAGGGTATTTGTGTCAGCATTAGTGTCTGTGTACTTTTTCCCAGCCTGCAGCATTGAAGCAGCATTGTAGTGATGAGCTGATACCAGGACCTCTTGCGGAGAGTCCTCACACACACCAGCTGCAACCCGAACGTGTGACGCCAAAGAAAGGGAGGCCCAGGAAACACCCACTACCACCGGAGCCCATGGATGGAGAACCTGTTGTGAAGCGGAAGAGAGGGAGACCCAGGAAACACCCACTACCACCAGAACCCCTGGATGGAGAACCTGTTGTGACGCCAAAGAGAGGGAGGCCCAGGAAGCACCCACTGCCACCAGAGCCCCTGGATGGGGAACCTGTTGTGAAGCGGAAGAGAGGGAGGCCCAGGAAACACCCACTACCACCAGAGCCCCTGGATGGGGAACCTGTTGTGAAGCAGAAGAGAGGGAGGCCCAGGAAACACCCACTACCACCAGAGCCCCTCGATGGGGAACCTGTTGTGAAGCGGAAGAGAGGGAGGCCCAGGAAACACCCCTTGCCACAATCTGAAGTCATGGCTGAAGACAGTGAAGCTCAGTCTAGGACTGTTGCTTCCAGTGAGCAGCCAGCGGAGCATGTCCTAGGGGGACAGCCACTGACAGTACTGCCGGCTGAACACAAGCAAGTGGTAGGTACGCCAGTGAAGAGAGGGAGGGGTAGACCAAGAAAGAACCCCCTGCCGGAGGTCAAAAATGGTCATGCCATTCCTATCTCTGGTCCTCTCGCCAAGAAAGGGAGGGGCAGGCCGAGGAAGAACATCTCCATGGTAACAGTAGTGGCCGAGACTACAGAGACCTCCGAGGTGAACGTAGACACAATAGAAGGCAGTGAAACTCCGTTGCCTAAGGGGAACTTCCGACTAGAGGTGTCCTTCAGTGAATCAGACAGCGAGGGTGAGCTGGTAGAGATGGGGAGGGAGGCCATCAAGGCTCTGGCAGATAGGGTCGTGGAGGAGTCCCCTCGAGTCAACATAGATCCCGATTTTGAGGAGTCTTTCGATGAGAGCTCCAGCACTTGATCCATCCACGGATCTCTAACTCACTGTTCATCACCTCTGTTTTCATTTTATTTCATACAAACACATCCTAACATTCAACAGTGTTGAATCCCTCACTAGTACATGCACTGTTTCACCATTTGTAGCTTTGGGACAGCTTTTGGTTTTTGTACACAGTATAGATGCACACGGTGTAATAAAAATACTTGTGTTCTCAAGGTGTGTTTCTGCTCCAGAGGCTTGTAGCTGTTTCAATGAACTGTCTGCTCAGTATTCCCCAGCACGGTGCACTGATCGCTCCTGCATGTAAACAGATAGTAAGAATCACATGTACAGCAGGCCACTGTCCGAGTCTCCAGATCCAGCCCATTATTCACCCAATATTGTTGACAATGCAAACCAAATGGGGTAGGCCTGGGAGCGAGGCTACACCACACCTGTGCCTTCCTCGATCACGAATGCCAGACTGCTTTCTCTGTCTTTATGCTGCAAACCTAGTGACCAGTTGATGTGAGCTGGAATGACAATTCACTTGATCTAGTATCACACGGGCCCATCACCTAGCCTCGTTCCCAGTCCCACACCCAGCTTTTCATCGCTTGCAGTACGACCCGCTTTATCGTACTGCAAGTGACGGAAAGCTGGGCGTGGGACTGGGAACGAGGCTACCCATCACCTACAAGGTTTGAAATCAAGTTGATCAAAGTGGAGGCAAGCTAAGCACAAGTATGATATTCTCGGTGAGACAGCACGATAACTACACACGTACAGGCACGTTGCATTGTAGCCTGGTTCCCGGCGCAGAGGGAACCAGGCTAGTTGCTAGTCTCGGTACCAGACTATTCGCGCACCGAAGAGTCTGGTACCGAGACTAGCTAGTTGCATTGTAGAGTGGCCTATTAGTTATTGATCGTAGCCTTATCATGGAGAATACTCTTTAAGGATGCATTGAAAACACAAAGCAGCCTCTTCAAATGGAGAAACAGGTAGAACAACTTGCTACTGACCAGGAATGCCAGTCGGGAAGGCTATAATTCTTGCAAGTGGCCAAAGGTAGTCTCCAGGGAGCTGCACCACTGGGGCATATCTGTTTAATAAAATGATCCCAACCCTCGTCCCTTCCTGGAGATGGGGGGGGGGGGGGGGGGGGGGGGGGGGGGGGGAGAGCAATAATAAGCATACATGGGTAATTAGTATTATGTACTTACAACGAAAAATTGGCAAGTCCAATTTCTTGGCACCCCTTACTTTAACAGAGTTAAATTTGGTTGAAGCAAATTATCACAAACACATCACCAGTTGTCCTCAAGGAATCTAAACGCACACTTACTACGAGTACCAAAGAAACCCCCTGCAGGAACACCGTTCTTCTGAGGCCTCTACTGGCATGCTGCTTCTCTGTTGATTGAGGAAAGAATTATGTGAACATCATACAACACTGTACATAGCCTCGTTCCCAGACCTGAGGGGGATCTGGGAACGAGACTCATACATTGCTCTCCTACCAACATCCCTCAGCTGTCGTTCCTTCTGGGAGATCCTCCTCTGCAGCCTGGCATGCTCAGCAAAGCTGTCCTGGGAAAGGACGGCTTCATTCTCACAGACTAGTTGTTTATTGCTTGCCACAATTTTGATCAAAGTTTGGATGTGTGGGAACAGGTAGTCTCGTTCCCAGACCCAAACAACCCCAGCGAAGATCGCTTGCAGTCTCGTGGTGGACCATCAATACAATGGTACAGTGAACATACATTGTGGATATTGGACACTGATGTAACTAGTGGGACTTCATTACTTATTGTACTGAAGACTTCAGGTACAATTGTACCATCAGCACCACTTGACCCCACTGGTGCACGCTGATCAGAGGAACAAAACGTTCCACTGTATGCGCTCCAAGTATTGAGAGTTCTTACAGTGATGCTGATTCCATGCAGCTCCTCCACAAGGGACGTAATTTCAGTTTTCAGTTGAACAGCCGCAGTAGGCTTCCTCAGTGTTACATCCGCCACCTCAACATATGAGGGAGAAGACCATTCATTCGTAATACCGGCAATGTACAAGCGCCTGCATTGACTATTATGAACATACCCACTGACAGGCACCAGGTGACAATGTACGGAGCACTTTGCTAGCAAATGCGCTGAACAGGATGAGCAGGAGCAACTGCCAGTTCACTGCAAGATCATAACCCTCTTCTCCCATTTCTAATTCAGAAGTAACCATTACGTCATAAAGTTGGCTGGGCATACGGGATTTCCCCAGCGACCACGTGGTAAAGTTTATTATGCGCGGGAACTCATGTTCTCGCTTTCCAAGTTCGTCAATAGGTCGACTCTTAAGATCTCGGCTCTTGCTCCGAAGTGGAACCTGGTAGCCATGCCGAAGCGTAAGGTAGGATCTTAGCAGGAGCTGACTCATGGCGTCTTGGCAATGATAGTATGAATAGGAGGCATATTATAAACCCTAGCTGTGTGCTCTTGCATCGAAGTTATCATAACTAACGCATGCTCGTTGGTATTCAGGTTGCACAGGCTGAAGAGGAGGGAAAAGGTGACCAGCAGGACAGCGGCAAATCCGAGCCAGCACCGGAGGTGAGAATTTGGGATCAACTGAAGAGCACAATCACTTTAATATCTGTAGCCTGCTCTGGTGTTAACATAGCAACTTCAGCCCGATTGTGTTCTTCAGTTGGCCTGAATTAATTGTTCACGGGGGGGGGGGGGGGGGGGGGGGGGGGGGGGTTGGGGGGGACTCCCATAGATTCTAGTCACACCACTGACCACAGCCGGTCTATGGTGAATAGTCAAAAGCACTCAAAAAGTGCAGTCAATGGTTTGCAAAGTGGTAAAAAAATATCACTAAATTACAGTCAACAGCCTGGTTGCAGTGGGGCATGACGCAAACTTAGTCGACTTGTCAGTGGCCGAAAATCAGCACAGTGCGGTTACAGGTTATGGACTATATTTGCCATCTGCAATTAGTGTGTGCATGCACCTGTGTGCTCTCCCGTAGCTCCCTCCTGTAGCCAAGCGAGCGAGGGGCAGCTCCAAGGAGACAGTCACCGCTGCAGAGGTCAGTGAGGATGGGAAAAAAACGATAGCTACTGTGGAGGGTGGAGAGGGTGAGGGAGCTGGGACAAAGCGCTCCTCACAAGACCCCACTTTGGAGGCCTCCCCAGCTAAGAGAGGGCGGGGGAAGCCTAAGACGTCTGAGGGAGGAGAGACAACCAAAGGAGCACCAAAGAAACAAAAGGGAAAACCAAAGAAAGGTATGTGAACATGCTCACTGATGTGTACAAAATTGACAACTGGAGTGTTTGTGTGTCTGAAGAGTCGACTGACGGTGCGGAGAAGGCGTCCTCTTCAAAGACCACAGACTGGGAGAGCATCAAATGGGACGAGCTAGGGCAGACCAAAGACGCAAGGTAGTACCAAACAGAACTGATATTGTCATGTGACTTGTGCCCTGGCCACCCCCAGTATTGTATTGGCAGCCTTGTTCCAAGCACCCTCTGTGGAGCTATGCATGTTCAGTTGCTACTTTTGGCAACCTACGCAGGTGTGAACCAGTTTTGGCAACTTTTGTTGACAACAGTTGCCATGCAATTTTGGCATCTTTGCAGAGAGAAAAAAATTGCCGAATATGCAATTTTCAGAAATTGCCAGATATGAAATTCCTTTTAGAAGGATGAATTGCCAAGCATCCAGCTAGTACTGGCAAAATGTGTCTACAAAGTTGCCAAGATTAGCAATTTCTGGGTGCTACTGCAGAGTTCCCGCAATTGGCTAGCCCAAAAGCTCTTAAATGAAGATCATGCTTGCTATTGTTGCTATTGTATGGTAGCATGTACTTGATGGTTTGTGCTCATGATTGATGTCATGATGATGTCATGATGATGTCATGATTGATGTTTTAGGCCTTGGACAAAGAAGTTTAGCTCGTGGAATGTGAATGGGCTCAGGGCATGGATTAAAGTGAGTTGACCTTATTTGGGGTGTGAGGCAGGTTGCAGCTGCTTGGTGTTTTATACTATGGCTGCTTGACCTTCAGAATGGAGGTCTGGAGTACATCAAGCGTGAAGACCCAGACATCTTCTGTCTTCAGGAGACAAAGTGTGCCATCAAAGACATTCCAAACGTGTGTAACTTGGCATCTGTCTCTCTCTCGGTCCGTGGCTCTTTACCCATGCTATTGGAGACAGCCTCGGGCTGAGGAGGCTACGTCCCCTCCCTTCTTTCTCAACTTAATTTTCACTGACTCTTTGTCTCCCCCCCCCCCCCCCATCCACACACACATACACAGGACCAAGTGAACATCCCGGGCTACCACATCTACTGGCATTCGGCTGAGAAGAAAGGATACAGTGGAGTGGGGTGAGAACTGTTTTGCTGGGGGGGGGGGGGGGGGGGGGGGGGTACAAAGATCATAGTCAACTCAGTGTCTTTTGAGTGTCACTATGATTGTATGCGTGTGTCTATCCCACCCTCGTCCGCTGACAGTCTGTACAGCAAAGTAGAACCTCTGAATGTCACGCTTGGACTGGGTGAGCTTCAGGTTTTCAGATTGTTTCATGAAGTATACTTTGAGTGTGTGTTGTGATTGCCGTGCCAGGTATTGACAAGTACGACTGCGAGGGGAGGCTCATCACAGTGGAGTACGACAAATTCTACTTCCTGACCTCATGTAAGTCTCGCAGTTTGTGGTGTCATGATTTCCAAATTGGATGCATGTATTTCTCTCCTGTAACATCGGTGATAGTCAATACCGGGGTTAGGCTACAAGTATCACGATGCAGCCATCTCCATGGTGTTTCCATACTGCATGTGACTAAATGCTCAGGGGGAGCGATCTCCTACATGCATACGTGTAACACTTGACGCTTATTTTGCAGATGTCCCCAATGCTGGAGAGGGGTTAAAAAGGTGAGCAAGTGTTTTATAATAGACGTCAGGAGGTCATGAGTGGAAGGAGCGTTCAACTGTCGAGTGCGCCACACTCTGGATGTCATGTGCACTATGACTCAACGTCACTCTGTGTAGCTAGAATATGGGCAGAAAGGTACCAAAGCACCTTGGACAAGCTCCGTAGTGGACGTTCAACGTCAATCTCACCTTGTCCTCCTGGGCCTGTAGTGGCAGACATGGCTCGTGTGCTTTCACTTTCATCGTATTGAAGTGCC
Source organism: Axinella damicornis (assembly GCA_963931865.1). NCBI lineage: Eukaryota > Metazoa > Porifera > Demospongiae > Axinellida > Axinellidae > Axinella > Axinella damicornis. The sequence continues at coordinate 21,637,332 of OZ007506.1, forward strand.
ATGCGGATCAACTTGCGAACATTTACAATTATAAAGCCAGCTCAATAATTGTTAATCTTCCGTGACATCACTGGGCTGTATGGCTGTCATCACTGGGCTGTAGGGCTGTCATCACTGGGCTGTATGGCTGTCATCACTGGGCTGTAGGGCTGTCATCACTGGGCTGTAGGGCTGTCATCACTGGGCTGTAGGGCTGTCATCACTGGGCTGTATGGCTGTCATCACTGGGCTGTATGGCTGTCATCACTGGGCTGTATGGCAGTCATCACTGGGCTGTATGGCTGTCATCACTGGCTGTATGGCTGTCATCACTGGGCTGTATGGCTGTCATCACTGGGCTGTATGGCTGTCATCACTGGGCTTAGCCTCGTACCCAGGCCTTCAATCGCGGGGGGAAGGCCTGGTATACACTGTTTGCGCATGCACTTAATTTCCCCCAAAATCTTGGAAAATAGGATATCTCGGTATTCTTCCGTGAAACGATGACGTCCACGTTTACATTCCTAGAAGAACCGCAACGAACGACGAGTAGCAATAATGGCGTGCAAAAGTTCCGGTGGTAGTAGTTTCTCTGAGGCTCTTACCTATGCTTTGCGAAGGCTGAAAATGACACGGATGACTGTGAAAGAAGAGCAGCGCTCCTCCATGAGAGCTGTGTACGAAGGCAGCGACGTGTTCGTGTGGCTAGCTACCTACTGGCTATGGCAAGAGCCTGTGCTACCAAGCGCGGAGTCTAGCTACAAGTAGGGACTTGTAGACAGTGGAAAGAGCTGTGGTGTGCTTGTTGTGAGCCCTCTGATCGCTCTCATGCACGCGTACGCGGGTGTGTTTACGCCAACGTCATCGGTTAAGCCCAACCCATTCGCAAACGTCACAATTAAAATTGACGTAATATTCACATTTAAATTAAACGCATGCGCAAACAGTGTATACCAGGCCTTCCCCCCCGCGATTGAAGGCCTGGGTACGAGGCTACACTGGGCTGTATGGCTGTCATCACTGGGCTGTATGGCTGTCTCAGTAACTTCCGAACTTGAAAGTTTACGATATGTGCAGTTTTGTCAGTACATGTGATACGGGAAGTACATTCTTCAATGCCACGCCCCCTCCTTCCCACCACCCCACTTGCTGCTGTTGCTGCTATTCCTTTCTAATACTGGGTTGCTAGAATAACCGGAAGGGCAAAGGGTACAGTGCCCTTTGTAGACAACACGGAGACTATTGTCCATCTGGTATCTTGATCCAGGCTGGACTTCAAGCAGTCGTGGGACAATGACTTCCGAGCCTACTTGAAAAAGCTCGATGCCAAGAAGCCTGTCATTCTGTGTGGAGATCTCAACGTGGCCCACCTGGAGATTGGTGAGTGCACGGATGGCTCATGTGTAGCCTCTTGTCCAGGCTGGGAGATCAGCGGGTGCATATGAACAGTGTGAATAGTATGTCCTCCCTTCCTCTAGACCTTGCGAACCCAAAGACCAACCAGGGGACGGCTGGTTTCACTAAGGAGGAGCGTGAGGACTTCTCCCTGCTGCTCAAGGAGGGGTTCGTGGACACTTACCGCCACCTCTACCCAGACAAGGCCCGTGTCTACACCTACTGGTCCTACAGATTCAACACCAGAGCAAAGAACATTGGCTGGTAAGCCCTCCCATACGTTGAAGAGAACGTTGGCTGGTAAGCACTCCCATACATTGAAGATTAATTCCCATATGGCTGGTAAGCGACATTGGGGTGATGATTTTCACTCTTACTCAGGAGACTGGACTACTTTGTGATGTCCGAGCGGCTGGTTAAGGACCTGTGTGATTGCATACCTAGGACAGGGGTCTACGGGAGCGACCACTGCCCACTGGTGCTCAGCATGGCAATGGACTGATCAATCATTGTTTCTTCAACTTGCCCACATCGATATCACAGCTCCTAGCTAAATTTATTTTATAGTATCTGTGACTCAGTCTGCTTTCCTTCATGCTGTGTATTAATGGTCATTTCTGTACTCACAAATTGCCGTCCATCGTTGCTATGCTGCACTTTCTGCACACAAACTGCAATTTTTCTAATACAGCTGTCAGAGAGAAGTTTTCATAGCTGGGAACAAGATGTGGCTGGTGTGCATGGTAGCCTCATTCCCAGGAAACGAGGCTAGGGAAGGAAGAAGTGGGAATAAGATGTGGCTGGTGTCCAAGAGGGAGCGAAGGGGCCTAGGAACGATATGTGGCTGGGGCAGTGGTGTTGCAATTGAGAAAGGAACCGACACAGTTTTCAAGTAATTTGGCGGGAAGTCAAGGTGGTTCGCGCATGCGCAACCGGACACATCCGGTTTGGGTTTAAATACTCAATTTGTACCAAGTTTTGGCGGGATGTCGGGATGGCACACTCGCTAAGCACTTGCTTTACAGCCTGGGGGTTGAGTGTTCGTCTCCCCAATAACCGAGTACGAGTCTGGGCCACTCTGTACACACCGGTTCCTGACTTCCCCGCCTAGCAGCTCTAGTACGCCGGTTCCCATCTGACCACCGAAGCTAAAGAAAGGTGTTCTGGTTGAAAGCAGGTAGCCTCCTGTGATTCCAGTCACCGGCGCCTATCCAGCGCTCCTGAGGCTTACACTTCGGTGTTCGACCTGTCACGGAGGGATGGGTTGTTGCTAGGTTGTTTTTTTTTCTTCTTCTTCTTTTTTTTTTTTTTTTGTAGCTAATACATGTACTGGATTTTTTTTTTGGTGTTCATGGAGGGAAGCTACTATATAGGCTTGTTCACCCCCCCCCCCTTTAACATGTACAGGGACAGTTCATTGTTTGCTGTCCCTACTACTGCTACATCAGTTTTTTTTTCTGTTTTTTTTTTTCTTTAGGAACATTTCCCCAGATGGGCAGGATTGGCAGAAAGCAATTTAATGCTTATTTGAAGCCTCTCCTGGGAAGGGAAACCAGAAAGCCTGGAGAAAAACCCTTCCTAGGCGCAACTGGTGGGACTCGAACCTGTGGCCTCTCACACCACAGTCAAGTGCTTTAACCACTAGGCCACACAGTCACCCATAAGTTCATTTTGATTTGAAAACCTGCATCTCCAATGCAGGTCCTCGGCCCCATAGTAAGGGGTGGTGATGACTGAACTCGATTGAGTTACCATAGTACGTGGCATTGCTGAAAGTTTTTCTTCATATGAGAGGCCATCAGTGGAAAGAGGCTACATATCTGTACTATGCCTTGGTCAGCACGCTCCACTAAATTTATATTTACTGGCTGGTTACAAGACTGGTAGAGTCCTGGCTAGAAAACACCTCAGTTCAATTATCATGCACCCCATTTCTGTAACTTTATATACTCTATAGAACTCGGAATACCAGAACATGAAATGCACTATGATACGAGGTCCTCTAGAAAAACAATTTTTACCTGCATGTATCTTTTCGTATGCTTGACCGTTGCAACTGTACTGAGGTTGCTGGCAATGCAAGGCCTACCTTGTTCCCTCATAGCCTAGCTAGGCATTTCGCTTGGGAACTGTGTCTTTCACAATTTATTTTTTCCACAATATACGTCACTGTGACATTGGGGGGGGGGGGGGGGGGTCCCGCGCTGTGACACTAAAATACACATGGCTGTGGAACTCAATCCTGTCAACTGTCAACGTGGAGATCAATGACTCCGGTTCACTACAAATCGCTCTGCTACTGCTACTCCGATCTTCAACATTGAACAGCTACAAACACAATTCATGATGTGAGGGATTCCTCGTGACGCTAAGGGGGGGGGGGGGGGGGGGGGGGGGGGTACTTTCAAACGTCACAATGACGTAACCTGCGGAACTAAAATTTGTGAAAGACCCCTAAACGTTGTACTAAAGTGACAGAGAAAGGTTGAATACATACATACAGGAAATTACAAAATTGGTGTGGGATAAAACAGTTCTAATATAGTGCAAGTTAATTCGCTCATTCTGTCACATACACCACGTCAAGAGCTGTGAAGTTCTCTTAGTCTAGACTCCAAGTCTGCAGTTGCTACATCCACTTTGGGCTTGTCTCCTTCCAGCTTGTGTCCAGCCACGCCCACACCAGCCAACTACACGCACAGGTTCAAAAGATACATTCACGATAAATGAAGCACCTTATCAAGATTTTAAGTGTGTGCATGAGAGTAACAGAAGTCGGACTGGTGGGCCAGGACAAGACTGGTGGGCCAGGACTAGACTGGTGACGTGCGTAACAGAAGTGGGGTGTTCAGGGGGTGGGACTACACTCGTAACAGTTGTACCTACTCGACAGCAGTAATGTTCTTAGCCAGAGATGCTATCACACCAGCCATCGGTGCATCAGAGTAATGAGCTGCGAGGGGATCACGCAACACAATGAGCTGCGAGGGGATCACGCAACACAATGAGGAGCGAGAGCTCACGAGACTTCTGAACATGTCATGCATCATGCTAACGTTGAACGGTGGTGACAGGGTGACAGATTCTGCACTGTGCGTCACGTGTTACAGTACAAAATCGGGAGCAGCAGCTGAAGCAGACCTAATCAGTATGCACATGACGTCCACTTCATCAACAACGCATACTCAACTACACATTGTATTCTTCCATTGTACGAGTGGCAAGACGACGGTGCATTCTATTGTGATTGTGAAGTTGTGCCATGACTATGTCTAAACCTGAGTCCTGCCTGAACAGTACATTCTCACAATCATGCTCTTGGCAATAGGTAGTCATCCCAATTACAACTGTCCAACATCGTCCAGCTTCATCCCCACTTCAGGATTTTTGCACAGCACATTGTCCTGATCACCACTCTCTTGCTGAGCATATACCGGTATCATACACACTGGTTGTATGGGCACATTGTCCTGATCCCCACTCTCTTGCTGAGCATATACCGGTATCATACACACTGGTTGTATGGGCACATTGTCCTGATCCCCACTCTCTTGCTGAGCACATATCTTATACACTGGTTCTGCCTATGACATCATAACATGTAATTTGTACAGACACAACCATATTGCACACACCTTGCCAGAAACCTCAATTCCAATCTCGTCCAGGATTTGAGACATGACAGCATCTTCTGCTTCCTCATCGTCATCAAATAACGAGTCGAGAGTATCATCCACTGTGTGTGTGTGTGTGTGTGGAGGGAGAATGTCAACAATCTTGCCAATACATCTAGTAATCCCCAGTAGTCTCTAGTAATCTATAGTAATCCCAGTAGACTACTGAATAGTAACCAACGTGCTATCCTGTACCCAGGCCTCTCCACTTTTGTCCTGAGGTGGAGGGCTGGGAAGGAGGCTGCCTTGTTCCCTGGTACAAGACTACAAGCCTAGTGAGGTGTACCGTCTCCGGGTTCACTCGTACACTCCTCCCAGAACATGATGCTTAATTCTTAACACTCAACTATGCCATTACTCATTTTGTTTAACTATGATGTCATTACTCATTTCTCCAGCCATGTCCATCTTCATGGACTCCTTCTCAAAGGAGGACATCGTGGCTTGAATGTCCTCCACCTTGATCTGCTGGTTGGTGGCAGCCATAGCCTTCGCAGTCGAGCCCATCGCCTGCGCCATTTTGGCCTGGGACTGCATGCTCTGGACAAATGACAAGAGTATACAACCGCAATATCGTGAACAGAACCACCAATCGTAAAACAAGTTCAAGTTGAAAGTTCACATAATTAAGACGACATAACAATGCAGCGTCTCACTGGCTCAAGATTGACTGAAGTGTGCTTGTTTTGGAATCTTAACACTGGGTTGATCAGTCAATAGGTCAGTCAGTCTGCAGGTTAAATCTTTAATGGACACACTTACTGTACATGAAACAAACCCAGGTTCAAAGAAAAGACGAGAGAAGAACTGTCTCCAAAAGACAGAGGTTCTTGAGGGCCGCGTACCTGCATCTGGTGACCCGTTGAGGTGATCTTGGAGCTCATGCTCATCGACTTGGCTTTCTGCTGCCGTAGTCTCACCAGCTGTTTAGCATACACTGCACATGTCTGCAAAGCAAAGCAGGTGATTCACAACCCGGAGTTGCTCACACTGGGATAGCTAGCTATCCTACCTGCTTATCCCCGCGTTTTGCTGCCTTTTTGATTTCCGTCTCCTGTAGATAAATTATTAATAGAAGTGTGCATGGTGGGAGAGGGGAACTTGCACAAAAGTCACATCAATCACATGACTGTCACATGCATGGAGGGTGCTCACAAGCTGTTTTTCCTGTCTGTCCAGGGAGTGTCTGTCTCTCTCAAGATCTCGGTTGGTCCGTTTCAGATCACGCTGCTGCCGCCGCATCTGCTCTGCTCAAACAAGTTGCACACGGACCATTAAAACCTGGTCTCATTCCCAGGTCATTAGGATGGACACAGACCATTAAAACCTGGTCTCATTCCCAGATCATTAGGATGGATCTGGAAATGAGACTCAAGTCATGAACAAATTTGTTAGGGTGGTCACTCCATGATCCAAGCACAGGTTTACATCGATATCATGCTCATGGACAACTTTTGGATGGTCACAGGTGATTAAACTGATCACAGTGACATTTGTAAGTACACCATAACTTCACAGGCCTGACCACCTGTTGAAGCATTTGCTTTACCTTTAGGATCAGGTTTGCGGAACATGCTGTACACGATAGCTTCTTTCTAAGTTTCTTCTCACAAGGTTATACTAGCTAGCCTATGATCTCATATCACATGACCAAACGGCTGTCTCATGATGACGTACCTAAATATCACATGATTCTAAGTATGGGAGCGGTCCAACGTCCAGGGAGCGGTCTGATCGCGATCAGATATTCATGAATAACGTTCTCGAGACTGCCTGAAAGACTAATGTCGTTTGCCAATTGGTCGAGAAGAACCTCCTCACCTGCCTCTGGTGGTAAGAGAAGTCTATCTGGGATTACACAACAGCCACGGGCAGATTGTATTTCTTGATGATGCCCCACCAGTAGCTGTATCCTTCTCAAATTTAATATGAGCAGGATAGACAGTACTAAGACAAGTTGGTCATGTATGTACAGTAGTTTCAAGTTAGAGTGTACTGTTCATTGAGGAAGGGGCAGTTGCCTCTAACTGGTCTCACAAGCCACACCCATTGCACAGGCGGTCTGGCACGTGCCTGCGTTTGAGTTGCCCCCACGTTGAAGTGCATTGATTGCAAATGGCGTGATGGGGGAATGAATTCTTGCCAGGCTTCACCCGGTGTCTCACAAGCCACATCTCGTGTCTACCACAGCTCTGTTGACTGTGTACTTGCACCCTTTGTATGATGGGTGTGGCTTGTGAGGCTAAGTCAGGACATATAACTGAGGAAGGGGTGTGGCTTGTAACTGATGAAGGGTGGGTTCCATTCATATTGCTCAGTCTAAGGGGAGAATGTGGGCAGTTGGCAGAGTCTGTCACAGTCGTGACTGTGCTGACCATGGGGGTGCACAACACGGCATATGGCATATGGACACACTCCATGGGTGTTTACCGCCAGACTGGATTTCTGTTCACTGAATGGACAGTGATTGCATAGTTGAGTTGGAGGTGGTTACATGCCCTCCTGCCTCTTCTTCCAGGTGGGTTTGGGGGCGTGGGGGGCTGGGGGTCAGGGCCGCAACCCTCGTGGGAACAGCGGAAAGACGAGACCCTCTTTGCCTCCCTCTTCCCTATCAGTGGGATGGTCTCAGGTCAGTGGTGAGGGGGGATGGATGGGCACTGCACGCGTCTTGCATGTTGATCTGGATGGTACTCCGTTGCAGGGGAACAGGTGAAGCCGGTGTTTACAGCCTCACGCCTCTCTCAAGCCAAGCTGGCCCAGATATGGTAGGCCTTCCTCAGTACTAGCTTCCCTCACTGCTGTATTCCATTCTGGGATGAGATGGCCTGGGAATGTGGCCTGACACTGATGAGACTGCGCCTCTCTCTCCTAGGAACATGGTGGACAAGGACCATGATGGGAGGATCAATGTGTCCGAGTTCTGCGCTGCCATGAGCCTGATCCGGCAGGCCCAGAAGCAGGAGGGAGGGTTGCTGGGGAGTTCACAGGGAGTGCAGTTCTTCCAGCGGGAGCCAGCACCCAGACAGCAATCATTTGCGCAGGTGAGGTCCTTCAGAGAAGTGTCACCATATTGAACTTGTTAAACTCCCACTACTGTGTATTGTTCCCCCTTTCCCCCCTTCACCCCCCCCCCCCCCCCCCCCCCCCCGCCCCTCCCTCCCTCCACTCCCGTTTTGAGGGTGGCATAGGAACAACGCTAATATATATCAATGAGATATGATCCCCCCCCCCCCCCCCCCACACACACACACACACACACACAGTTCCACTCCACTCCATCCTCGGATGTCTCCAGCTCATGGTCAGTGCCTGCTGTCAGCACCCTCCAGCAGCCCAAGCCATCGGCCCTGCCTCCCTCCTCCACCGCCATGGCGACAGGGGGCATAGGGAGAAGCGTGTCCCTCAACATTGTCGCAGAGGGGTGGACCATGAAACCTCATGACAAGCGGAAATACCTCATGGAGTTCAACACGCATGACCGGACAAAGAGTGGCTACCTCGCAGGTAAGCGGGTAGAGTGTGCGTGCTGGGCTCTTCCCAGGCGGGCATGAGGAGTAGGACTTAATGCTGTGCTGTCTCCGACCTCCTCTGACCACTGTGGGTAGAACCTCCTCTGACCACTGTGGGTAGAACCTCCTCTGACCACTGTGGGTAGAACCTCCTCTGACCACTGTGGGTAGAACCCCATGTATGTGTGTCTATTGTGTTTCTCTTCAGGTGCAGTCGTGAGACCCCTCCTCACCAAGTCCAACCTCGACCAGTCCACTCTAGCACAAATATGGTGAGCAACAGTCACTGAAAACTAACCTAAAGGAACATTTGAGAATGAGGTTTGTAAGGTAATGTTAGGGGGAGGCCCCTGTAGTCAAGCAAACAGTAATTCCTGACTTATGACTCCATCAGAATATGGTGATTTTCTCCCTATAGGGATTTGTCAGATGCAGACAAAGATGGCCGTTTGTCGGCGGACGAATTTTCCGTTGCTATGCACCTGATTGAGAAAGCCAAGTCAGGACTGGTGCTCCCAAAGACACTCCCGGAAGAGCTCAAATCTACACCCACAAAATTTAACACTCTTGAGCGCAAGCGGAAGACTAGTGAAGATACGATCGAGGACAAGCGGAAGGAGAACTTTGAGATGGGTAGGATGGAGTTGGAGCGCAGGAGGAGGGCCCGCCAGGAGCAGCTGGAGAAGGAGAATGTGAGATAGTGCACCTTTGGGGTATCCTGTGGGATATCCTAGGTTATCCTGGGTTATCCAGGGATATCCTATCTTGTTGAACTATGCGGTGAATTAAGTACATTACTGTGCAGGCTGAGAAGGAGAGGAAGAGGCGTGAGGAGGAGGAGCGACGATTGCAGCAACAGTAAGTTAAACACTCTTAGATTACTACGTGAAGAGGGTGGAGTTGAAGCTATCTTCCTGCAGGAGAGAGGCAGAGCTGGCAAGGCAGGCAGAGTTGGAGCGCCAGCGTCGCAAAGCTCTCGAGATTGAACGAGAACGTGAGCTTCAAATGCAGAAGCTAGCGATGCAGCGTGAGCAGGAGCAGCGTGACCTGGAGCGTCAGAGGAAGGAGGAGTGGGCACGGCGGCGGCAGCTTGAGCTTGAGGGGCAGCGTGAGTGGGAGAAGAAGTCCCTCAGGTCCATGCAGACCCAGGACTCAGAGCTTGAGGAGGAGCTCCGACAGCTGGTGAGGGAGGGGCGAGGAGTGGATGGGTGAGGAGAGAGAGGATGAGGGAGTTGAAGGATGAGGGAGGAAGTGGAGGGGGATGAATTGATGGAGGGAACATACAAGAGAGTGTCCTAGGAATGTTGGTAGCTGAGGTTTCCTGGTAGTGGTGCTTGCGGGAGGCTCAAATACTCAGGTGTGATGTGGACATCATGGTATTACTTCTCCCCTCTCTCAGGACCAGAGGAAGCTGGTGCTCTCCTCCCGCCTAGACCGGCAGAAGAGCCTCTGCACGGAGCTCAGCAACACCCTGCGCAGTCTCAGGCTCTCCAACGACATCCGCCAAGCCGAGCTCTCCAAGCTGCAGAATGAACTGAAGGTGAGCAGAGAGTCAACCCTGTAGCATCTTAACTAGCAGTCCAATATTCTGATAAGTAGGGCATGGTCGCAAGGTGAGAAAGACCGTGGGGCTAGATAGGGCATGGCCACGGGGTGAGATAGAGAAATGAGGTAGTTTTGTGTGGGAGCCAATTGCAGCTGCCTTTGATGTAGAGTTCAACAGAGCATGTTGTCATGTTTGGGAGACCCATGTAGGATATCCCTTGGAAGTCTTTTGAAGTAGTTTGTGTCTGAGCCAATTGCCGCTGCAGAGCACATTGTTCAAAGTCCCTGTTTGGGAGAGCCATGCCGGATGTCCCTCAGACACAGTATTTGTTCCCAACCTTACATATGTATTGCACTTGACACAAACTGGGGTGGAGGGTCTGGGAACGAGGGTGGGGTGGAGGTCTGGGAACGAGGGTGGGGTGGAGGTCTGGGAACGAGGGTGGGGTGGAGGTCTGGGAACGAGGGTGGGGTGGAGGGTCTGGGAACGAGGGTGGGGTGGAGGGTCTGGGAACGAGGGTGGGGTGGAGGGCCGGAATGAGACATGACGTATCTGGGACTGGAGGACCGGACTTGCACAAGAGTAGCCTCATTCCTGGGTCATTGTTGACAATGGCTCGACATGGTGCAAATGAGGCTGGCAAAGGTTGTCTTTGTATACGTGGCATAGCCACCATATGTAGCACTATGATACTGTCGTGCAGCCGCGTTGTACCCTAATGAGATACTAATTGTCTGAGAAGGTCAGAAGCTCCCACACTATGCAGTAAACCACATGACTAATGGTTTTGCATGTCCGAAATAGCAGCTGTCTATTGGTGCATTCTTGGTAGTCTGAGTTGCACATTCGTGTATGTTAGCCCCCCCCCCCCCCCCCCCCCCTGCTGGGAGCCCCGCCCCCCTCCCTGCTGGGAGCATCCCTGTTGGAGCCTGCCCCCCTCCCTGCTGGGAGCCTAGCCCCCTCCCTGCAGATTGGATACAGTGTATTGGCCGAGCTGTGATGAACTCACTCACACATCTTGCCCCTCCCCTCCTCACACACGCACGCACGCACACACACGCACACACACACACACACACACACACACACACACACACACACACACACACACACACACACACACACACACACACTACTCAGGGGTTCCAGCTGCAGCTCTCCTCTCTGGGGCAGAACCGCCGGGAGCTCCAGGAGACGCTGCAGGTGCACCACCCTGAGGCGGCCTCCTACCAGCGCCGGAGGCAGCAGGTGAGGGATGGGATAATTGGACTGGCGGCGTCCCTGGCGGGACTGCGCTCCTCCCTGAACAGCAACACGGAAAACTGTAGCAAACAGCAGACACAGCTCAGGAAACAGAGTGAAACACTCGAGGTGAGCGTGGTGTGTGAGTGGGGTGTGTGTGAGGTGTGTAAGGTGAGTGTGATGGGTGTGTGAGGTGTGTGTGGTATGTGAGGGTGTGTGTGAGGTGTGTGAGGTGAGTGGGGTGTGTGAGGTGTGTGTGGTATGTGAGGGTGTGTGTGAGGTACTGTTACACTGAGTTGTGCTCACATCATTTTGTATTCCAACGCCTCGGCACATATGACCTTTGACCTCTGTTGTAGGAGCTTCGCTCAAGTCTCCCGCTGGAGGAGGTGAGCGTGCGAGACCTTCAGCTGCTGATGGGTGTGCGCAGACGAGCCTGGGAGGAGACTCAGAGGAAGGTGAGGGAGGCAGAGGAGAGGAGGCGGGCCCAGGAGCGCCAGCAGTGGGAGGAGAGGGAGCGGCTGAGGAGGATGGTGGAGGAGAGGTCACAGAGGGAGGCAAGGCTGGAGCGCATCCACCGTGAGCAGGAGGAGGCCCTGCAGAGGGAGAGGGAGAGGAAGGCCAGCGAGGAAGTGGAGGTCAGCCGTACCTGGTTGTCTATCCTTCTGTCTGGTACTTACTTGACTTGTTTACATGTATGCACGGATGTACGTACAGTATGCAGTGGACCCTCTGATAGGGCGCCCGAATATAGGACACCCTCTATACATGTACATCCCATTCTAATAGTTTGGTGTACCCACCTGTGAATGATAACCTCCCTATAAAGGACAATTCCAAGGCCACTGTGTCTCCTTCATAGAGAGCATCCATTGCATAACATGTAGCCTCATCCTCAGGCCATCTCCAGCTCCGCATAGTTGACCTTTGAACCCAGCATGAAAAGCTTTTCATGCTGGGTTCCGCCCCGCTCCTTACGCCTCACATGGTTCAAGGTCAAATATGTGGTCAAGAAAGTGGAGCAGGAGACGGCCTTGGTGTCTGTAAGTTGGACAACCAGTGAAAGCCTCTGATTGTTCCTCCTCTCAGGCTTTGTTTAGGGAGCCTCCTGCAGCACTGACCGCCCGCCAGGAGCCTCCTGCAGTACTGACCGCCCGCCAGGAGCCTCCTGCAGCACTGACCGCCCACCAGGAGCCTCCTGCAGCACTGACCGCCCGCCAGGAGCTAACCGAGGCCCTGACCGCCCGCCAGGAGCCTCCTGCAGCACTGACCGCCCACCAGGAGCTGACCGAGGCCCTGACCAGTCCTCCTGTGTTTTCGCCGGACAGGAGGGGTGAGGAAATGCTGGTGATCAAGGGGGAACCCCCTACCCCAGCACCGCAGCCGACGAAGCGAGAAGCGAAGGAGAAAGACAAGGAAGTGCTGCAAAAGGTGAAGGAGCTACAGAAACGAAAGGCAGAGCTGCAGAAGCAGAGAGACCAGTCCAAGGTAGCTATAGAGGATGATTATAGGCAGCTGACACCCAGTGAGGGGCCTAGTGTTCATGTGTAGGCAGCTGACACCCAGTGAGGGGCCTAGTGTTCATGTGTAGGCAGCTGACACCCAGTGAGTGGCCTAGTGTTCATGTGTAGGCAGCTGACACCCAGTGAGGGGCCTAGTGTTCATGTGTAGGCAGCTGACACCCAGTGAGGGGCCTAGTGTTCATGTGTAGGCAGCTGACACCCAGTGAGTGGCCTAGTGTTCATGTGTAGGCAGCTGACACCCAGTGAGGGGCCTAGTGTTCATGTGTAGGCAGCTGACACCCAGTGAGGGGCCTAGTGTTCATGTGTAGGCAGCTGACACCCAGTGAGGGGCCTAGTGTTCATGTGTAGGCAGCTGACACCCAGTGAGTGGCCTAGTGTTCATGTGTAGGCAGCTGACACCCAGTGAGGGGCCTAGTGTTCATGTGTAGGCAGCTGACACCCAGTGAGTGGCCTAGTGTTCATGTGTAGGCAGCTGACACCCAGTGAGTGGCCTAGTGTTCATGTGTAGGCAGCTGACACCCAGTGAGTGCATGGCCTAGTGTTCATGTGTAGGCAGCTGACACCCAGTGAGTGGCCTAGTGTTCATGTGTAGGCAGCTGACACCCAGTGAGTGGCCTAGTGTTCATGTGTAGGCAGCTGACACCCAGTGAGGGGCCTAGTGTTCATGTGTAGGCAGCTGACACCCAGTGAGGGGCCTAGTGTTCATGTGTAGGCAGCTGACACCCAGTGAGTGCATGGCCTAGTGTTCATGTGTAGGCAGCTGACACCCAGTGAGGGGCCTAGTGTTCATGTGTAGGCAGCTGACACCCAGTGAGTGGCCTAGTGTTCATGTGTAGGCAGCTGACACCCAGTGAGGGGCCTAGTGTTCATGTGTAGGCAGCTGACACCCAGTGAGGGGCCTAGTGTTCATGTGTAGGCAGCTGACACCCAGTGAGGGGCCTAGTGTTCATGTGTAGGCAGCTGACACCCAGTGGCAAATGTGTCTCCTTCATACCAGGTGGAGGCTCTGGACTCTCCTACCAAGAGAAAGAAGCCACCGCCCATCCGCCCCGCTCCTTACGCCTTGCGCTCAAAGCCGCAGGTCAAAGAGAGGACAAAGGATAAGCAAAAGAAGGTAGCGCAGGAAGCCGCTCTCAGTCCACCCCTCCTGGACTTGGCGTCTTCCTGGGACAGCAGTGCACAGAAGAAGAGCGTCAGCGCCTTCAGCACAGAGGTGTCTGAGATCTTGCAGCCCCTTCGAGTGTCGGAAGAGGCGCAGCAGGAGCCGTCTCTGGCAGATCTTGATGAGTCAAAGTCCCCTGTGTTTGAGGCAGAGCCTTCACAACGCCTGGCATCAATAAGGCAAGTGTTTGAGCAAGCATTATCCACCCAGGAGAACAGCTCTGTGGAGGCGCTGTATAGCACTGTGCACAAAAGGCCAGCAGCAATGCGAGAGGACAGCTCTGTGGAGGCGCTGTATAGCACTGTGCAGGAATTGCCGGCTGCAATACAGGAGAACAGTTCTGTGGAGGCGCTGTATAGCAACGTGCAGGAAAGGCCAGCAGCAATGCGAGAGGACAGCTCTGTGGAGGCACTGTATAGCAACGTGGAGGCACTGTATAGTACTGTGCAGAAAAGACCGGCTGCAACCAGACAGGGGCATGGATTAAGTTCCAACACAGAAGTTACGGCTGAATCTCGGTTGGAGGAGCAAGCAAGCCCACAAGCAGTGCCATCAGCAGGTTCTGCGGCACCGGTGCAGTACAGAGCACTGTACGATTTTGATGCGAGTGATTCGGTTGAAGTTTCTTGTCGCGAGGGAGACATCCTGACTCTGTGTCCAGCCGAGAGTGCTTCTCCTGGGTGGCTGGTGGTGGAAGCAGGAGGGAGGAAGGGATGGGTACCGGAGTTGTATCTCCAGCTCCTGGATGGCATGGGGGGAGGGGAGGGAGGGAGACAGAAGGAGGAGGAGAGGGCTGTGGAGGTTCAAGAAGAACAACCGCGAGTGATTCAGGAATGTGAGTGAACTTATAAAGGATAATCCCTCTCCCCCTGGCACTAAGCCATCCCTTACTGACCGCACACATTACATACAGCGGAATCTAGACATGCCAAGAGTAGATGTTACTCTTACTGAACATTCAGTCCTGAATGTAGTTGGTTGCTTGGCCCCAGCCCCACCTCTTAGTCTTTTGCTCCTCTCCCAGCCCCGCCCCTCTTGAGGGCTTGTGTGATCTTCAGCTGGACTGGGTCGAAGGATAACCACCTGCCAATTCAGCGTGGGGAGGTGGTGACTGTGCTAAAGCAGAGCGAGAAATGGTGGTCCGGGGAGGCCGGTGGGAAGGTGAGGGGGTGGGGGGTCCGGGGAGGCCGGTGGGAAGGTAAGGGGGTGGGGTCCGGGGAGGCCGGTGGGAAGGTGAGGGGGTGGGGTCCGGGGAGGCCGGTGGAAGGTAGGGGGTGGGGGGTCTGGGGAGGCCGGTGGGAAGGTGAGGGGGTGGGGTCCGGGGAGGCCGGTGGGAAGGTAAGGGGTTAGGGGAGGAGGGAGGAGGGTCTATTCATTCCATGATAGACTCGTGTTCACTGAACTATCTGTCTCCCTCAGATTGGTTGGTTTCCAAAGACGTTTGTGAGGATTCTGCCAGAGGAGGAGTCAGCGTAAGTATATTGCATGCCTGCAGGTGGATATCTTAACAGCACTAACCCCCCCCCCCCCCCCCCCCCCCCCCCCCCCCCACACACACACACACACACACAGTCCACCACCACCATCTGCTGCCATCACACCAACCCCCCAGCCTCCCCCTCCCCCCCACTCCACCCCCGTGACAGAGAACCCCCCACCTCCACCGGCAAGGCAGCAGGTGCAGTCACCTCCCCCAGCCGAGGAAGAGAGCAAAGCAGCTACCTCGTATGAGGCTGTGTACGACTATCGTGGAGAGGCAGATGGAGACCTCAGCTTCACGGCTGGTGACATCATTCAGGTTAGAGCGTAGGATACAGAGTTGATGGTTTACAGTATTGTGCGTGTGCCTTACCTTGCTGGAAAATATCCTCCTCACCTTCCCTCCTCTCTATCCCTCCTCTCCCTCTCTCGTCTCCCTCCCCCCTCTCCCTCCCTCCACTCCCTCCTCTCCATCCCCCTCCTCTCCGTTCTCCCTCCTCTCCATTCTCTCTCCTCTCTTCTCCCTCCTCCCACCTCTCTGTCCTCCCTCATTTCCCTCCCTCCTCCTCTCCGTTCTCTCTCCTCTCTTCTCCCTCCCTCCTCTCCCTCCCTCCCTCTCTCTGTCCTCCCTCCTCCCACCTCTCCTTCCCTCCTCTCCGTCCGGCCTCCCTCCTCCCACCTCTCCTTCCCTCCTCTCCGTCCTCCCTCATCTCCCTCCCTCCTCTCCCTCTCTCCTCTCCCTCGTTCCTCTCTATCCTCCCTCATCTCCCTCCCGCCTAACCATCCTCCCTCCTCTCACTCCTTCCTCTCCTCTCACTCCCTCCTCTCTGTTGTCCCTCCTCCCTACTCCCTCCTCTCCCTCCCTCCTCTCCGTCCTCCCTCCTCCCTGCTCCCTCCTCTCCGTCCTCCCTCCTCTCCCTCCTCTCCTCTCCCTCCTTCCTCTTCTCTGCCAGGTTGTGAAACAGGAAGGTGAATGGTGGACTGGAATCCTGAATGGTTTGCAAGGAGTGTTCCCTTCAAACTACGTCCAGCTCAAGCACAGACCACCCTCACCAACAAGATCCATCACCAGCTTGCAATCTGTGTTTTCTGAGACCTCCAATATTGTTATCCACCCTAAGCCGCTCATAGCACGCGTGACTGTTGCATTCCAAGAACAGAAGGAGGGACAATTGAGCCTCCAGCCGGGAGAGTACATCAGGGTTAGACGATAACACAACACACACACACGCACACGCACACACACACACACACACACATGTCCATCCGTGAAAAGACAGCTGTTGGTACACCGATTCACGAAGTGTGCTCCTCTTGCAGGTCCACAAGCAGGCAGGGAGTGGGTGGTGGCAGGGGAGCTGCAGAGCCGAGGGAAGCAGCGCAAGGCGGGGTGGTTCCCGGCCAACCGTGTGGAGCTTCTCTCTCGCCTCCACTCTACCAGTGACCTCAACCGGGCAAAGAGTGTGAGTGCAGTACATCTAGTGGAGTATCCAGTGGCTGCAGCTCTCTCACACACACACTCACACACACACACACACACACACACACACACACACACTCGCAAATGCACACACACACACACACACACACACACACACACACGTGCACACACACACACCACACACACACACATACACACACACACACATGCACACACGCACATGCACACACGCACACACCCACATGCACACACCCCCCCACACACACACACACTCGCACGCACACACACACTCGCACGCACACACACACTCACACGCACACACACACTCGCACGCACACACACACTCGCACGCACACACACACTCGCACGTACACACACACACTCACACACACACACACACACACACAGCCTCTCCTAGACGTGCTGGAGCCTCAGCCCAAGCCCAGCGCCCAGAACCTGGTCCTGGCGCTGTACTCCTACGCTGCCCAGTCTTCAGACGAGCTCAGCTTCCACAAGGGCAGCGTGCTCACCGTGCTGAGCAAGGATGGGGAGTGGTGGCGAGGGGAGCTCAACGGCCAGATGGGGCTCTTCCCCTCGAACTATGTGCAGCCACTCACAGAACAAGCACCCTCCAGCGAGGCCACTCGATGTGAGTAGCACCTGTTGTTTGGCTACTAGTATGAATATCATTAACCACGTGCAGCTAGCCCCTCATGGAGGAAGCACCCTACAGCAAGGGCACTGGATGTGAATAGCAGCTGTTGTAGTATGAATATCATTAACTAGCAGGTGATAAGTTACCAGCTGTACACATACAGCTGGTCCTGCAGCCAGACTGCATGTTGGGAGGTTCCAGGTGACACCTGTCCTGTCTGGGAAGAGATCAGTCACATTACACACACACACACACAGGGGCGGACTCAGTGAGGCCGGACGTGCTAGCAGCTGTGTCAGACCAGGAGAGGAAGAGGCAGGAGGCCATCTTTGAACTGCTCTCTTCAGAGAGGAACTATGTAGACAGCTTGAAACTCGTGAAGGAGGTAGGATGGTGTTGCGTGTTGACTCACCCGCCAAGCCTGCCTATTGCCACATCCTATCTAGGAGCACAAAGCTAGCTTGAATAATGTGTCCTTATTCACCATGTCATACACACACACACACATACACACACACACACATACACACACACACAAATCACAGGTGTTCTTTGACCCTCTGGCAAGGAGTGAGGTTTTATCAGAGGAGGAACTGGTCAAGGTGCTTGTGAACTGGAACGAGCTTCTCCAGTGTAACACAGACCTTCTCAAGTGAGTAATTACCCAGTGAGCAGTTTGACTTAGCCTAGCTGCATGTGGACATTGAAATACATGTCTCACTACCAACCCCAACCCCCCCCCCCCCCCCCCCCCCCCCCCCCCCCCCTCCCTCCCTCCCTCCCTCCCCCCCTTCCCTCCCTCTCTCCCTCCCTCTCTCCCTCCCTCCCTCTCTCCCTCCCTCCCTCCCTCCCTCCCTCCCTCCCTCCCTCCCTCCCTCCCTCCCTCCCTCCCTCCCTCCCTCCCTCCCTCCCTCCCTCCCTCCCTCCCTCCCTCCCCCCTCCCACCACCCACACTCACGCAATCATACCTACTCACACACATCTGCACCCTCCAGTGCCTTCCTGGTACGACTACGGACCTCGGGTGCAGTCGTGAGGAACATAGGGGACATTCTCCTCAACCAAATCCCCTGCCTACACCCGCACATCCGCTGGTGTAGCTGCCAGCTGACAGCCTGCACACTATTGCAGCAGAAGGCCTCAGACCCGCAGTTCAAAGAGTTTGAACAGAAGTGCACCCAGGATCCCCGTACGGGGGGACTTCCCCTTAGCTCCTTCCTCCTTAAGCCCATGCAGAGGGTCACCAAGTACCCCCTGCTTGTCAAAAGGGTGCGTCCCTCTCATCAGCTATGTGTGCTCATTCCCAGGTGTCTCTGATTTGATCTCATTCCCAGGCTTGGGCCTGGGAACGAGGTTAATCAGATGCAGCCTCATTCCCAGGCTGACTGGGAACGAGGCTAGGGCTGTTGCCTCCAGGGTTCTGGTTACACTGGGTTTGCACTGCAAGAACTGCTGTGCAGTGCATGCATGCTGTCATAAACTCCTCTCATAGGAGGTAATAATGCCTCGTCCCCACGCCCTTCCCATCCACTGGGGGAAAGGGCCAGGTACACTCTGTTTACATGTTCCTTGTTTCCTTGGTAACTGTATCCTTGGAAACTCAGCATGACTGCTCCACTAACTAGCAGGGTTCTACCCACACTGGTCCTGCTTTGTTCCCAGTCTCCTTACCAGCTCTATGTCGAACTGTACTAACTAGCCACAGTATTGCAATTAAACCTGAAACAGCACTCCCGTCCTATTATGGTGACTGATGTGCCATTTTCCCCCAAAATGGACCAAAATTGATATTGGGAATAGACTTGGAAGAGAACATTGCACTAGGTGTGTGACTAAGATATGAAGCTGGGGATTGTGGCATTGTGGTCAGCGTAAAAGGAGCTTTCAAATATTGTCCTTAAAATGATTTTTAATTTCGGTCACATTTATGCTAAAAATCGCACTCGACCAAAGGCTGTAATCCATGGTTTTTCATGATTTTGGATCAAAATTCAACCTACAGCAAAATGGACGTCATTAGAAGCTCCATTCATGCTGATCACAATGGTGCAAATCCCAGCTTCATATCTCATGCCTAGCCCAAGATACCTAGCGTATAGTATAAGCCATAAGATTCGTGTGCTATAGCTGCATGCCTAGCCTCCTTCCCAGGCCTCAGCCTGGAGGTGTAGAAGTCCTGGGAATGAGGCTATGCATGCCCCCAGGACGCCCTCCAGGACGCCCTCCTCAACTAGTGGAGTAGCAGCGTACATGTAGCAAACAGAGCAAGACTATCTTTGCTGGCTTCACTGTGCATCCTTGGTCTGCTGATGCAGTACTGAGCAGGGATCTGTTGCTCACCAGGAGTGCTGTTTCTGCCAGTTATGGTTTGCTGTTCCATTTTTGTCTGAAATGGCACATCAGTCAACCCATAGTTTCTGCCAATTTTGACATGTAGATGTGTGCCGTAATTGGTTTCCAAAATGTGCCAGTTTTGGCATGTGAACATACCTGAGCTACCCTAGGCTCATTCCCGGACCTTGGTTGCTTACACTGATTGTTTTTATAATGTAAGCGGTCAAAAAACTGGAGGTGTAAAGGCCTCAGAGCGACGTTAGTTCTGACCCCATTTTTGTAGAGTGTCCTGAAATGAGGCTACATTGGTGAGCTGGGGTCTGTTGATCCACTCAGCTACCTCTTGCAGTACAAAGAGAATTACTTCAAAGACCAATATTTGACCCGTGAGGACGGTACCTTGCTTCTTCTTCACCCAGATCCTGGACTACACCACCGAGGGGGACATGGACTACGATGAGTTGATGGCATCACTCGAGCAGCTGGAGATGCTCTGTACCCAGGTCAACGAGGCGGTGAGATCGAAGGAGAACACGGAACAGTTGGAGTGGCTGCAGATGCACGTCCAATTCACTCTGGATGAAGTAGGATTACCACACCACACACACACACACACACACACACTTCTCAGTGAACGTTTCTCTCTTTGTCCCCCAGAACTTAGTATTCAACTCCCAGACTAACTTCATGGGGTCCCGTAAGCTACTTCACTGGGGGAAGCTCTTCAAGGTCAGAGTTCAAAGTTCATATCCTATCTGGCTGCCATCATACTAACCCTCCACCTGCAGATTCGAGGAAGTAAGGATCTGGTTGGTTTTCTGTTCAATGATTTCTTCTTGCTCGTGAAGCCCAAGGTGTTCTTCCATCGAGCTGCCACCCCGTCCGATCTGGACCCCTTTGGCAAGAACGAGTTTCAGATGTACAGGAAGGTAGGCCCATGGTAACATGTTATGTGATCAATCTTGAGACATCTGATTGTTGAAGGTACATGTGTACACGCTATACCAAGTTATGGACAGACCACATGTTATGTGTATCGTAGGATGAGCTGTGATCATAATGTATCTGGCAACAAATTTCCAGCTTCAAAGCTCCTCCATCCTGTCAGATCAGTGACTAAAACATTATTAGTCTCAGGCAGTTGTGCATGACCGCTGCTGCCAGTTTCAGACCTGCTGCTGCCAGGACACAGCTGCTCATTGTCTGTGTCCTCCCCATGTTTGCAGCCGTTTTTGCTGGAAGGGGTGCGGATCAAGACGGCTTCACCCGACCACTATGGGCCCTCCGTGTTCCTCCTGCTACACACATCAGAAGAGAAGGAGATACCCTTGAGAGCCGAGAGTGACAACGACAGGTGGGCCCGCGTCATACCGCCATACTAGCATGGCAACAGCTGTCGCTGTTACCTGGATTCATTCCCAGGCCCACTTCCTGGCTGTAATAGCTTGCATAATATTTGTTGTACTGCAGCTGTCAAGAGGTTAAGAACAAAGCTAGCTGTTGCCAACAGCAACCAATAAGCTCACTTTACCCCTCCTCTTTAGGGACCAGTGGGTGAAGAAGATCACTCGTGCCTGCTTGGAGTTCGTGCAGACTAAGAAGAAGCAGGAGAGGGAGCGGCAGCAGAAACGTAAGAAACTTGACAGCTGCTCCTTTTAGTAACTTGGAAACCTGGGGTCCAAGATGGACGGACACCTGGACCCCAAGATGGACACCTGGGGTCAAGATATTAATGGCTGTTGGTAGTGAGTTGAAAGTACATGTACTTCCATTTCATTTCAGAAATGCGTACACTGAAGGACAGTGTTGGTCGCTTGAAGGTCACCGTTGTGGAGGCAGCAGACCTGCAGGCCACCGACCCAAATGGCAGGAGTGACCCCTTCTGCGTGGTGAAACTAGGGGACGTGCAGGAACAGATCACAGATGTCCGACCAACCACACTCAACCCTAAGTGGAATCACAAGGTGGGTATACGCATTCCCATACTCGTTTCTCTGTGGGAAACTACGCATTCCCATACTGGTTTCTCTGTGGGAAACTACTTGGTTTCATTTGGAAAACTAGAACCAACAAATTTAATCTGGTGACCCCCTCCCCTCTCTCTTCCCTCTCTCCCTCCCATCCCCTCTCATTCCGTCCGGTCTCATTCCCCTTCCCTCTCTCCCTGCTTCCCTCCCTTCTCCCACCTGTGTTTATCGATTTTCTCTTCACCATTGTTTTGTGTATCCAGATGGTGTTTGAAGTCCACGATCTAAACAACGATGTACTAGAAATCACGGTATTTGACAAAGATCTCTTCTCACCCAATGGTAAGCTATACGACAAGCTAAAAGACTCGTTTCTAAGCCAGCATTTATCCATGATCTTGTTACCCCACCTAGTAAGGGTAAAGGTATGCCTTTGCCTAACCCCTTCCAAAATTGGTTAATCATGAATAATTTATTATGGCCTTTCTGACATGTTAATGATCAAGTGCCAACATCAACAGTTACTCTGTGTAGCTGCAATTGAATCTGGCGTGCTCTTAACCTCTCCCTTTGTTAGACTTCCTGGGCAGTACAAGGCTGGCCCTCAAGGACCTGCTCGCTAGTGGTGACTGTCCGTGGACGAAGCGGCTACTTCTCGAAGACGTCAAAAAAGGAGAGATTGAACTGAGAATCGAGTTAGAACTCAACAAGTCAGATCTACTTTTATGATCGTTTTTACTCTGTCAGTTTTTTTTTTCAGTAGTATACACAAATTTCTGATTGTGTAAGTGTCGACCACTGGCCACCCATAATGTTATTGCTGCTTGTCTTCCGAATACGTTCATAATTGGAATAGTTAGTGGCGGGAAATGGGTGTGCTTAGTATATTCATATCATTTTTCACATTCTTCATGTCTTGCAGTGGAACTCCGCCCATGTACGCTGCAACAGGGCGAGATTCATGACCGCAGGTGTGCAGTGCATAGCGCATTCGTATTAAAATTGCGCGCATACCATGGACTTCAACATCAACATAGATTTTTTTGCAGTAAGCAATTTTTTTTAGGATGGAAAGCCTTCATAGTTTGCTCCGGACGGGAAGCCCTACAGTAGCATGGCGAGATCTGCAGGCCGCATTGGCGGTGCGGACGCAGCTCGACGGCGACACGCGCAGGCCCGGCGCGTCGCTGCAGAACAGGGAGCTGTGGAAACGGTTCTACCGCAACACCAACGAGATGATCGTCAACAAAGTGGGAAGGTATAATTTGTGTTGAAAAAATATTGCAACGTCTGGCTGCCAATATTCCCGACCACTTCAAAGGCTCAACGCAGATTTTCATGTGCACGGATAAACGACTCGTGCTTTCGTTCTTGCAGGCGCATGTTCCCCGCGCTGCAGGTGGCTCTCTCTAGTCTGGAGCCCTCAGCACTGTACGCAGTGTTACTGGAGTTCCAGTCAACGCACGGGCATCGCTGGAGGTTCGTGAACGGCGAGTGGCAGTCGGGCAGCAGTGCAGTGGACGCTCCGGACCAGCGCAGCGTGCACGTGCACCCTAACTCCCCTGCTACAGGGGCAAAGTGGATGCAGGAGAGCATCACCTTTACCAAATTCAAGCTCTCCAACAAAGAGAATGGGAATGGAAAGGTTGGTTTGTTGGCCCGACCCCGGCGCAAGGGTTGATTATTATTCTCAGCATAATAATTATAGTAATGTCAAGGTTTTTTATATTTTTTATCAAGCGGTTCCATTAATAATTCTTGTGGACCTTATCCTCTCTCTTCAATGGTTTATCTGCATGTATGCATGCATACCATTTCTCGTTCTGCTGCAGACAGGATCAGCTCTATAGCTACATGGATTGATCTAATCTATCCATCTATCTATCTATCTATCGTTGCAGATCAAGCTGAGTTCGCTGCACCAGTACCAGCCATGTATACACATCGTGAGGCTGCCTTCCTCGGACAGCACCAGTCAACAGCTGCAAATCACTTCACACAGCTTCGAAGAAACCCAGTTCATCGCTGTCACTACCTACCAAAATGAAAAGGTATTATCAGGAGCTGCCACATTTGGTAGCAGTTTGATTTGATTTGATAACCGAGGAAAATCTCCAATGCAGGTCTTGGGCCACATTAATGGGCCGGGGATGGTGATGACATAATGTGTTCATCTAGAATACCAGGAGCCCATAAGCTCCTGAGAATACATGATAATTTAGCAGCTTCACTTCCAAAATCAGTTGATTTTCCAGTTCCTCATTGACTTGCAGATTACCAAGACGAAGATCAGGCACAACCCGTTTGCCAAGGCCTTCCTCAGTTCTCAGGAGACAGAGTAAGAGCTAATTATAGTCTCAATCTGCATCAGTTGAGTGAGAAATCTGTTACACAGATCATATCACAGTGATGGAGAGGAGCAGGTGGACCCACCCACCCACCAGACAGTACAGGTAGCTGCCGCTCGTCCTGCTGGCAGCAGGCTGCAGTGTTCCATGGTGGACCCACCCACCAACCAGACAGTACAGGTAGCTGCCGCTCGTCCCGCTGGCAGTAGGCTGCAGTGTTCCATGGTGGACCCACCCACCCACCAGACAGTACAGGTAGCTGCCGCTCGTCCCGCTGGCAGCAGGCTGCAGTGTTCCATGGCGACCAACAGCCTGCCTCCTCCTACCCTGCCCTCAGCAGCGCAGCACAGTGCGGGGCTCACCCCAGGTCTACCAGTACACTACCCTGGCACATACACACTTGGTAAGCAGTACATAAAATCTAATAAACAAACAGTCACTTCCTCCCTCTCCCCTGCAGCCCCCACTCCACTCACCCACTATCACGACAGTACCAGTGTGTTACAACCAGCTCACTGGACCGCCTTCCACCCTGCGAGCATATCCCCCCAGCACCTTCAGAGCCAACTACAGCACAGAACACTTCACCCCCACTATGTCTCTCCCTTAGGGTATCACAGCTAACCACAACCAGTTTGGTATTATAATTATTATACAAAAGTAGAAAAACATACTCTCCATCTTGGCACCAAAATGAGTTAAAGCACTAATTAGCATCCTCACAATTCAAGTCACAGGGAATGTTGCTTGTGCCATCTCTCGGGCGCCTGCCCACTCAGTCAGCAGGTATATAGTTGCTCCACAGAGCACTCTTCCCCTTGAACTCCTGTGAAATTACCAGGTGCACACCATGAGTTAGAGGGACAACTTGTAGCCGGGAGTGAGCAAGTGATAACACCTAGACTGTGAGTTGATATTCAGCTACCGTAGCTCAACAAATAAATCCTGTCTAGCTGCTGAATGTAGCCATCTGATTGGTTGAATGTTAGCTGAGTATTTCGTGTGACAGTATGTAACTCACTCTGACTTCTCCTTTCCGTACTATGGAGTCCATAGTGAGGGGAACAACCATGGGCTTAGTGGGAGGGCGAGGTGGTTCCATGGGTCGGGCAGGTGCAGTGTGGGATGGGGGAGGTGCAGTGTGGGATGGGGGAGGAGGTGCAGTGTGGGATGGGGGAGGAGGTGCAGTGTCGGATGGGGGAGGTGGTGGGGTGGGAGAGTGTCTGAGTGAGGGTGACTCTTCCTTCTGATCATGATGTTTCCTAACGTGATATGAGTCAGGGGCTGATATGAGATGCTGTAGTTTAGTATGGTACTCCTGCTGCCAGCCAGTCTTGAGGGCAGAACTGTCCATTTCAGAGACCTCGATGGAGGGAAATGGATCAAAACTCGGAGCCTCCAGGTCTGGGAGCATCCTGTGAGAGGAATGATTCAAAGCAGGTCAACACCACTCCTCAATTACTTCACCCCTCCAGCTATTATTGAACAGTCCATAAACATTCGCACAAGAGATATAGGTTGTTTCATGCCAGATTGCACTTTCAAATTCCATGCAAACTGCAAGTTGCACAAGTTAGAGGGGAGGTCTGGAACCAAGACCTTCTCATGGCGATCTCATTGGCCCTAGCCTGCTGGTACATCTGCTGCGTCCTCCGCCTCCCTCCCATCAACTCCCTCATGCGGACAGCATGTCCTGTCACTTCCCTCCGCTGGTGGGAGTATGAGATACAAGGAAGAGAAGGAGGGGGGGGGGGGGGGGGGGGGGGGGGGGGGAACAGGAACGTCACAGTGGTGTCTAACTGAGGAGGGTACTCAGGGCAGTGTGTACCTCATCCGAGCGTGGCCTTCCCTCGTTCAGTATGTGAGCTACAGGTCTCAGTTCTGGTAGCTTCATCTGCAGAGTGGAGGAGGTCATTTTTACATCACAGCAGAGCTCCATACTCCAGAGAGAGAGAGAGAGAGAGAGAGAGAGAGAGAACTCACTGGCAGGAATCTGACAGAGGCTGTACTAGCGGAAGCTCTGGCAGTTGTTGGTGTGTGGGACTGCAGTGGAGGTCAAAGTGACAGCGGTTCAGTTCACACGATCAACACACAACTTATCAAGGTATAGGTAGGTAGGAATGAAGTTGAGAAATATGTCTGCTGAGCAATCTGAGGTATTCAAGCCCACTGTGATCCAGTGGCTAATTAGCAATGACTTGACCGGTAACCAGTTCAAATTCCAGCTGCAGATTTCTCAGTAATGTCGGCCAATGCAATGCATAAGCACAGTGATCGTGTTCACACTCCACTCTACCTTCCTGTGGTGTTCCACCTTTCTGTAGTGTTCAGGAGGGAGGGCCGTGATAGCCCACGAGGTGCAGTAGTCCTCCTCCTCCTCCTCCCATATCGGGGGTGGACGGGGGAGGGGAGGGGGAGGGGCCCTCTCCTTTATAGGAGTGGGGGTGGGAGGGGATAGCATGGCGTCCCAGAAGTCCTTGAGGTCGGCTAGTGAGTTGAGCTTTCCATTCTTCCGCAGCCTGTGCTCTAGCTCCACAATCTGCAGATAAGACACAGCACTGTAACGTCTCTCCCTGTTGTTGGAAAAATCAAACCATCATGGGCTACGAGCTGAAGTATCTGTCACTTGTGCTGGGTGAACGACCCTCAGGCACAGATTAGGGCAGTGTGACCACAACTGCTCTTTACCAATGCAAACACTTGAACAGAGTGAGATCATCATCAACCATTAAGGCATGCCCTTTTCTCTTTTCCTCTCCCTCTTTCTCTCTCTGTCCACACAAGTTATATATACGTAGGTATGCCTGAGCATTAGCCAGCAATGAGGTGGGACAACTATACCTGATAGAAAGTACTCTGGTGGAGGTTAGCCAGGAAGGACTTGTCATCAGTGCCTGAAGATCGAAACCGGACTGGCTTGAGCTGCAACCTAGCAGCCTGCAAAACAACAGAGGGGCTCGCTGAACAGAATCAACAAGCAGGGGTTTCAACTGGTCACTGAACCCTGACCCTAACCTTGGCTTTGTCCTGCCTCCGGCGGAGTCTCCTGCGCAGGCGGCGACTCGTCTCCTGCAGTCGTTGCAGCTGCTGCTCGATGTGCTTCTGCATCAGACGTAGGCACTCCTTCCTCAGGCCCCACCTCCTTCCTTCCACCTCATCCACCACACTAAGGAAGTGCTGTACGAGTGTAGGGGCTACAGTATATGCTATTGACCAACCACAAGGTTGATGATACAGTCTGCCTACGACATCATAGGCAGTCAATCAGTGTGTCATGCTGCAAACCTTCTGCTTGGCCCACTGTGAAGCTGCCATCTCTCGGTCTGCCTTGGACTTATCAGCCTGGGGGGAGAGATCCGATCAGTACCTACCACGAGAGCCTGTACACTAGTGTTGGGTCAACTCATTAACACTTGTCAGAGTACTTCACCTTGCTGCTGGCCACTAGCAGAGAAGCTTTCTTCTGCACATGAGGAGATTCTGATTTGGGACTGCTGTGAGAAACACATTGAAGAGAAAGACAAATGCAAGGACCCTTCCAGCAAGGTAATGCAAGGTAAAATTCTCACGGCACACACCGCATCACATGCACACACCAAATTGTATTCCCTTACACCAGCATGTATGATACCTTTGTGTGGGGGAGCGCTGTACCAGTGTTGGCTGCTGAGTGACCGGCAGCTGCCCCCTGTCCAACTGATGGGTAACGAAGGCTAGCTGCTCCTGAGGCCATTGGAGTGAGGCAACGCATTACTTATGTTGTGAATTTTTAAGGGGGGGGGGGGGGGGGGGGGGGGGACGTTGGACTCACCCTGACTATGTCCAGCTCTCTGCGTAACGCCTCGATCATTAGCTCGCACTCGTATTCAACATCCAGCTCCTCCTCCTCGGGGGAC
Organism: Axinella damicornis; assembly: GCA_963931865.1. Classification (NCBI taxonomy): domain Eukaryota; kingdom Metazoa; phylum Porifera; class Demospongiae; order Axinellida; family Axinellidae; genus Axinella; species Axinella damicornis. The sequence continues at coordinate 21,665,482 of OZ007506.1, forward strand.
GACGAGCGTTCTCCCTCGCCCTGCAATGTGTACACTGCCGACATTCTTCTTCACGCTATCGACGTCGACTACCCCTATTAATGCTCATCACGTCGATGTATACATCCACTGTTACTACGGTAACGAGCCACACCCACACCCGTACTTTGGCGCGTGGCTAGGCTAGGCTACAATGCGCAACGCGCCAGCGCCGCGTGCGCGCTGCGCCCGACGTCGACGCATAACTGGCAACGGTTATTAAATGGTTATTGGTCCGGCAGGAAGTACGTAGGGCGATGGGTTAGGGCTAGGACCAGGAAGTGGAGCTATAGTCTCCTCATCTGGCATTGATCACTGCTCGCTGTGGTACCTATACCTAAAGTATGCCAGACCAATACCCAAGTCGTAAAACCCATTGGCCACCTAATCATGCCTACTGCTAAGTCACATGACCTATAAGTAAACCTGTTGTGATGACTTGACTATAAAGGACTCCTCCATCCACTAATTTCTTTTTTTTGTGTGTCAAGCAATCGCTAGCGGTCAACAACAAAATCATATGCATGACAAAACTCAGAATGCCAGAATGGTGGTAGATGCAACACAAATAAAGTCGGGAGTGAGTAAAGTAGATGTGCTTAATCCGCACAGTGCAATCATTGTTCACTTGTTGAACGTGACCTTGGTTGAGAGCAAGGTGGAGATGAGCAGGAAGCTCGGTCTCTTGCTGGGGTTGCCATGCCAACATGCCTTCATGATCCTTGCCACAACTGGGGGACAGTGTCTTGGCACTGGCAGACGAAAGCCCTTTATGACCTGCAGTAAAGAGAGAAGAGACCAACAGCTTGTACCGTCAACTGTATCTGGTATATCACAACTTGCACACGCTAGCCTTGAAGTAGTCACGTTTGCTAGGTCCTCAGTAAGACTGAAGGCCAGCTAGGAGTCATCCAGTGCATATGCATGTGGGAATATCAACACCTAGCATACGCTATCTGGGACACAAGGATGCCAGCTTGAGAATCAATATGTAAAATATGTATGTATATGTGTACCTTGCTCTAGGTATAATACATTGCGTGCAGGAATCATAATGCATACTGCACCGGTCTGCATAACATCACTATCTCCTCCCATCACCTCACAGACCTTAGTGGCAACTTCCAGGTTGCCCATCTTGTGGTAGGGGTGCTTGCTAGGGTTGAACATCTCCCACTGCAGGATGCCGAAGCTCCAGACGTCAGAGGCAGCAGAGAATGTGCGCTCAGAGATGCTCTCGGGAGGCATCCAGCGTACGGGGCACGGTACACTGGTCTGCATGTGGTAGATAGAGTCGTCCTTCGGGAGCTCACGCAGGAGACCAAAATCAGCAACCTTGCAGATTTCTCTTTCTCCGACCAGGATGTTCCGGGCTGCCAGGTCCTGTGTGTGTGTGTGTGTGTGTGTGTGTGTGTGTGTGTGTGTGTGTGTGTGTGTGTGTGTGTGTGTGTGTGTGTGTGTGTGTGTGTGTGTGTGTGTGTGTGTGTGTGTGTGTGTGTGTGTGTGTGTGTGTATGAGTGTGTGTGTGTGTGTATGCGTGTGTATGCGTGTATGCGTGTGCGTGTTGTGTGTGTGTGTGTGTGTGTTGTGTGTATGTGTGTGTGTGTGTGTATGTGTGTGTGTGTGTGTGTGTGTGTGTGTAACAATTCCTTTAACCAGAAATATATATTTGATCAGGAAGCACACATTCCATACAATTAGGTTCTCATGCCACGCCCAGTTTTCTGTCGCTTTTCCTTACGGCAAGCAACGAAAAGGTGGGCGGGGGCCTATAGGAATGAGGCTAAGAAAGAATTGTAGCCAATCACGATACAGCCATCACCAGATATAGAACTACCGTACTCTCGCGAAAGTCTGCCCACTCTGCAAAGAGCGCCCACCCCCCACTTTTGGCTCAATTTTCTACATAGGGTCAAAGTTTACTCGAATGAGCACCTGTGCCTCGTGTAACAGGCAATAGAGCGCATTAGTGAGATGTTCCAGCGTATCTGAGGTAAGAACCTTGCAGCAAGTCTCTATTAGTCTGTGTATCCGTATCTATGTGTCCATGTGTGTTGCCTGGCTTGCCTGTGCTGACGACGGCCCCGCGGCCTCCACGCTGGACCTCAGCCAGCGCTTGGCGGCAGCAAAGACGACGTGGTGAGCGGTGATGTTGCTAGTGACTCCAGCGATGTAGATGTGCTGGGAGGGCTTTGACTCACACGCGCTTGCTGCTCGATCGCTGCTATTGCGCTACTTGTGTAAACAAAGGTGAGCGCTCTTTCAAGGTTGAATGCGGAAACACTCGAAAGAGCGCCCACCCCCCTGTTTGGTGAGAAAGTAAGATGCAGCACCCATGGGCGGACTTTCGCGAGAGTACGGTAATATGCAACATCCTACAGCAAACAGGACCCATCACTCACTCTGTGTACAAGCCCTCTCTCTGAGATGTAGTGCATCCCCATGGCGATGTCGATCATATACCTCACCAGCTGTGGCACTGGGCGCTCGTTATTCTGAGGGAAAAGAGCACAAAACAGGCTCATCAATTGGTCAGGACAGAGCTCTCTCTCTCTCTCTCTCTCTCTCTGTGTGTGTGTGTGTGTGTGCATGCGTATGTGTGCATGCGTGTGTGTGTGTGGGGGGCCCATCTCACCATCAGGAAGGTCTTGAGATCGCCGTGAGGAAGATACTCCAGTACAATCGAGGGGACATCTATGGAAAAGAATAAAGTCATGTGATATTCAGCTGAGGTCATGTGCCCACATGACATTCACTTTTATGTCCTGTAAGGCTCAGCTGAGGTAATTAATCTCACCATCTTGAACGAGGCCGTAGAGCCTGACGATATTGGGATGCATCATTTCGGACATGATGGTCATCTCTCTCATGAAGCTAGCCTTCTCAGTCTCAGAAGATGTTATCTTCGTGGTCTTCACGGCCACCAAAATAGACTCCATCCCTTGCTTCAGCGACGCCTTGAACACTTTACCAAACTGCCCTGTATGGAATAAACAACATTTCAACACCACCTTGTAGACAGCGGTTCCACAAAGGGAGGGAGGGTACAAGGGTGCTCCCCTTCCTTTCCCTGCCTGATTGCTATTAATATGGTCATTGGAAGGCATAAATTGTTTTTTTTTGATGAGCGAATGTTTGGCTTGTTCCAAGTCCTTTCCTGTCAGCTTTGGGGGAACACTGTCACCCAGCTGCCTTTCACACATCACTCAACAATGCACCCGATCAGCACTAGCTGTTCGTCTGCCATGCGTGTTACTCACTACCCAACTTTGTCTGATCTGCCATGCGTGTTACTCACTACTCAACCTTGTCTGATCTGCCATGCGTGTTACTCACTACCCAACCTTGTCTGATCTGCCATGCGTGTTACTCACTACCCAACCTTGTCTGATCTGCCATGCGTGTTACTCACTACCCAACTTTGTCTGATCTGCCATGCGTGTTACTCACTACCCAACCTTGTCTGATCTGCCATGCGTGTTACTCACTACCCAACCTTGTCTGATCTGCCATGCGTGTTACTCACTACCCAACCTTGTCTGATCTGCCATGCGTGTTACTCACTACTCAACCTTGTCTGATCTGCCATGCGTGTTACTCACTACCCAACCTTGTCTGATCTGCCATGCGTGTTACTCACTACCCAACCTTGTCTGATCTGCCATGCGTGTTACTCACTACCCAACCTTGTCTGATCTGCCATGCGTGTTACTCACTACCCAACCTTGTCTGATCTGCCATGCGTGTTACTCACTACCCAACCTTGTCTGATCTGCCATGCGTGTTACTCACTACCCAACCTTGTCTGATCTGCCATGCGTGTTACTCACTACTCAACTTTGTCTGATCTGCCATGCGTGTTACTCACTACTCAACTTTGTCTGATCTGCCATGCGTGTTACTCACTACTCAACCTTGTCTGATCTGCCATGCGTGTTACTCACTACCCAACCTTGTCTGATCTGCCATGCGTGTTACTCACTACTCAACCTTGTCTGATCTGCCATGCGTGTTACTCACTACCCATACCCAACCTTGTCTGATCTGCCATGCGTGTTACTCACTACCCAACCTTGTCTGATCTGCCATGCGTGTTACTCACTACCCAACCTTGTCTGATCTGCCATGCGTGTTACTCACTACCCAACCTTGTCTGATCTTCCATGCGTGTTACTCACTACCCAACTTTGTCTGATCTGCCATGTGTGTTACTCACTACTCAACCTTGTCTGATCTGCCATGCGTGTTACTCACTACCCAACCTTGTCTGATCTGCCATGCGTGTTACTCACTACTCAACCTTGTCTGATCTGCCATGCGTGTTACTCACTACTCAACCTTGTCTGATCTGCCATGCGTGTTACTCACCTTCTCCAATCGGTTGGAAGTCATCCAGGGAAGAGCGAGGGATGAAGAGAGCCTCATGTTGGAGGGCAGTAAGTGTGTCAAGGTTGTGGGCAGTGCAGTCACCTCGTCTCGCATCACTGCTCACTGTGTGTGTGTGTGTGTGTGGGTGTGTGTGTTTGTATGCATGTACATGCGTTTGTAGGGAAGGTATACATGTGTGTATGTGTGTGAGAAAGATTGTGTGCGTGGTTAGTATTGGGAAAGTGTGGGACCATGTACCTAGTAGGTGGGGTGACTAACGACTCCCCAGTAGGTGGGTTGAGCAACGACTCACCAGTAGGTGGGGTGACTAACGACTCCCCAGTAGGTGGGGTGAGCAACGACTCCCCAGTAGGTGGGGTGAGCAACGACTCCCCAGTAGGTGGGGTGACTAACGACTCCCCAGTAGGTGGGGTGAGCAACGACTCCCCAGTAGGTGGGGTGAGCAATGACTCCCCAGTAGGTGGGGTGACTAACGACTCCCCAGTAGGTGGTGTGACTAACGACTCCCCAGTAGGTGGGGTGAGCAACGACTCCCCAGTAGGTGGGGTGACTAACGACTCCCCAGTAGGTGGGATGACTAACGACTCTCCAGTAGGTGGGGCGACTAACGACTTCCCAGAGCCACAATACACACGTGTGAGAGGTGACCACAACTGTACGAGGTATGCAATGAACACCTGCACAGACACAACCGCTGCCCTCCCAAAGAATGAGGGTATTCCTAACAACCTCAAACGTGGTATTGGGAATCACATACTGTGCAGTATTGGAATCAGCTATTGTGTGCTGGGTGTACTGGTATTGGAATCAGCTATTGTGTGCTGGGTGTACTGGTATTGGAATCAGCTATTGTGTGCTGGGTGTACTGGTATTGGAATCAGCTATTGTGTGCTGGGTGTACTGGTATTGGAATCAGCTATTGTGTGCTGGGTGTACTGGTATTGGAATCAGCTATTGTGTGCTGGGTGTACTGGTATTGGAATCAGCTATTGTGTGCTGGGTGTACTGGTATTGGAATCAGCTATTGTGTGCTGGGTGTACTGGTATTGGAATCAGCTATTGTGTGCTGGGTGTACTGGTATTGGAATCAGCTATTGTGTGCTGGGTGTACTGGTATTGGAATCAGCTATTGTGTACTGGGTGTACTGGTATTGGAATCAGCTATTGTGTGCTGGGTGTACTGGTATTGGAATCAGCTATTGTGTGCTGGGTGTACTGGTATTGGAATCAGCTATTGTGTGCTGGGTGTACTGGTATTGGAATCAGCTATTGTGTACTGGGTGTACTGGTATTGGAATCAGCTATTGTGTGCTGGGTGTACTGGTATTGGAATCAGCTATTGTGTGCTGGGTGTACTGGTATTGGAATCAGCTATTGTGTGCTGGGTGTACTGGTATTGGAATCAGCTATTGTGTACTGGGTGTACTAGTATTGGAATCAGCTATTGTGTGCTGGGTGTACTGGTATTGGAATCAGCTATTGTGTGCTGGGTGTACTGGTATTGGAATCAGCTATTGTGTGCTGGGTGTACTGGTATTGGAATCAGCTATTGTGTGCTGGGTGTACTGGTATTGGAATGAGACTCACCAGCTTTGGCCCAGTCTGGTCGTGGTATGTAACTTTCTTCATCATCATCATCTGTTACCAGACTGTGTGTGTGTGTGTGTGTGTGTGTGTGTGTGTGTGTGGTAGTCTACTAAATGTCGGTTGCTTCATACAGTCGGTGCCACATTCTGTCACCAGTTAAAACAACCAAGTCAGTGAACTAGTTGAACTACAATGTGAATATTGTCTTACATGTTATTGGTGAGTTCAGGGGCGTGACTCAGAGCTCTGCCTGTGATGCGAGAAAAATACTTTGTGAGCAATTCTACCCAGACCGTAAAGCAGAGACTATACAGGTAGAATACAAATATGGGAATGAAATTTGTGTGTAACAAGTTCATATCACATGGGGAGTCCTGAATGACTGATGAAGCCTGGTACGTTCCCAGGCCATGCGAGCCTGGGAATGAGGCTACGATTCAAATGTTGCTTTTGCTGCACTAGAACTAACACCAAGAAGGGGATATTGAAACTGTCCAGCAAGAATTAACATTCAATCTCAAACGAAACGTAAATACATAAGCCATAGAGATCTTTACTAAACTGCTTACGTAAGAAAACACACTGTGTACAAGTACTAATGCCAAGAATGAAATGCTTATGAGAGATCATGTCAGCTAGCTTCCGTCCCAGGCCCCTCCCAGCTTCCGGTCGCTTGCAGAACTGCAAGGCTAAGTGAACTAAAGAAGCAAGTCGCAAAGCACGGGCCTAGTGCCCCGTTCAAGAACACACAGAGTGATGCAGCGCCAGACTTACGGAGGTTCCCCCTGAGGGTAGAGGGATCCGTTTCCTCATAGACAAACGTAGGGCTGGAGGGATGCCCCTCGGTCTTTGCTTCTCCAGGGACCTCCCATGCAGCTGCAATCTCATCGTCTGTCTGCTGTTTCAATGGCTGAGTCTGTTGCAGCATGTGGACGAGCATGGCCTGCTGTTCAGGGGCTAGATTGACCACCAGCTGGTCCGCCAGGTCTGAAAGCGACCCATCCTCCAAATAGCCACCATTCGTCTGCATCTTCTTCATGGAGTTTGTGAGGGAGTCGGTGACAGAGCTGGTGAGGGAGTCGGTGACGGAGTTGGTGGTGGGGCTACTGAGGGACCGGGTGACAGGGCTAGTGACAGAAGCATTGACGGGGCTAGAGGGAGACCTTGAGACTGGACTAGTGACAGGGTTATCGGGACGCTGGTTGTTTGTAATGGTGACATAATTGTATTCATCAACATCAGATGGTACATCTCCACACACAGGCAAATAGCCACCGTCTGGACACACAGGATAGCCACCATTCAATACAGTGGGCTGCTGGCTGTCATTCCGTTTGCTACCGGACCTCGGTCGTGCAACCGGTTTTGGTGGTAGAGGGAGCTGATTTTGGGAAGGAGGAGGGGGCTGTGATGGTGGTGACGGGGGCGGCGGTGACAGCGGGGTGCTTGGCCTGGCCATGATCATATACTCATCAGTTGGTGCTTGTAGCTCACGGGGGGAAGTCTGGCTTCTCGTGATCGGATATCCCGGGCGAGGAGGGGGCTCTGGGGGCCCATGAGTTCGTGGAGGATGGGCAATGGTGGCACGGTTGGTGGGCTTGGGCTTGTGGTGGGTGGGAATCATCACGGGATCCACATAGTCCTCAGGAACCAAAGCTTGGCCCGAGGAGGAGGGAGGCCTGGTAGGATGTGGCCAGGTCTGTGAAAGGTCCACTGGTACACCATCGCGCTCTGCTGCCTCATGGAAGCTTTGGGTGTGCCTTGGGGGACCAGGGGGCATTTGCTGTGTTTGATGTCCAGGGGGCATTTGCTGCCTTCGTGGGTCGGGTGGCATTTGTGGACCAGGGGGCATTTGCTGCGTTTGATGTCCAGGGGGCATTTGCTGCCTTCGTGGGTCGGGTGGTATTTGTGGACCAGGGGGCCTTTGCTGCATGTAAGGAGCAGAGTGCATTTGGGGCACTGGCTGCATGTTAAGACCAGGCTGCATGTTAAGACCAGGCTGCATGTGAGGAGGACCAGGGGGCATTTGTTGACCAGGGGCCATTTGCTGACCAGGGGGCATTTGTGGACCAGGGGGCATTTGTGGGCCAGGGGACATTTGCTGCATGTGAGCAGGGCTTTGCTGCGGGGAGTAGGCAGGAGGGGGAGTCCGTGGCAGTTCTCTTCCCTTGCTATACTGCTGTAATGTAGCACTTGACCCCGGTTTGATGGATTCCATCCAACTCATACGTTCTTCCTACGTATGTGTGTGGTGTGGTGTGTGAGTGTGTGAGTGTGTGTAGTAGACCGCGCCCCCGTGGCATGGAGTGTGTGTGTAGGTACAAGTTGCTTACGCCATTGAGACTCACATTGACAAGGAAACGTGTGTTAACATCAGTAAGCCACCTGGCTGGTGGTTCAACGTATGCAGCACACGCTCCTCTAGGCCTGTGGACCTCTGTGCCCTGACACAATCCCCAACTCACATTCGAAGCAGCGTTGAGGATCCACGGGGATCCCTTCCCTCTGAAGTGGATCTGGAACGGGAAGCTGACTCCTTTGTGGGACTCCACCGTCACCTTGCTGACCTCCGGCAGCAGCACCTGATCGTGGGGCTTGGACATCTGTGGGGGAGGGGGTACGAGGGTCTGTGGCAGTCAGTCTGGACATCTGTACCAAGCTTGTATACCAGACGAGTACCCCGTCAGTGCTGCCACAAAGCTAGCTATGTGCTCAAAATGACTTCTAATAAATAGGATACCACACCCAATTGGTTCATGTACCACTGTACACGTAAACAAGCGACAAGTGCGACTCTCATGGTTGGCTAGTGCAGCTCACTCCAGGCCAGAATGGTGTCTCCATTCTTACCCCTATGGTAATCAATTAACTACTCATGATGTGGTACATCAATCAATTGAGTGAGCAGTACTGGAATGTCTGATCAACTCTGCGACCATGGTGAGTCTCTGAACACTGATCCTTGTAAAGTGACAGCAAAATCCAGGCTTGTGTGCCCCGCACAAGAGCCAGGGAATGAGGCGCAGGCTGGATTACGCAATGCACTTGCCAAGTTCCATGACGTTTCCAGCACCCAGCAGGGGGTGGGGGTGTATACACTGGCATGTATGAGGGTGTAGAGGCTGACGGCTAAAATGGGGAATTCAACAAAACGGGAAATTTAGCAGGTTGCCATATCGTCAAATCAAGGAAATGAAGAAGCCTATCAACAAGGCATCTCTGAGGATTTCAGGAACACAACAAAACGCACACAGTGTCTGAGAATTGAAAAGCACATTTGCCGGCCGCTTTTGTACACTCAACTCCCTGTACTGCGAACATTTAGCCCCAATACTGGGAATAGTGTACCAGGTGGCCACCAGCATATGAATGCTACTGCACTCTGCACAGGTGGGCTCACGCACAACCTCTCCAGCCAACCCCTCCAGCTGCAGCCAACCCTCCAGCTGCTCTGTTGGAAACCCCAGGTACAAAGATGGATCTCCACCTCATGCCACAGCAATGCAGAACATGCATACCAGCACTTCCAAATATGGAAGCTGATTGGAAGCTGATTGGATTATTATTACATGGTCACTCAAATGTACATGGATAAGGTTCAGCTTCCATATAGAAAGATCTACATGACAGTAACACCTGCTCCCATAGTTTACACAATCATAGCTCTTTGTCCACAGTAAGAGGTTGCACTCCTTGTAAGGAATTGATAATGTCTTTGTGTGTAATGTAGACTCTGGGAAGGCGCTGACTACATCATCATGATTACATCATCATGATCACATGTGTATTGTTCACCTTGGCATTCGAGGTTAGGAGTGCTTTGCTTGCCATTGGCTGCAATTGCTACCATCACATAGGCAGTATGTGATGCCACGCATGCGTGTGCTGATTGTGGTGCCAGTATAAGCTATGGGACACAATCAGTCCGTGGTGAGAGCAAAGCAATGTGGAGGTACCACTGCGAAGGTACCATGAGCCCTGCTAGAGCGGGGCAGCTGCCACTCAAACCAAGTAACATCCATCTGACTGTGATCAACTGTGTTTAGACTTCACCGATTACTTTTGGTTACCACTGCAAGTGATTGCAGACTCACCTTGTCCTTGAAATAGAGGAGGTACGTGGAGGCACTGACTTTGAACCTGTAGGACTTCCACTTCTTCTTCATACCCTCCGACTTGCACATCTCCAGGTAGCCCTCCTTGGTGCGTATACGAGACTGTGTGTGGTGTGTGTGTGTGTGCATGTGTGGTGTGTGTGCATGTGTGTGTGTGGTGTGTGTGTGTACGTGAGTGTCCCCTGTTGTGTGCACACAGACATCATAGAGTTCAGTTGGGAGCAGCTATTTGACAGTTATTAGCATCTCTCCCTGCAACCAGTGCCTGGTTGCTCAGTGGCCTCACTCTCATAACGTGGGCTGGGATGGAAGTGGGCTGGGATGGAAGTGGGCTGGGATGGAAGTGGGCTGGGATGGAAGTGGGCTGGGATGGAAGTGGGCTGGGATGGAAGTGGGCTGGGATGGAAGTGGGCTGGGATGGGAGTGGGCTGGGATGGAAGTGTACTGTGCACCTGGAGGTTAGTCTTTGCACTCAAGGTGAGGTCAGGACTCACCTCTGCTAGTGGTCCTGTACAATATTGTCACACAATCTGATTATCCATCAATGCTACTCTGTCGACATCACACGCTGACATCACACTAAGCGGGTACGAACTACAACATGGTACACTTCCACCCCGGCCCCATTTCCCAAACAATCTTTCCCGTCTTGGAACAAGTCAACGCTTCATTGAGACTAGCTCCTCAGGTTGTGAGGAAACATAGGCAGTGTGGCAGTTGGGATCGACATGACAACAGGCTAAGCAGCAATTAAGGGGAGGAAAAATGCAACTGGGACACCACAGCTTCAACAGTACAGCAAGCAAGGAGGACGGACCAACTGGAAGAAGTGCACTGGAGACAATTAGTACCAGCCAACCCTAAGCATTGATCAGTGGGATCACAACTTCATATGGATGCACGCGATAATTAGGCTAATCATATCCTATCACAGATCATGATTCTTCCTGTGTGTCTCAAATCTTATGAAAACTTCCTCCCAACAGGCTTGTATAGTACTCCTGCATCACTACTCAGACCACCCTACATATTGCAGTTCACAGTTCAGACAGACACAAGGCGAACTCACCATCTTCTAGCAGTCGAAGTAGAAACTCAAATTATGTTCTTGCACGTACTTTATAAGTTCATGGGGCGTACCCAAATTCAGGGGATTCCCCGTACATCAACTTCCGGCGAACGTATTAAATTTTGCAGGAGTGGGTATTAATTAGGAATAATTGCTTGCCATAATGTCTGAGTTGACTGCGTTGTTTGAGGCTCATAAGGCAGTGACTCCTCGCTTCAAGGTAGTGCAGGTGAGAGGAGAGGGGGGAGGGAGTAAGGCAGTGAAGAATGAACATTTGGGAGAGGCAGCTACCGAAGAGCTTAAGACAAGGAGGAAGAAAACGAACAAGGAACCAGATCCCCGAGAGGGGAGGACAGTATTCGTCGGGAATATCCCCATCACGTGCACCAAGAAGCAGATAAAGCAGCTGTTTAGGCAATATGGATGTGTGGAGACGGTGAGAGTGCGCTCGATGCAGGTAGAGTCGGGCACACTTCCAGCAGTGGTAGCCAAACGAATGCACAAGCAGCTTGCTGGAAGCAGCTTCAATGCTTATGTTGTGTTCAGCAGTGGAGCAGATGCCGAGAAGGCGTTAGCACTGGATGGGACGCTAATGGAGGGGAGACACGTGAGGGTGGACCTGGCAGGTCGGTCGCAGGTGCACGCCCAACAGCGATCGGTGTTCGTTGGTAACCTACCCTTCACGGCAGACGAGGAGGTGTTGCGGGAAGCGTTCAGTGATTGTGGGGAAGTGGAGGCAGTGAGAATTGTTAGGGATGCAAAGACAGGTGCCGGGAAGGGCTTTGGGTTTGTTATCTTCAAGGAGCAGAGCGGAGTGTTGTTCGCTCTGAAACAGAACAACAGGTTGGAGCTGGAGGGGAGGCTATTGAGAGTCTTCAAGTCCAGGGACGTCCCCAGAACGAAGGCTAGACAGCATCGTCAGAAAAAGCGTGCAGGCCCAAAGTCCGTGAAGGCAGGTAGGAAAACGAGAGACCCCAAGCCCCAGAGGACAGTGAGGGAGACGAGAGACTCCAAGCCTCAGAGGACGGTGACAAAGACAAGAGACCCCAAGCCCCAGAGGACAGTGAGGGAGACGAGAGTCCCCAAGCCCCAGAGGACGGTGAGGGAGACGAGAGTCCCCAAGCCCCGGAGGGCGAGGATGGAAGGCTCCAGTGAGCCTAGGTGTGCTAAACCAAGGCATCAGTCCGGTGTGAGGAAGGAGGATGTGAGGAAGGAGGATGGGATATGCAAAGGAGCTAAAGATGCTGCAAAATTTAAGCGGAAGAAACTGTACAAAGAAACGGGCGGCAAGAGACAACTAAAGAAGACCAACCAGTGATCAGGCTGTGCTGGCAGCACATGTTGAGGGCTGATAACCAGTGATCAGACATTAAATTTGCCCCCCACACAAATTGAGCATGTCTGTCAGACGTGCTTCAATTCCTTTATGGCGATCCATAATTTTAATAATGATTGTGTCAGGTTAGACCATGCTCTGTAAGCATATCTGAACTAAGGCAACTGGGCATGTAACTCCTAGCAACAGGGCATGCATCTCCTGGCAACCGGGCATGCAACTCCTACATGTAGCTGTGTGTCATTCTAAGTTAGCCCTTATATATAATTGCAATCCCAAACTACCCTTGTCGTGTGCATGTGACACAAGTCATGATTGAGGAACCTTGCTTGCATGGAACAATAGTCCTGATTGATTAACTTGTCTGTCAACATTCAGTACACAGATATAAAAGTATATGTACACATAGAGATAGATTCAGAACGGTCAACAAATAATACGGTATCACAATCAGGGCAGTGTGTGACATGACTGTTTATAGTGCTGAGCACTTGTAGTAGCAAACAGTGACGTATACGTTCTCCGGCCATGCAACATGCCAACATCAGATCGCTGCTGCCCTGGCATATTGCGAGTACATCTGGAGGGAAGTGGTGGGTGGTGGTACGGGTCCCCGGGAGGCAACCCTCACTGACTGCTCGTAGATCCACTCATCCTCGGGGGAGACCACGGGCGGCTCAATTCCAAACACGCTGTCCTCCTTGTAAGAGTAGACTGGCATCCTGAGAGGGAGTTGGCCGTACAGTATAGTCATCACACACTGAGACAGTGTTGGCATTGAGCATGTATAATAGTGTGTACGTGTATGTACGCATGTGTGTGTATTGTGTGTGAGAGAATGTGTGTGTTGTGTGTTGTGTGCGCATGTGGGGGGGGGGGGGGGGGGGGGGGGAGTGACATATGTACCACACTCAATGTGGATACTAAAGCGTTCCCACATTCTATTATCCATAATTGCACGGACTAGGCTCCTTCCCAGGCTTTTGTCACACACTGTCGGGCTCAAGGATCCTGGGAACGAGGCTAGCAAGAATGTGGTTGTGTTGTATATATCAACTATCACATTCACCACTGGGCCAGCTCGCTGTTGACTGCCTCCGACGTCAGCTCCACCTCTCCCCCTCTCCACGGCATGCACGCTGTTCTGTGCACATGGGCATAGCTGCAGGGTGAAGTTTGTGACCGTTCATAGCAGAGCAATGGGCTGCCCCTCCCTCTGATCAACACAATGTAGCAACCCATCTCTCATATCACAGGAAGTTGTGGGTGGAAAGAGCAGAAGGCTCCGCCCACAACTTCCTGTACCCCTATGCAGCAGGACTCAGAGAACGTCGTGTAACCATGAATCTCTCCATTGAGTTGTGTACAAGAAATATGAGGCATAGAGGATTTGTACCGTGCATCATATTTCATGAAATGCGTGGACAATTCCACGGATTACAGCAGGTGCCTACCGCTCATAGAGCTGGCAGTCGGAGAGAGACGGCTCCTGGATCTCAAACCCGTATGCCTCCATGGTGCTCATGTCTGCAGGGTTAGGAGAACTGGAGGAGGGGAGGGACTGCAAGGTGGATGAGGGGAGGTTTGCTGGGTCTTCATCCTCCGAGGAGTCCCCGCTGGAGGAGGGGGAGTCCTGGTCGCCCTCCGGAAGGCTTGGGGAGCCTACAATAGCTAGACGCAGCGTCTTCCGTGGTCTTTGCGGGCGTGTGTGTAGGAAAAGAGGGACGGGTTAACGGGGCAGTGGGTGAGAGGAACGGGGTAATGGGGGAGTGGGTGAGGGTGTAGTTGGGTAACTTGACTCACAGTTTTCGTTTTAGCTTTGTCCTTACAACAAATGGACTGGCATCACTAAGATCATGGCTGCAGGGTCAAGGGTCAAGGGTCAAAGGTCAAAGGATCAATGGACACTGATTTGAGTCACCTGACTCACTCTGATGTTCTGGTGATGTTTCTGCTGAAGAGGCCATCGAAGTCTGTGAGTTCGAGTGGCTTGTACACCTCATCAAAGCTGTCAAGAGCTGAAGAGGGCCGAGGCCCCTCCTCCTCCTCTTCTTCTTCCTCATCGTCCACTGCAAAGTAGGGTAATCTCAGCTGTTCACAGGTGGTGTATTCTAACTGGCAAGCTCCTCCCTCTCTCCCCACTATCAGTAGTAGCTACAAGCACGGAACACCTGACATTGTAGCAGTAACTGTAAGGTACCTTCCAGTTGTGGTAGAGGCAAAGACGTAAGGAGGCGGTCCTTCCACCACTTGGTGCGGCTATTGTGAAGGAGAGAAGTCTCATGACTGAGTTGAGCTTGTGCAAGCTAGAACAGTGGCCATCTGTTCAACAGTGCAGTGTGGCATGAAGTCTGTGCTATTTTTAGAACACAGGGTTGGTCAGTGAAATGCAGAGGGCTCAGAGAAACAGGTGGGCTCTCCTGGGAGGATTTGGACCCAGGCAGTGGAGGGAGGTACATATCCAGGTTTCAAACAGGTTCTTAACAGGTGGGGAGACCTTGGGTGAGAGACTTGTGATAAACAACACACCAAGAGATGTAGCATCCATTACGTACCACCACACTTTACTATGAAAGCACGCACCTGTAAGTGCTGTGTGAGACTGGCAGGATCCTGGCATTGGTATGATGGAGGTAATAGTCAGTGGTCAGCTCCCACACCTTGGGGGACCCCTCGGATGGCTGGAACACTCCCAGGAACACGTTGATTGCCATCTGTTTGTCTGCATCTGTGTGTGAATGTGTGTGTGCGTGTGCGTGTGTGCGCACGTGTGTGTGAGCGTGTGTGTGTGTGTGTGTGTGTGTGTGTGTGTGTGTGTGTGTGTGTGTGTGTGTGTGTGTGTATGTGTGTGTGTGTGTGTGTGTGTGTGTAGGCATGTGATATATACACTGTGGTTGAGCTGGGTCACCTTGGAATGCATTGCGGTAGTATCGCTGGATGGTTTGGTAGATGTCTCTGCCGTGGTTGGCCATTGGAGCTACCTTACGGTAGGTCTGGACTCTGCGAAGGAGAGAGGACGGAGGTGGTGCAACAGATCTAGAAAGAACTCATCCCCAAACCAGACTGAGGTCAGAGCACCTCCCCCCCCCCCCCCCCCCCCCTCCCCAGCCACCCAGCAGCCATTGCTGTGTGGGCAGGCTGCACTGACCGATGCACAAGCTGAGATCCCCCGTACTGCACCGCCAGCGTGTCCCCCAGGTCCTCATACGCTTCCTCAAGGATCCTGAGAGCAAGAGAGACAGAGGTTAAGATCTCTGATACCCCTCAATCCACAACTCAGGATCATATTTCTACCAGCACATACACAGGAGGTGTACTGAGATGCAAGAGGTTTGCAATGCTACATAGCTCAAGCCACACACGTACATGTATGCATGGTTGACACCTGGCAAGCTCTGGCTGACCTTATGGTGTCACAGTCAAAGGGGAGGGAGGGCTCTGACAAGACCCCGAGGGCGTACAGCTGGTACCCCAGCACACACTTGCCAGCGATGAACTGGGCCGTGTTGGTACGGTCCAGGCAGTCGACACAGTTCACTCGCAGCACCCCAGTCTGGGCCCGCCCAATATAGTCGTCACGGTAACCGTATCCCCCCACCGCCTTGTAGCTGCAGGCAGGAAGAACACAGCACAACGTCCGACGCTATACGCAACTACCAGCTGGTCTCAACACTCTAGACCTTATGCATATTAATTGCATGTGATGCAGGCAGCCATTTTGAGTGCATGCTGCTGCAATCACAATTGGACCAGGTACGTTCACACGTCAAAACTGGCACATTTTGGAAACCGTTTTCTACCAACTACAGCACATTTTAACATGTGAATTTTGCAGTTCTATAGGGTGACCAATTTGCCATTTCTGCCAAAAATTGAACAACGAACCAAATTTGGCAGAAACAGCACTATGTGGATGGTCTGTCTCTGACTCATGGAGCTCCTGGTTCACGTCAGCATATCTGGACATTTGCTAGTGGTTTGTATGCAGGCAGTGGTAGCAGTGGCTCATGGCCAAATATTCAATGTACCTCCTTTTGTGGGCAACTACTATTAATTTTTTTGTGCGAATGTTGCAACACCCAGTAATTGGCTCTATCAGCATCGCTTCTATCCCAATGCTACTCTCTGGGATGGCCAGGTGTGTGAGGGTGGTGGCAGCTGCTGTCAGCTCAACAATCCTCCGCGGTTCACCAAGAACCTGACCACTCCCACCACAGATGGAATTGAGCTACGACTCTGCCTAAGGAAAGGGAAATATGGCTCATACACTCCCTTCCCTTCCATGGCATTAGTATAGTAGGTTAATAACAGCATGTGACAGCACTGTGACTCCATGGTACGCACTCCACGGTGTGGGGTGACAAACTGCTCTATGGCCATGTCCCAGACCTTTTCCCTCGGTGTGGAACGGGGTCTGGCACACGAGAAAACATGGCTCACACAATAACGAATGCATAACATTGTGGGGCAAGCCTGAGCAAGATATAGACACTCATTGCAAGCACACGACTTACATTTAGTCTACACAAACTGAATGTATGGGACTCAGAGTACAGTCATGTCGAAGCACACACACATGGTGTTATACAATCATGCTGCACCCTCCAGCACATCACACACTCAGCATACACTGCCAATATACAGTATCACCTGCTTTGACTGACACATACGTACATATGTACATCGAGAGAATAGATCCCTCATTAAGAGCCTAGTGCCATTTAATGATAATCATGGTTGGTGAGAATGGGCCTTCAAAACGGCCTAGACTTGCACTGAGTGCCAGTTTGGGATGGTTTGTCGATTTTTAACGAGATTCATTGATCCTCCATGCACATATTAACCACCGAATTCTTCCCACCAAGACAACACATTTTCATGCACACCACCTTCGTAGGTACTCCTCTCCCACACATGGAGAGACCCCTCTGGCAATACCGTTAATCATGACCCCCCACAAGCCCAGCAATCGGAGGTCAAAGGTGGACGTCAGCCGGATTTTCGCCCAGCATTTCCATAAACTTGGGCCAGATCTGACTGATGGCACACCTTACACCACCAATTTGCATGTTTTCTTGAGGCCCTGGGTGGGGTCTATGAATATAATTAAAATCAAACATCCTCGGGTCAATGAATCTCATTAAAATCGAAAACGCCCACGACATGGGCAAGGGTTAACACACTAGTTATCCATGGGTCATATCTCAGTCACCTGGATTGACCTTCATGAAGGCATGTGATGTAAATTGCTGTGAAAAATGTGCTTTATGGTCCAGTTAACAATGGAATCAGCAGTACTATTATGACAAGGACAATGGTCCGAAAGTCACATGTTATTCAATTGGTCTGCATGTGACAAAACTACAACAGTACAAGTCCCAACCAGGACACTCAATCTATCAGATTTGCAATATAGGACACTAGCCGGTAATGGATGCCAAAGACAGTATTGTGGTGATTCTGCTGCTGTTATCACTCGGTCTGTTTGGTAGTCTGACCTGCTGTGTGTGGAACAAGCAGTCACAGCTGGCCAGTGAGCTGGATGACCTACAGAACAAGCTGCAAGTTCAAAATGAGGTGCAAATTGAGCTCAAAAAGATGTTTCAAGTTGCGCTGAATGACAAGGAACAGTTTCAAGCAAGTAAAAGCTCCCAGGCCAAAGGTCAACTCAAACGAAATGTGCGACAAGCTGACAGAGAAAGTGACACACCTTCTGCTACTGAAATTCTGACAAATGCTCTGACTGATATTATTGAAATGAAACTGACATCTTACATGGACTGCAACAGGAATGACTACAATTACACCAAATGTACACTCAAACCAGGACCCAAGGGTGAACCGGGTGATACTGGACCACCTGGGATGCAGGGAGGAACTGGCCAAAGAGGACCACATGGACCAAAAGGTGACGCTGGGCTTCTGGGACCACAGGGGCCTGCTGGTGAGAAAGGAACGAAGGGAAAACTAGGAGACATGGGACAAAGAGGTGAACCAGGCAGCAAAGGAATGAAGGGAAATGTTGGCTACCCAGGCTACAAGGGTGAGAAAGGAAAGGAAGGGGTAGATGGTCCTCAAGGTCCACCTGGCCCAACTGGTCCTCAGGGCCCACCTGGAACACAAGGAAAAGATGGACAGAAAGGAGAACAAGGACTAGCTGGCCCAATAGGTGAACCTGGACTTTCAGGACCACAGGGACCTACTGGTGAGAAAGGAGCAAAAGGTAACATTGGAGAGAGAGGCCTCAAAGGTGATATAGGACCTTCCGGCCCACGAGGAGGAACTGGGGACAAAGGTTACACGGGACCAAGAGGTGAACCAGGTAGCAAAGGAATGAAGGGAAATGTTGGCTACCCAGGATACAAGGGTGAGAAAGGCGTAGCTGGTCCTCAAGGCCTGCCTGGTCCAACCGGCCGACAGGGTCTGTCCGGCCCAACCGGTCCACCAGGCCTGCCCGGCACAACCAGCCCACCTGATATGACCACAACTGCTCCAACTACTGATGAACCCACAACTGCTCCAACTACTGACACACCCACAACTGCTCCAACTACTGATGCACCCACAACTGCTCCAACTACTGATGCACCCACAACTGCTCCAACTACTGATGCACCCACAACTGCTCCAACTACTGATGCTCCCACAACTGCTCCAACTACTGATGAACCCACAACTGCTCCAACTACTGATGCACCCACAACTGCTCCAACTACTGATGCACCCACAACTGCTCCAACTACTGATGCACCCACAACTGCTCCAACTACTGATGAACCCACAACTGCTCCAACTACTGATGCACCCACAACTGCTCCAACTACTGATGAACCCACAATGCCAGCCACCACTCCTGGGCAGTGTGGAGGTCCAGAATGGAGGCAAGTTGTATTTCTCAACATGACAGATCCCAGCCATGTCTGTCCCTCTGGACTTAACCTCACCTCTTATTCAAGGAGGACATGTGGACGAGCTAGCTCCACACGGTATACTTGTTGGTCTACTACATTCAGTGTGGGTGGCTCTCAATACAGTAGAGTGTGTGGTAGGGCACAAGCTTACCGATGGGGTAAGAATTATGCCTTTTTGAATGGTTACGAAGGCATTGATGGTTCCTATGTGGATGGTCTGTCTCTGACTCATGGAGCTCCTGGTTCACGTCAGCACATCTGGACATTTGCTGGTGGCTTGTTCGCAGGCAGTAGTTGGTATCACAGTAGCTGGTATAAAGTTTATCAATGTCCATGTGATAATGGGAACACCTACCCCTCGCCTCCCTTTGTGGGCAATGACTATTTTTGCGAGAGTACTGCAACGTTCAATAATTATACAGCCGACTCGAATCCGTATCGCTTCTATCCCAATGCTACTCTCTGGGATGGCCAGGTGTGTGAGGGAGGTGGCAGCTGTTGTCAGTTCAACAATCCTCCGTGGTTCACCAAGAACCTGACCACTCCCACCACAGATGGAATTGAGCTACGACTCTGCATGACTAACAGTAATACACTCTCAGACGTTGCACTTCAACTACTGGAACTCCACGTTCAGTGAACACTAGTTCCTATAATGTAATTCATCATTGATGTGGACAAATGCTGTTTGTATAAGGTCTCCGCTATATGCATTAAGCTACAATACATTAATCTTATACTATGGGTATCTTGGGCTAGGAATGAGATACGAAGCTGGGATTTGCACCATTGTGATCAGTATAAAAAGAACATTCAATGGATGTCCTAAAAATGACTTTTCAGCATAGGTCACATTTTTGCCAAAAATCGCACTCGACCAAGGCTATAATCCATGGTTTTTCATGATTTTGGGTCAAAATTCAACCTACAGCAAAACTGACATCATCTGAAAGCTCCATTCATGCTGATCACAATGGTGCAAATCCCAGCTTCATATCTCATTCCTAGCCCAAGATAGCTAGCATAGTACTTAGCTCAAACAGTTGTACCATTGTGGTCAGCATGAATGGAACATGCCAATGATCCTCAATAGAACACTGCATATTTTTGCCACTCGCACAACAGACGGGTAGTTGAGTATACGGTGTAGATAAAGTGGGTTTACGGCAGCGATGTCATGTGCATAAGGCCTACCACACACTGCGATGGCTTACTCCGGGTGAGGGTGGAGTTTGTTGCAGTAGAGCTCCTCCCCACTATGGAAGAACCCGGTGGCCTTCACCACATCATCTGCAATCTTCTCCAGAATCTTGATCAAGTTCAGTGTCTTGCTGCACGGGGAGGAGGGGTAGTGGCCGGGCAGCTTCATAAGCAGCCCCTATAAGGTGCTCTATATACAGTTTCCAGGGCAACAGCAGGGTTAGGCTAACAGACTGCACCAGGTGTATTCTTGGATACTAGGCTTTGAGCAGCAGCTTGAATACACACATACAATTATAGCAATGTGTCTTCAAAGTTAGCATAAGTGTAGCCTCGTTCCCAGGCTCTCTCCTCAAAAAACAGGGGGAGGAGAGAGCCTGGGACCGAGGCTAGTATAAGTGTGAACTGTGCATGACAAGAAGTCCGAACCTCTTGTTGATTCGGGCCATGTCTTTGTGTATGTACTGAATGTGGTGTTCAGGTGGCAAGAACTGGTTGAGATAGTTGATGGCCGTCAGCAATTCCTCCGTCAGCAGAGACTCACGTTTACGATGCTCCCGTTTCTGAGGGGGGGGGGGGGGGAGGGGGGGGGGGGAGAGTGCAAGGGAGTGAATGTGTGTGTGTGTGAGGGGAGGGGAGAGAGCTGTGCTAGTATATTCCCGAATCTGTCACTACAGTTCTCAGTCAGCATTGTGTATTCCATCACACTGATCACAGCACCTTCACACACACACACACACACACACTCCCTCCCACACACACATACACCCTCTCACACACACACACACACACACACACACACACACACACACACACACACACACACACACACACACTCCCTCACACACACACACACACACACACACACACACACACACACACACACACACACACACACACACACACACACACACACACACACACACACACACACACACACACCTTCACGAGGTTGAGGCAGATGACAGGAGAGCCGAACCTCTTCAGGCATGACATGAAGTGCAGGCCGGCAGGAGACGCAAATGGAGTGGCACGATCAACTGGACAAGGAAGAACAGTCCGTATTCAGCTACGGCTCAACCAATCAGGGGGCTACGTTTGGGCTCTAGACAGGAAATGAAAGCCCTTAAATTAGCAATTCACGGCCTTAGCAGATGTCGTATCACGCAGTGCTGTGCACAACAGCTCCGCTCACTGGTGATCTGCGGCTTGGGCTTCACTCCTTTGAGGTCCTGGGACCAGAACGAGGGCACGGAGCCACGAAGCTGCAGGTAGGAGGTGTACCGACCGTTGGCGTGAATACTGGAGGTGGCGTCGTGCACCAGCTGCTCTGTTTCAACCTCATTAGCCACATGGCCCTGGGGAGGGTGGGGTGACGTCCATACAACTCTTATACACAGTACTAGTCTTGGCTCCAGACCCAAACCAACCCCAGTGCGGATCGCTTCCAGTGATCCGCGCTGGGGTTGGTTTGGGTCTGGGCTGAGACTAACACAGTGCATGAACATGTTGTATACATACGCAGTGCATGCACCTGTTGTCTGCATAGCCCCGTCCCCAGGCCTACACGCCCAGCTTGTGTCGCTTGCAGTGCAAAACATAACATGTACATAGAGTCACACACCTCATCGTTTGATCCCCGCTTGAGGAACCTTGTGCCAGCAAACTCCTTGGACCGCCGTGCAATCATGGTGAGGTAGATCGGACGACCAAACACAGAAATGTCTGCAGCAACACACCTCAGGAAAACTGACAACGTTCGCTTGTCAAGCCTAGATTGTAGTTTCCAGTTAGTATCTAGCCAAAGATTAAGAGTCCTGCTAACCTCCAGTCTACAGGTCAGCAAAACTGACAACCCCTAATGCTTCAGTCTCGGACTCCAGTGTGGGGATCACCCTGATCATTAGGAGGTAACAAGTGTGTGTAATATTGTCCAATAAAGCCGTGCACGATGTGGGGATCACCCTGGTCATTAGCAGTATTACAAACCAGTGGGTAATAATGTAGGATACTGTATTGTCCAACAAAGCCGTGCACGATGTGGAGGATCCACTTGGGGTGGACATGCCCCTCAAACTGATGCAGAATGTGGTCGTTCCAGATAAACTTGCGGCAGGGAGGCGGGGCGGGGCCTGGGTAGGTCCGCATCTGGCATTGCAGTGACAGCGTGAGGTCGTAGGAGTAGCTAAGGGTAGGTGTGTGGGTGTGCGTGGGGGGGGGGGGGGGGGGGGGGGGGGGAGTGTCAACATCTGTGCTCACTACACAAAATACACACAATAGCTTACCTGAAGTAAAAGTTGCTGGATAAATCGACGTTCTGGAACACCTTCAGATACCTATAGAATGCAATGTAAGATTATCACAAAAGTGTGATGGTCATGTGACCAGCCTACCTTGTTTCATCTGCACTGGACGGCTTCCCTACCCAGTTGCTAACGGGATAGATCATTGTGTCCTCTATCTTGTACACCACATGGCCACCGATAGTTGCCACCCTGTGAGTGAGGGTAGGAGGAGGTGAGGACGGGAGGAGGAGGGAGGGAAAGGGAGGAGGAGGGGGTGGGAAGAGGAGAGCGGGAGGGGAAGGGAGGAGGGAAGGGAAGGGAGGAGGAGGATGGGGAAGGAAGGAGGGATGGGGGAGGGAGGATGGGAGGGGGAGGGAGGGGAGAATGGCTCACGGTTTTCTCTTGGTGACCAGAACAATGTAGTATCCCTCAAGAAATCGGATGAAACCTGCAGGGGAGGAGGCAGTGCCTGAGTGCAGGGGAAGGAGGCAGTGCCTCAGCCTTGAGCCTGTGAAATGTTCCTATACTGAAATCCCAACTCTTTTACGTTGTCCAATTGGGAAATGGGTCATTTGTATGATAGCAAAGCTGTAGCTCCCACACTGAAAATCCCTTTGCTGCATTGCCATATCGACAGGACATGGTGGGTCAATCTGCTCTAGTGCTCACCAATGATGCCAAATGCAGAGGCTAGCTGCCTGAGCCCGTGCGCCTTGTGCTTGTTTGCAGAATACTTGTTTCCATCATCCAGCATGATCAGCATCTCCTTGATCTCCACTTCCGAGTAGATGCCCACTTCCTCTATGCCTAGCATGCAGGGGGACGACGGAGAGGGCATCGTCCGGTCCACCTTCAGGAGACGGCAGCTTGTACCATCATTGGTAGACCCCACAATGTACAGCCACTGTATTCCGAGGGTCAGGTGAAGAGAAAAAAGTGTGTGTGCGTGCGTGTGTATGTGTGTGCATGCGTGCATGTGTGTGCGTGCGTGTGTATGTGTGTGCGTGCGTGTGTACGTATGTGTGTGCGTGCGTGTGTATGTGTGTGTATGTATGTATGTATGTATGTGTTGGAGGGGGGGGGGGTAGTCTCGGAACCAGACCCTTTGAAGGGTCTGGTTCCGAGACTAGGGTACAGAGACATACTCACGGTTCTGGTTTCGTAGACAGCAACTCTTTGCACGGCAGCTGGTATGGGCCTCAGGCTGAGGCACTTGCGCTGCATGATGACTTGCTCCGCACAACCAGGCCTGATGAATATAGCAAATTGCACCACGCCTACTTCAGTGACTTACGCATGCGCAGTAGAAAACATGCGTTTTATTCTAAATAATGCCCATGTAGCGATGGATGAATGTGAGTTTAGAGATATTTAGAAAAGCCAATCGTTTGAACGAAAAGACTCTCTAGCGCAGTCAGCCACGCCATGGAGTACGTCAGGCAGTTCAGCAGCGAGGTGAGCTGGAGCTCTGTGCGGCTTTACCACCGCACATGCTGTATCGCCAAGTGTTGCTATCTTGGCTTTTGCTTGGTGTCTGAAGTGTTGCTGCAGACTCTTCTGTTTGCACTTTCTACAGCTTACCTCTGTGTATGACATCAAGCTTCCAGTCTCTCGTGCAAAGATGGCGAACATCACCAAGCTGGCAATGAAATCAGCAAAGGTATGTGTTGTCCGAAGCACAGGGTAACCCGACCCTTCTGCAAAGAAGGATGGGGTCTGGGGGAACTCGTGATGCAGCAGTGCTGTCTCACAGGGAGTTCAGTCAGGATATCTCAAACAGTGCACAGTCAGAGCCAGTGTTCAATGACGTACGGTAGACCACACTTGAGAAGGTGAACATAGCAGCCATCAGTCGCTAAGTCTGGTTTGCTGCTGTCGATAGTGGAGCAGACGAGAATGAGACAAACTGCTGTAGGACTAGTCCCCGGACCTTGCAGCATGGGGTCAAGTCTATGAGTCTAGCACAGGAAAACTTTACCTGGCACGTGTGTGGGTAGTCTTTGTCGTTTATGTTTCACACTCCCTCTCTACATACTGCAGTACTACAAGCATGTTGTGATGATGGTGGAGAAGTTTGTCTCCAAGGTAAGACAACAGTTGCTAGTCGTGTCCGTCCAGAACGTGACTCCTGTCCTCCTTCCTCTCCCGCTGTAGTGTGCCCCAGAGTACAAGGTGCCTGGACTGTATGTCGTGGATTCGATTGTGCGGCAGTCGAGACACCAGTTTGGGACGGAGAAAGATTGCTATGGACCAAGATTCACCAAGAACTTCCAGAAAACCTTTCAGTGTCTCTTCCAGTGTTCCCCTGAAGACAAGGTATGCGGTTTTGTAATGGCTCACATGATGTCACATGATGTCACATGATCCTTCCCCCCAATCCTGCAGCCAAAGGTGATCCGGGTACTAAACCTGTGGCAGAAGAATGGCGTCTTCCCTCCTGAAGTCATTCAGCCATTGCTCTCACTTGCTCCCAACCCAGGTACTGTAGCAGCCAGTCACTCCTCCTCAATCTTATCAACACAAATATCTCTCTTTGTCTGTTCCAGCTGCCCCACCCACCTCCGTCCCCCCTTCCATCCCTCCCTCAGTCCCTCCCTCCATCCCCCCTCCCTCCTCCTCCAATCAGCAGTCAGCGCTGGACCTAGACTCTGCCAACATGATCATTCACCAGCAGCAGCGACAGATCTCAGTACTCCTCCATCAGCAACAACAGCTGCAGTCCCATGCCAACAACCTCCTCGCACCATCGCTCCAGGCGGCTGTACGTCAACCTGTGTGTGGGGTTGTGTAGCTAGGTGGAGGAATGTTAGGAGGTTGTACTGTTGCTGTTAGCTACCATGTGTGATTCATAGGAAGTGCTGTTGTCTCTTTTAGTGGCATTCCCTCTCACTGTTTTGCAAATTGTAATGGCCATTGTGTGCAAGTTAACTCCGCCTTCCTCCCCTCCTCCCCTCCTCCCTCCCTCCCTCCCTCCCTCCCTCCCTCCCTCCCTCCCCTCCCTCCCTCCCTCCCTCCCCCCCTCCCTCCCTCCCTCCCTCCTCCCTCCCTCCCTCCCTCCCCTCCCCCTCCCTCCCCCCTCCCTCCCTCCCTCCCTCCCCTCCCTCTTCCCTCTCTCCCTCTCTCCCCTCTTCACTCCCTCCTCCCCCTCCCTCCCTCCCCCCCTCCCTCCCTCCCTCCCCCCTCCTCCCTCCCTCCCTCCCTCCCTCCCTCCCTCCCTCCCTCCCTCCCTCCCTCCCTCCCTCCCTCCCTCCCTCCCCCCTCCCTGCTCCCTCCCTCCCCGCCTACCCGCAGGGGCTCATGACCCAACTCCAGCGGGGTGCAGGCTCAGACGGATACCCTGGTGACACTGCTCCAGCAGACCCAACAGCTGCAGCAGCTGCAGGCAATTCAGCAGCAGCTGGTGGGCACCAACGGAAACCCCGCTGCCCCTCAAGGGGAAGACCAGCCAGTCTTTAACCAGGTACAAGATCTAGGTTGTTAATGAGGCAATTGTCTTATGGCAAACATATGCCAGACCTCATTCCCAGGCCATTCCTTGACACCTGGGAATGAGGCTAGCTCTTGCAGTGGGCACACATAAGGCAACTTGGTCATACACTGCGGATGCAGCAGTTGCATTTTGCATGCACCCACTATCCAAACACCACGCACCATGTATACTACCACTAACATGCACTACTCACCCCACCACCCCCTCACACACCACCCCACCACCCCCTCACACACCACCCCACCACCCCCTCACACACACCTCCCTCAGGCACTCCTGGATGACTTTGACTACAGTGATGAGGAGGAGGAGGACATGGAGAAGAGACTAGCTCGGCAGAGAGAGAGGCTGCAGGCCGAGAAGACCAGACTCACAAATCAGTGAGTCGATCAGCTATTGTGCTGTCTTAATACGATTCTGATTAATGCCCTCCTGTACACCTGTGATAAGTATACCATTTGCTGGCTTGTCCCCAGAGATGCTGATGCTGGCCAGTCTCCCACCAATGTCCTGGAGCAGCTGCAGCAGCAGTTCAGAGAGCAGGAGTCCGCCATCGCCACCGCAAACACTCAGCACAAGGTTGAACCGCCCACCCAGCTTCCCCAGAACTCAAACAGCCTGCATCGCAGTCCTCCTCTCCCTCCTCCAACTGGCCCCTTTCCTCCCCCCATGCCTCCTCCATCTGCAGTCCGCATGCCCTACCCTCCCCCTGGCATCCCTCCTCCACACATGCATGAGCGCCTTCCCCCTCCACCACGAGACTGGCATCGACCATCACACATGCACGAGCACCTCCCCCATCCACACGTCCCTCCCCCTCCTTCCCTTTACCCCCCACCTCCCCGCCCTCCTTCACCGAGAAACCGAAGAGACATTCGGTACCACTCCCCCCCTCCTCCTCTGCGTGGCCGTTCTCCCCCTCTCCATGCCCGTTCCCCCCCTCCCCCACTCCGTGGCCGCTCCCCCCCTCTCCGTGGCCGCTCTCCCCTTCACCGTGGCCGCTCTCCCCCTCTCCGTGGCCGGTCTCCCCCTCTCCGTGGCCGGTCTCCCCCTCTTCGTGGGCGCTCTCCCCCTCTCCGTGGGCGCTCTCCCCCTCTCCGTGGGCGCTCTCCCCCTCTCCGTGGGCGCTCTCCCCTCCTTCGTGGCCATTCCCCTAGCCCCCCTCACCACCGCTGGAGAGACCGGTGGTCCCCTAGGAGGCGCTCACGGTCACCTCTGAGACGGCGCTCTCGTTCCCCCATCACCTCACCCCCCAGAAGGAGAGTGACTCCACCCTTGTCAGCAGAGGAGAGAGACAGGCAGCGGAAAGGCATTCCTCGTCCCAAGGAGAAGCACGTCACTGGTGAGCGAGAAACTGCTGTTGGGATGGTAGGGACCTGTAGTCGTTAATGATCTTGACAACATTTCTAATATGTAAGCATTTATGATCACATGCACTGGTGATCTCTATCCTAGTCTCATTCCCAGACCAGTATGATTGGCATGGGACCCGACCGAGCCTACGTCTTGTGGTATTCGATTGTGGATATTTCTCCGTGCAGTTTGTAGTATGACCATCTGGATGGGGCACTTGGCTAAGACGGTCAACCAAGCACAGATTATGCAGGCATTTGAAGATTTTGGCCAAGTGAAGTCAGTTGATGTAAGTTTGATTGAAGGCCACCAATTCCATCATGTGACATGGGAAATGCCACCCATTGATCCATGTATGGGGGATGGCAATTCCCCTTATTTCTTTTCTTTTTTGAGAGGTGGAGTTGGACAGGCCGTTAGTTTGTGAAAATTAAGAAGCATGACATTTCCTTTACATCAAGCTGCACCATGATTCTTGAAACCCTGGAGGGGGGGGGGGGGGGGGGGGGGTAGTGCCTGTTTGTGTGCTGTTCCCGTCACTGATGAGCTGTTGGTTTGTCTGGTTTAGGTTGTGCATGCTAGAGGATGTGCCTACATTGTGATGGTCCATCGCAGCGATGCTGTCCGAGCCCTGCACTCTCTCCGAGACCTCCGACTCAACGGGAGCACCTGCAAGGTGTCTGTCTGTCTGTCTGTCCGTTGTAGGAGTGATACTGTACATATATAGTTGTTAATACCATGCGTGCAATTTGTCACGATGGTGATGTGTCCTCGTTCCAGCTGGCGTGGGCTCCAGGTCGTGGTGTGAAGGGGGTGGTGTACAAATCCTACTGGGGACTGGACATGGGTGTCTCCTTCGTCCCTTGGGAGGTTGTACGCACGCAGAGAGATCTGGACGAGATTGCAGAGGGAGGCTGGATTGATCCAACCACCTGCCCACCCGGAATGACACCACCCGTTCCCCCACAAGGTAGGGAGGGATAGGGAGGGATAGGTAGAGACTTGATTCTGTGTACCTTACGCAACTTCTCTCATTCAGAACCGGAGGAGGCTCCTACACCAGCGAAGTCTGAACATCCAGCAGGAGGCAATATGAAGTCTCCGCCATCTACCACCTCCTCTGCAAGTGGCGGCAGACTGGAGGCCCTCCCTCCTTCCCTCCCCTCCACACCCACCACTGGGCCCCCTCAGCAGCTCCCGTTGGTTGTGGCAGACCCCGTCCCTCCTCCCTTCCCTCTTCCCGTCCCTCCTCAACACTTCCCCCCTCCGCATCCTGTGGTCCCCCTTCCACGCCCTGTGGGCCCTGCTCTACATCCCGTGGGCCCCCCTCTGCATTCCATGGGCCCCCCTCCACATTCCATGGGGCCCCCTCCGCATTCCATGGGGCCTCCTCCGCATTCCATGGGCCCTCCACATCCCATGGGCCCTCCGCATCCCATTGGCCCCCCTCTGCATCCCGTGGGCCCCCCTTCACATCCCGTAGGCCCCCCTCAACTCCCTGTGAGCCACCCTCCGCGCCCTGTGGGCCCCACCGCCACTTTGTATCCCCAACTACCTCCCCCTGGCCAAGTGTTCACCCCAAACGTGGCTCCACCTGTTCCTGAAGTACCCAGCGAAAACAGAGAGATGGATTCCATAGCAACTAACGATGATATGCAGATAGACAACTCACCCGAGCTCCATCCTGACGCCGCCCCCTCTGAGGGTGACGATGCACAGTAGACAGCCATTGTTTTATACTGGAGAATGTATGTACATACCAGCCAGTGTGAAGATTTCAGCTGTCTATAATATGATTGGTTTTGCTACAGAAGTGAAGTGATATGCTGATTTCATTGAGCCAGCAGCAGCACGGCTGGTTGGCCTCTTAGATTTAGTGATGGCCTGCTCTACACACATTGAAGAAGTATCCATCCGCATTTTCCGAATTGGATGGATATAACCTCTGCTTTTTCAACGACACTGGACATGGAAGGAAATCCATCCTTTTGAGATGTGCGTTGCAATTATTGAGGACAAGGTTCTTGTGTCCCACACTCCAATAGTATTAACATGCACGGTCACGGACCATCCTCCCCTCCCGGCCCAAAGGCTGCAACACTCTAGTCCCATGCATTTCCAGGCATGCAGCCTACAATTGCGTATCGATCCCTATAGAACTTGAGAAGCAGCCTATTAGGGGTCAGCACTATAGCTAACTGTAGAGGCATCCTTTAGAAAATTTCCAACAAAGGATCTGCAGATAAGTGATGGCCTGTCATACTCCTCCTTTGGCAGGTTGGCAGATTCCCACTCTGGACATAGATTCACAAAGCATCTGTAGCCACTGGCTCCACCTTCTTTGATGCGATTGGTCTTCCAGTCGTCTGCACTGTCTGGATGTGTTTGGATTACGAGACACTGCATGTGACTTCAGCTAGCAACTTGATTTCTGCACAGCAATGATATACACAGTACCTCCAGCCTGCCGACAGGAGTACATGACAATGATGTCATGCGCTATTGCCTGACCAGGCATATATTGCCCATATTTCTACACAATTTTTCTGGAATGATGACAGAGGACTGGATTTGGAAATTGTTAATTTTCCTAGGTCACTACAGACTGAGTCCACCAGGCTATGATGGAAACCAATGTTCCACACTAGGTCCTGAAATCATGGTTCACTTGCTAATACCAATCACACCGCAGGACAGACGCCCTCCAGCATGGCCCGTGGTCTTGCTGTCTTGGAAGCCCCCCTTGCCTAGGTCATCCGCATCAGCATGCACCTGGTGGGGGGAGGAGGGAGAGGAGATGGAGGGATGGGGAGGAGGTAGAGGGATGGGGAGGGGGTGGAGGGATGGGGAGGGGGTGGAGGGATGGGAGAGGGGGTGGAGGGATGGGAGAGGGGGTGGAGGGATGGGGAGGAGGGAGTGACAGCAGATGTGGACAATAGACATTTTTGTCTCGGCGCTGAGACACAGTGCTGGGTACATAATTATACGTCTGTCTGTCCACATAGCTGGAGCGCATGCGCGATGGATTACTAACTAGTAATGTGCATGTGGCCGCACCTACTGTACAACTGAAGACACAATCGTGTGAGATTTCAGCAAGAGAGGCTAAAATAGCAAGACGGATTACAAGGTATACGCAAGAATGATTGTCTGAGGAGCACCAAGAACACAATACAAGCTGACTCAGATTCTCAGTCAGCTTGTATAGTCTGCGTTCTTACCGTTGCCTTTCTCAGTGAGAAAGGCAACGGCAAAGAAGGCCTGAACAAGAGAGTCCTGAACAGTCTAGAGAGAGCAACGACTACAAGCTGACCGACAGAGGAGACGGCTAAGAAATAACGAGAAACCACTGACCAACGTAGGCAACATGTAGGTAGCTAGATGCTCGTAGACTACATGCATCAGTATTCCTCCATTGACAAATTTAGTCTAAGTCTTCCACTTTGTATGTTTGCTCGCGTATATATACTTTTTTCAGACCAAGTCAAAAGTGCGCCTTTCATTGAAGTCCATCATATGTGTCTATTGGTGCAACAAATTGTGATGTATTTGCCTGTTGACACACTGTAAAGTCTTTCATCAGTACGGCAGCATGCGCCAAGATTTGATCTAATCTCAGAGCTATAGCTAGCTACCGAGCAGCTCTTGTTAAACCATCTGTAGTGTCCAACACTCGTATCAGTCTTGCAAGCAAACCGCCGAGACAAGAAGGCGTCTTGTTACATCTGGTATCGTGGCACTACACAGCATGAGATCTATATGACTGTATGAAGTTGCAGTCCATCTTCTTAACCGCAAGACAAGTAGCTTTGCTCCCCGAAGTTCGGAGGTTGTGCGTCATCAGTCGAGTCAAGTCCCACTCCCCGAACAGCCCACTTCCATAACACACACACATTAAATGATATAGAATGGACGTTCTAAGTATGAGGTGAAGGAGGCAGAGCCTGGAGACAAGGCAAACATACCACTACACTCCTCCCGATGATGCTGTTGGGCCCCTGGAGGGGGATCTGGGAATCTGTGATGTTTATCACTGCCGTTCCTGCTGCATCAGCGACGACGTTTCCAAGGTCTCCAGCATGCCTTTCTGCGTCAGTTGGACCGCCGTGCTCCTTGCATGCTGGATTGAAATGGGAACCTGCACTGGTACAGCCTTGGAGAGGGAGAGAGGGTGTGTGCAGGTGGTGAGGGGGTGTGTGTGCAGGTGGTGAGGGAGGGAGAGTGTGTGCAGGTGGTGAGGGAGGGAGTGTGTGCAGGTGGTGAGGGAGGGTGTGTGCAGGTGGTAAGGGAGGGAGAGTGTGTGCAGGTGGTAAGGGAGGGAGAGTGTGTGCAGGTGGTGAGGGATAGAGGGTGTGTGCAGGTGGTGAGGGGGGTGTGTGCAGGTGGTGAGGGGGGTGTGTGCAGGTGGTGAGGGAGTGTGTGCAGGTGGTGAGGGAGAGAGGGTGCGTGCAGGTGGTGAGGGAGAGAGGGTGTGTGCAGGTGGTGAGGGGGAGAGGGTGTGTGCAGGTGGTGAGGGAGAGAGGGTGTGTGCAGGTGGTGAGGGGGAGAGGGTGTGTGCAGGTGGTGAGGGAGAGGGTGTGTGCAGGTGGTGAGGGAGAGAGGGTGTGTGCAGGTGGTGAGGGAGAGAGGGTGTGTGCAGGTGGTGAGGGAGAGAGGGTGTGTGCAGGTGGTGAGGGGGAGAGGGTGTGTGCAGGCGGTGAGGGAGAGAGGGTGTGTGCAGTGGAGAGGGGAGAGGGTGAGTGCAGAATAATGATGGGCTGGTACTGAAGAAAGCCCTCCACTGACTTTGCTACAGTACAAACTTCTTTCCCACTCCCACACGTTCCCATGACTATATACGTATACATGAACCATTCAGCAAGGTGGAACAAGACAGACCACAGCCACAGCTAGGGTGCGTGGGTGTGCCATGAATATGGTCTAGTTCTCGTAGGTTAGCTGCCAAGTGATGTCATATCAAATTCATTCCTCCACACCAGCTTGTACAATCGTACCAGCAGAGTAGTCCCCGAACTCATGGATGTGGAAACCATGATCGCCTGGCTGCAGTCCAGTCACCTCTCCTTTAACAGTAGTGGGGCCGTCTCCCTGCACAAACAGAGCGTGGACACAATTAGCATAGCATAGCCCATGGCCAACGTCTGCAAGGGAACACACGTTTATTCTGAATTAAAGTGTATGCTGGAGATTGCAGAACACACAGAATGTCGCGCAACATTTCTGCTACTTCAGTAGCAACCAATCACACTGCAAGCGCAAAAGGCAGGCGTTCCATTCTCCTTTAAACCATCCTGCTTGTCAGGCTAGGGTGCTCAGGCGCTTGGCTACTTCACAAATGCAACATGGGTATGATGAGTGGGTGGGTGTGCGTGGGTGTGTGGGGGTGAATGGACATACTTCCTGCTCAAAGCGAATTGTCCCCTTCACTGAGCCTTCCAGAACACACACGGCCACCTTCTTGCACGCCATACTAGTAGTCAGGGAAAACAGCAAATCAAAATACATGCAGACCGCCACTGGCACTGTGTGCCGACTCGGCTCATGCTGCAATACATTATGGAGAGCGGGAAGTGCAGAAAGCAGATTCCACGCTCGTCATTGGCGACAATACAGTACCTGAAAAGGTTTGATCTCGAGACAGCCCTAGTTCGCAGTCAGCGCTACACGAGGCAATTTTGCTTGTCGCGGGGTCAACTGAGCAGGGAATTTCGCAACCACATTGCGGTCCCCGTGTGCTCGGTAACGCTCAAGGATCTGCGAGACAGTGCGAGTTTAAATACTCGCACACCGCATCGCGTGTAGTTCTGGTCCGTTTTGTCCCGTTGGGATGCTGTGATCTGCCACTCCAGCGGCACGTCATCATGAGAAGAAGGCTAAATATTGACTGCGGGAGGCTCAAACGCCTGCCCAGTAGGAAGTCTCGCATCGCCGAGCCCATCCCACCCAGGTAGGCGACACCCTGTACAATAGGAAAGGAGATTGTGAAGTGATGTTTGTGGATTGTGAGGGACTACATGGATACATAATTTTGTTATCTAAAACGACAGCATTTTTCAGTACCAGCGAGCACTAATTGGAATGTACCTCCCCACTCACTCACTCTCTCACTAGTACCATAGATAGTATAGTCCCTAGGGACTATGTTATCTATTCTAGTACCACACGCTGACACACACTCTCTCATATAACGTACAAGTAGCCACACTGTGTGTGAATGGGAAGGGTCTGGCACACTGGGGTAAGCGAGTTGTCCTATCTCCAAAACCCTATGTTAAGTTGTTAATGAACCCTTCTTGGATTGTACACCCACTATCATGCCATCATGGCTTTTACCCACTTGTGGAGTGGCTTTCTGCCATAGTGTGATGCTGTATATCTCTATCTGCCCCCTTCCCCCCTGTCCTCCTCCTTCTCGTCCTACTCCTCATTGTACTCCTCCTCGTCCTACTCCTCCCCGTCCTACTACTCCTCGTCCTACTCCTCCCCATCCTACTCCTCCTTGCCTGCTCCTCCTCGCCTACTCCTCCTCATCCTACTCCTCGTCCTACTCCACCTCGTCCTCCTCCTCCTCTTCCTACTCCTCGTCCTACTCCTCCTCGCCTACTCCTCGTCCTCCTCCTCTTCCTACTCCTCCTCGTCCTACTTCTCCTCTTCCTACTCCTCCTCGTCCTACTCCTTGTCCTACTCCTCTTTCCTCCTCTTCCTCCCTCACGCTGCTTCAGCTCCTTCCTACACTGGAAGCTCCTGGCTGGATGGCTGGCCATTATCCTTGTGGACTCACTTGCTGATTTCCGCTTTGAATACCTCTACCCTGTCGTCATGTTCGTGCGCAGCGTCTATGACTCATACAAGTATCAGGGATTGGTAAGATACGGATATCAGTGGACAGAGTATGTGAAGATCATATCACTCGCTCACCATACATACGCCACACACACATACACTTGCTCACCACATACACACACACACACACACGCACACAGATTTTCTCACTGCTCTTCATTTGTCTGGTAGTCTATCTCGATCTGCTCTGCTGGACGGTGATGACCGGACCGCTGCTCTTCCTTGGAGCTAGCTCATGTGTCTGGTGGGAGGTTGTGAGGAGCACAGGTGAGGGGTTGTGTGTGCCTCTGTGTGTGGGGAGGGGGGGGGGGGGGGGGGGGGTCCTCTACTCTCACAAGCTCACACATCCACTTCTTTGCACTCACAAGCACACCGTCCCTCTCTGCACTCACAAGCACACCGTCCCTCTCTGCACACGCAAACACACCGTCCCTCTCTGCACACACAACCACACTGACCCCTCTGCACACCGACCCCCTACTCTGCAGACCACAGTCTCAGCTACACAGCGTTGACTCTGTCAATGTTGTTCCTGTACGTTGAAGTCTCTCACCGACTGCACAACCTACCCCTGCTCAACATCTCACGCCCCTTTGCTGCACACTGGTGAGTGTTAGAGTGTGGGTGTGGGTGTTAGAGTGTGGGTGTGGGTGTGTGGGTAACAGTGAGGACGTGTTTGGGAGTGAATTGCGATATGCTAGAGCTGCAAAGTCTCACATAGAGCTCCTGCATCACATACTGTAGAGGGTATAGGTCCTGCATCACATGCTGTAGAGGGTATAGGTCCTGCATCACATGCTGTAGAGGGTATAGCTCCTGCGTCACATGCTGTAGAGGGTATAGGTCCTGCATCACATGCTGTAGAGGGTATAGGTCCTGCGTCACATGCTGTAGAGGGTATAGCTCCTGCATCACATGCTGTAGAGGGTATAGGTCCTGCATCACATGCTGTAGAGGGTATAGGTCCTGCGTCACATGCTGTAGAGGGTATAGGTCCTGCATCACATGCTGTAGAGGGTATAGCTCCTGCGTCACATGCTGTAGAGGGTATAGGTCCTGCATCACATGCTGTAGAGGGTATAGGTCCTGCGTCACATGCTGTAGAGGGTATAGCTCCTGCATCACATGCTGTAGAGGGTGTAGGTCCTGCATCACATACTGTAGAGGGTATAGGTCCTGCGTCACATGCTGTAGAGGGTGTAGGTCCTGCATCACATGCTGTAGAGGGTATAGGTCCTGCGTCACATACTGTAGAGGGTATAGGTCCTGCATCACATGCTGTAGAGGGTATAGGTCCTGCATCACATGCTGTAGAGGGTATAGGTCCTGCGTCACATGCTGTAGAGGGTATATGTCCTGCATCACATGCTGTAGAGGGTGTAGGTCCTGCATCACATACTGTAGAGGGTATAGGTCCTGCGTCACATGCTGTAGAGGGTATATGTCCTGCATCACATGCTGTAGAGGGTGTAGGTCCTGCATCACATACTGTAGAGGGTATAGGTCCTGCGTCACATGCTGTAGAGGGTATAGGTCCTGCGTCACATGCTGTAGAGGGTATAGGTCCTGTGTGTTTTGTTCTGTGATGTGGTGTATGGGGCTGACATGCTGGAGACATGCTGTTGGTGGACATACGCCAGACAGTACACAAACTTAAACATGTCCAGTTGTTACCCCTCTGGGAATGTCAATTGGTGGTGTTTATTTTAGCCTAAGTGGACTGTCCAGACTCTGTAAACATGCTCTCAACATTGTTTGTGAATCCTGTCCGTCCTCCTGCTCACCTCCCCCCCCCCCCCCCCCCCCCCCCCTAACCCACACACACCCACACACCCTCACTCACACGCAGTATTGGCTACCCCGTGGTCACCATGAGCTTCCTGATCAAACACCACATCACACATGTCATCAGACAGGTCGGTCCTGAGATGATCGTCATACCGTGCATATTTCCTTAGCTCACATTCGTCTCCCCTCCTTCACCCCTCCACCATGCCCTCCTCTCCCCTCATCCACTCCTCCCCTCATCCTCCCCTTCTCCCCTCATCCTCCCCTTCTCCCCTCACCCCCTCCCCTTCTCCCCTCATCCCCTCCCCTTATCCCCTCCCCTTCTCCCCTCACCCCCTCCCCTTCTCCCCTCACCCCCTCCCCATCTCTTCCCCTACCCTCCCTGTCTAACCACATCCTACAGCGTCAGCAGAAGCGAGTAGCAGAGGAGAACTCATTCTACTTTGACCTCATTCAGAAGGCTCTTCCACAGGAGGAAGCCAAGCTGTCGGACAATGGAAATGGCCGGGAGAGGACAGGATCTGGGGTGGAGGACGTGGCCACGGGGAACGCTAACTCTGGAGAACAGAAACAGAAAGTATCCCCCAAAGCAAGCAGCAAGCCGGCCCAGAGGCCTCAGGCGGCTGCCAGCAGCAAGTACGGCCGATCCAACAGTGGAACAAAGAGTATGGACCAGAGAGCGGCATCAGTCACTAAGCCTGATCAGAACTTGTCACAAGGAGCCACTCCTCCACTTGCTAATGGCGATGTTGTCCGGCCTTCCTCGGCAAGCAAGGTCCATCTGCCAACTGGGAAGAAGCAAGCGACGGTGAAGGCAGTACCCAGGAATGAACCCCCAGCCCCGCCCACTGATCCACCCACTGCTGCAGAGAAAGATAAGGTGTGTGAAACACTTGGATTGATATCAGGTTTTCAGAGGTCTTCTCCCTTTCCTCACACATGCCCCCCTCACACATGCCACCCTCCCTCCTCACACATGCCATCCTCCCTCCTCACACATGCCACCCTCCCTCCTCACACATGCCACCCTCCCTCCTCACACATGTACCCTCCCTCCTCACACATGCCACCCTCCCTCCTCACACATGCCACCCTCCCTCCTCACACATGTACCCTCCCTCCTCACACATGCCACCCTCCCTCCTCACACATGTACCCTCCCTCCTCACACATGCCACCCTCCCTCCTCACACATGCACCCTCCCTCCTCACACATGCCACCCTCCCTCCTCACACATGCACCCTCCCTCCTCACACATGCACCCTCCCTCCTCACACATGCCACCCTCCCTCCTCACGTGTACATGCA
Organism: Axinella damicornis; assembly: GCA_963931865.1. Classification (NCBI taxonomy): domain Eukaryota; kingdom Metazoa; phylum Porifera; class Demospongiae; order Axinellida; family Axinellidae; genus Axinella; species Axinella damicornis. Next base: position 21,703,175 of record OZ007506.1, read on the forward strand.
CCCTCCCTCCTCACACATGCCACACCTTTCTCACGCACACCCATACTCTCCCTCCTTACATGCAAACACTACATCCACACACCCTCCACCCCCACAAACCCTCCTGTTCCCCCACACATGCACACCCTAACCCTCCTCATCCCCACACCCTATACACCCAAACCCTGCTCACCCACACACTCCTCACACATACACACCCTCCTCGCAAAGACGAAGGTAATGTTGGATTCGGTACAGGCAGAGTTCAAGTTAGAGCGTCATGCTCGCATGGAGGCCGAGGTCCTTATCACCCAGCTTGAGCTGGAGGTGAAGAAGCTTCAGGCTGATCTCCATGTGAGTTTAGGGGTGGGCACCAATTAGAATTTAGAAGTGTTTTAACTAAATTGGGTGCCATACACTTCTTTCTCCCCCTCCCCTCCCCCCTTCCTTTCCCCGGCCTCATCTCCCCATCCAGGCAAGCTGTCTTCAAGAAGAGGAGTCCTCCTCTCGGGTGGACCAGCTGGTCTCTCAGGAAAGATCTCGTAAGAGTGACCTCCACAGACTGCGTACAGAGAGCGACAACCTTCAGAACAGGTAAGACGTAACAGTGGATTACGAGTAGGACAAGCCTGAGAGTGAGTGTTTTCCCTCCCCTCTTCCACCTCCCACAGGCTAGCAAAGTTGAATTCAGGAAAGCAGCATGACCAGGCAGCCATTTCAGAGCTTGAGAAGCGGCTGAAGCAAGAGTTGGACACACGGCAGAGACTAGAGGCAGAGCTTCGAGAGCATCGTAATGCAGTCCGTTCCTTGTGGGGTGAGGAAGAGGTACAGGAGCTGAAGGACAAGTTGAGTGCCCGGGAGCGAGAAGTGGAGGGAACACGGAGAGAGCTGCGACAGTGGGAGAAGGCCTGTGACGATCTCCGGAAGGAGGTCACCAGCTACCAAGCCACAATCCGAGCTCTGGAGAAGGAGAAGCTTCAACTGAAGGCCTCATTGGTGGACGAGACAAGGGTCAAGATTGAGCTGTTTACAGCTCTGAGTGATGCCCGGCGAAAGCAGCAGAGTCTTGCGGAGGAGTGCCATCGGAAAGGTGCGGAAATCACGAGACTGCATCAAAACCTAGCGGAGATCATGGCCATCATTCCCGCACCCCCTCCCACCAGCATGGCAGGCGCTCCCTACTGCCCGACTAGTGTTGGCTCCCCGGTATACCCCCCGGCTCCCAACACGAGCTGAATGAACCCTGTACACAAGACAGTACATTGCATGCTGTTAGAACATAACACATGCACGTAGCACTCGTCCAATTAGCAATAGGTTGGATCCACTTCTGGTGTACACATTCACTTTTGCTGCTGGTCCAAATCAGAATTTTGGCAAGTACATTGTATAATGAAGTGATGAATGGGCATAATAGTTGCCGAGCTAGTAACTGTTAACCTTGTGGGTAACTAATGATAGAAAGACAAATCAAAAGAAACTCGCAGTCCATGAAATGTAAAATGGGATGAGTATTCCTAGTTGCCATAGCTGAAGTGATTGTTTGCTGCATGAATGTAATTGCACAGTCCAATTTACTGATTGAGTGATGATCATGGGTGACAGTAATGAAGTGAGAGAGAGGTTTGCAGGTTGGTTGAGGGGCCAATACCTATAGTACACAGTAAATATGCCTTATATGGAAGCAGAGAAGACAACTCGATCCATGAAGTCATTGGAGTCCAGGGTGATCTGCCTCACTCAGACGCAGTATTTTCACGTTCACATTCTTTCCGATCTCCATGCCTGTAGAACTGGAGAGACGTAAGCAATTCACTTCTTCTGTACCATTCAGCAATACAACAAGATAGCTGCAATCTTCACCTCATGTCCTTAGTGAAGAAGATGAATTGTCGATTGGGCTGGTGCTCCAGCATCAGGCTGATGCGGTGGTTCAACATGTCCTGTATATATGCACATGTACCAGAGGATGGTTACAACATGATCAGCTAGACCCCAACATGATCACTTTGATCAGTTTGTTACAACATGATCAGTTAGACCCCATGATCAATTAGACCACACATGATCAGTTAGACCACAACATGATCAGTTAGTCATGATCAGTTAGACAAGTTAGACCACAACATCAGTTAGTCTACAACATGATCAGTTAGATCACAACATAATCAGTTATACCACAACATGATAAGTTAGATCACGACATGATCAGCTACACTACAACATGATCAGTTAGTCTGCAACATGATCAGTTAGACCACAACATGATCAGTTAATGTTGTCATACCCTGATCATAGTGATCACTGTAGCCTAACCGATCATGTTGTGGTCTAACTGATCATGTGATCATGCTGTGGTCTAACTGATCATGCTGTGGTCTAGCTGATCATGTTGTGGTCTAACTAATGTTGTGGTCTAAATGATCATGTTGTGGCCTAACTGATCATGTAACTGATCATGTTGCGGTCTAACTGATCATGTTGTTGTTTAACTGATGACGCTTTGGTCTAACTGATCATGTTGTTGATGATGTTGCTGTCTAACTGATCATGTGGTCAAACTGATCATGTTGTCTAACTGATCATGTTGTGGTCTAACTGATCATGTTGTGGTCTAACTGATCATGTTGTGGTCTAATAGTCTCGGTCCCAGACCCAACCAACCCCAGCATGGATCGCTTTTAGTATCGCGCATCATACTGGAAGCGATACACGCGCTGGATAAACGGTCTGGGAATGAGACTAGTGGTCTAACTGATCATGTTGTCTAACTGATCATACAACATGCTCACCGCATGATCTGTACATGATCAGTTAGATCATGATCACACAGGTCTTGTTTCACAATTAGCAGCACAACATCAGAATGTCATAACATGTTAGTCTCTACTATACTTCATTACACTCCTGGTAGGGGAAAAATTGTGCCACGTAATGTAAATAACTTCACAGCTCACAGGAAAGGCCTGCCAAGATTCTGACTACATCACTATCATGCAGTGACCCAAGCGTACAATTTAGGTGCTGAAACTCACCTTGGTGGTGGAGATACAAGCGTTTTGTCGTGCCGTCGGCCGCCATTGCTCAACCGCTCCGACTTTCGTTGCCAGTACACCTCTTAGGAAAGGCACACGAAAATTCTGACCACACGGTCGTCATCGCTGTCGTTCACTGACACTTATATGTCGAAACTCACTGTGCTGGCAAAGTTGTGAGCGCTGTAATAATGTCTTGTCTTCCCTTTGGCCGCCATTGCTAGCGATTGACTGAGCGTGGTTGCCACGTGGCATATGCGTTAAACAAACTGTACTGCAATACTTAGCTTGCGCTACAGCGAGTCACAAAGGGAGTTGCAACGGCTACCAGGAGTGCAGTTGCCCCTCGTTTAATGTGGCAATACTACCAAAGTATGGTAGTTGTACACTCTTATTGTCATGAACTCAATAACTAATTCCTGTCAGCTGGCTGACTTACCATAAAGACATCAGACTCATCAAGGCAACGGAAGGGTGCCTCCATGGCCTCCCAGAGGGACATGATGAAACAGACAGTAGCATACGAGTGTTCTCCACCAGAAAGAGACTTGGTATTCTTGGTCGACTGTGAACAGTCAGAGTGGACATCCACTTCCACCTGTGGTGGGAGGTGGTGTGTGAGTGGGAGTGAGTGAGGGTCGAGGAAGATATCACCCTCACACGCTGATACTCATGCATGCACACACACTCTGTTACAGCCTGCTTCAGTTCGTTGGTAAACAGATTACGAGCTGGTAGGCCTGCTTATCAATACACAGGCATGTTCACATACCTGCATTTCCAACCTCTCCCTGTCATGGTTGAAGCACAATTTGCCATCGTAGTCCCTCTGCATCAGAAAATAGGTGAAATACATGCATGCCCGTGTGACAACGCCAGCCAGACGGCCCTTGTAGCAGGATATGCGATCCGTTAGGCTCTTCTGAAGTACCTGTGAAGTACAGAAAGAAGAGTCACAGTGGTGAGACATACTACACTAACACTACACACTCTAGTTAATTAAAGCCACAACTGTACAACGGTCAGATGTGGTCACGAGACGACTGCACGCTTACCATGAGGGCCTCTTTCTCCTTCGTGATCATCTCAGCAGTCTTCCGGAGTAGCGGAATAATCTCAAGGTACTGCTGTCGGACAGCCTCTGATTCCTCACGCCTACAGGAGGGGAGGACACACATCATCAGCACGGGGAGGTTCTGCAAGAGCTACAAGATGATCTTACCTTGGTTCTTCTTGCTGCAGTTTCCGTCTCAGTTTGGAGATCTCAGTCCCAATACTCTTCCTGGTCCGCTGTGTGTCAATGCGATCACAAACCTGGAGGCAGGGAGTATGGGGTGGTTATGAATAGTGCCCTGGAAGCATTAGCAGGATGCAGTACCAGGCTGATACAGTGCCCACTAGTGACACACCTCTGATGCTGCCTGTGCAGCCTCATCAGCCCTCCGTCTCTGCTCCTCCGCCTTCTTTTCCAGGTCAGTGATAATGTTCCGGAGTTCCTTCACACGATCCTTGAAGTGCTTCAGGTGGGTCTGTGCACGCTGCTTTCCTTGTGTCACATGGTTGTGGTTTGCCTGGACGGAGGGAAGGAGGTGATCAGTAGCCTCAATACCAGGCTCCACTTTGCCGCCACAAAGGGAACGAGGCTAGGAGATCAGTACATCAAAACACGAGCTCCCTCCCACAACCCCACACCTGCAGCTCCTCCATCTTCCTTGTGACCCTCTCCACCTCCGCCTCAATCTCCTGGATCCTCTGTACATACATGTACTCCTGCTGTTCTGTCTTCAGACGACGTGCTTCCTCCTTCAACTCTTGCTGCTGCTCCAGTGCAGCTATGTGAGCCTCACACTCCTGGATCTCTCTGTCCTACAGGACACAATGCAGTAGGACATCATATTAACTTAGAGGATGTACAAGAAAGAAAGAGGTATTGTTCTCTAACATAGGTGGCAATATCTTCCTGAGATTCTTCCTCCTCCTCTGCACTCCGTAGTTCCTGGGTGACCTGTGCACGTGTGTGTGAGGAGAGTGAGTGTGCATGGTGGAGTGTGAGTGGTGAAAGATGTACTAGAGAGAAGATCGACATGACACGAACCATCTGCACTTGGTTCATCATCCAGTCTCGTACCTCCTGAAGATGTTGCTGCAAGGAGTTAAGAGCAAAGAGTGGCTGGAAGAGAAGGGATTCCCCCCCCCCCCCCCCCCCCCCCCCCCCCCCCCCTTCCTCTCTCACCTTGTTCTTGGCAGCCAGGTCTCTCAGTTCACTCCTCAAATGCTCACGTTCTCTTTTCAGGGCATCCAAATCAGCTTGCTCAGACCTGCATAGCAAATGAAGCCCACATCATCAGTATACGCATTTCAGATTAAGCACATACTAGATTACAAAGCAAACAAATTAACTGTATTCTGGCTAAGTGAGTTTATATCTTGATCAGTAATCTGTTGGTGTATCACCTGATGACATCGTCCACACTGGGCCTAATGATACCAAGCTTGCCCTGCTTGTTGGAGTAACGACGGTTGGGGAGAATCTGATCACCATCCAGTGTGTAGGCCTGGGAGGGAGGAAGAGTCTCTCATAAGCTTAGTAAGAATACAATCCTACAATGCAGGATCAGATCGGTAGAGACAAGAGACAAGGCCACCACAGAAACAGCCACTCACTGATAACACTCCACGAATGCGCTGGTGCTCAATGGCACAGATGGCTTCTACCCGTTGCTCAGTTAGCAGGATGGACTCGACTGAGCACTGGTCAATCAGGGTGTTCAGGACATCCACATCAGCCACGTCCAACATGTCCAACACAGTCGGGTGGGGACAGCGCGGCTTCTGTACAGGAAGACAATGACTTCAATGAACTGGTCATCACTGCATATACCGGTACATACTGAAATTTGCATTTTCAATGTAGAACAAAGCTAGCCTCGTTCCAGACAGGGCCTGGGAACGAGGCTAGAGCAAAGCATGTTAGTGTGAATATGATACTGCACAGCGTGACACGTACACTTACAGCTCTGCTGACATGGTACACTCGGCCCTGAAACGGAAACAGCAGCTGCTGATTACTTCACTGACAACAGCATGACTATTGGTATATACATACTAACGTCACATGACATGACACCTGGACACCCTACCTGGAAGGAGCTGATGATAGTGTCAACACGAGGGGTATTCCCACTGTGGGATCCCCGCCTGAACACTCTGTTGGCCAGCCTCTTGAACTCAGCGTCGTCATACGGGTTGTCTACCACAAAGCAGAACAGCACACCCTTCAAGACCTGCTCCACGGCTGTCGACCACTTGTAGTCCTTCAGGCGAATGTAGGACCCAACTGGACCCTTTGGCATCTTACGAAAGCGTTGCTGATTGTCCCGTAGGGCCTCTTTAAGGGATCGCATCAAGGGGCCAAACGCTTGAAGCTCGTCGGTCCTGGAGGACTGCAGCCGACGAAGCTGGTCCTCACTGTCCTTGATGCAGGCATCCAGGGAGCCTACTCTCCCCCTAGGTATGAGACACAGATATTTGATGTGAGCATACAGTGTACGGCCTTGTCCTCAGTTTTCCTGCTCCACCTCTTGGTTGACTACATACTTGACTTTGAAACTAGAAAGTGAGAAGGCCGGCCCGGTGCCACTTGTACTTCATCAAACTGCAAATTCTGTACAAGAAAGATTTTCTCAAAGGGATTTTGTGATGGCCTGCCATACTCTATGTACATGTGCCAAGGGGAAATGCCATTACCCAGCATCCCAAGCTTCAATAATTACCCCATGTGATTGGGTGAGCACTAACTAGAAGTTCACGGTACCAGTTTTAGCTACAGTATAGTAGCAAGCATCTGGTACACTTGAGTATTCAAAGGTAGGTGAACGTGTGTCTTACACTGCACCGCTCAAACTGGAGAGTAGTAACGGTCTTGTGTGCTTCTTTCCATCATTACTTGAGGGGGTACATAACGCAGTTGGTCCCGGGGCCTGATTTAAATAGGCTCTGCCTTCTCCAGGCCTTCGTTAGCCACCATTGTTGTAAACCCCTCGGGGTAATAACAAACAAACATACAGAAACCAAGACTGTGCATGTCACGATCGCGTCCACATTGCGGTTTGATGACATAGGAGTGCATATATATGGTACCAGGTCTTCTCCTGCTTAGCATCACTCAGTTCAAAAGTCCAGTATGCCATCAAAGAGGAGTGCGCGAGGGCCTGGGGACAAGGCTACATGTGTACTGCCCCCCCCCCCCCCCCCCCCCCCCCCCACCACCAAAAAAAAAAAAAAAATTCTAAATGAAACACTGCTAGCCACTGCATACTCAAACTGCTGGCGGTCGTTAGCAGCAGTCTTCATCCGATCTTCCACATTCTTCATCTCCTCTTGGTGTTCCTTCAGCTGCTGCAAGCGGCGTTCTCGCTCACCTTGCGTGTCACGCTGGCTCCTGTGAGGGGAGGACAAACATGACTCTGTCTGTCTGTCACAAGAGGACTTTAACATGTGTATGCACATCAATCCTCACATTTCAATGCATTCGCTCCTCTGCTGCTCTAGGGCCGACTTCTCCTTGGTCTTTTCAGCTATCTCCCGCTTTACCATTTTAATGGCATTCTGTAGCAAAGTTCAAAATCATTGTAATAGCTAGAGGATGCCACTTCTACCCTCCCCCTCACCCCTCAACTTCACCATTCCCCCCACCCTCAAGGCCTCCCCCCACTCACTCACCTTTGCATCTCTCAATTTCTTGTCCCCAGTCCTCTTGACGGTATGCATGGTGTTTCTCTGCTGGATCACGGTGTTTGCCTCCTTCGCCACCTCGTCCAGTGCCTTGTTTGCATTACGGAGCTCCCCCTCTGCACGTGCCACCTCCTCCTGTGAGAGGTACCGGTAAGTGGGTTGACAGTTTTGAAATCTATTTGCATGCAAGTTCAGATTTGAACAGCTGGTGGTACAGTGAACTGGATGCGGACAGAACTCTAACCTCTGCACTCTGAACTCTAGACTCGTTCCTTGGGATCCTGCCCTTTGCCTTCTCAATGTCCTCTTCAATGAGAGAGACCCCCTGCAGAAGAGGTAGGGATTATTCTGGAGGTCAATCTATTAAACCAAGTGGCAATCACACTCCTGGTGGGCTAGTGCAACTGCTAGGGAAGGCTCAGTCCGGTACTGCTCATAGGCAGGGCATGGCTCGCTCCAGTTTACTCACATGTAGTAATCCAACTTCCAGAACCAAGGTGGCACATACATGTATCATGGCGATCATGGCTGGTGGCCGAGTGGTAAAAGCATTTGACTGCTAATGGAAAGGTTGCTGGTTCGAGTCCTATTGCCATAGATATTTTTTCTCCTATATATAATATGGTGTTGACTCAGCTGCACCTAAAAAATGAGTAGGTGTGTTCTTGAAGGCGTTTCACCTGAAAGAGGTCACACTGCATCCTTCGGAGGGGATGATTAAAGTGTTCAACCCAGTGCACATACGCAAACACATCACCTTCTCAATCTCTATGACGATGGCCCACTGGAGCTCCTGCTCCAACTGCTGCACTTTGTGCTCCATTTCCTCCAAAAGAGTCAATGGCGCCATCTGCTCCTCCAAACGCTTGACACGACTCTCGTATTCCGGAATCATCTGATGGACCAGAAAGGGCAGACAAGATAGGATTTACGTAATGCTTTCTATCCAGACAAGATAGGATGTACGTAATGCTTTCTATCTCCGCACATGCGCACAGTAGCCATTGGGTGTCCAAAACGAACCCAAAGTTCGAGCGTGAGCTTAGAGCACATAGCAAGAATTACACAACTTGCCATGTTGAATTTTAATGAGGTGTGTACGCAATATATAGACGCTGCTTGGTGTTTCCATGGCAATACCTCCTCGATCCACAGCAGGTGGTATATCCCATGGCCATGGTTTACAATGTATATCTCACACCCAGCATAGGAAAGGATTATAAAATTAGTCATGCCCTGTTCCACACAATAATATGCAATGAAGAAGTGCTGTGGACTCTATACCTACCGATTGCTGCCTCACAATGCTCTCCATCATCAACTTCAGGTTCTCCTCTTCTCTTTTGCAGTCATGGGCAATCTGCTCCAGGTTGGTTGCCTTCATGAAGAGCTGGGGGGTCACATGATCACCACACCTCAGTCACATGATCACCATGTGCCAGCTGCATAGCAGTCACATGACCAACACATCACATCACTCATACAATCAAAGATCTTTGCGAAAAATGTCATGGATGTACCGGTTTTGAGGAGAATAAAATGGTGTTGCTGGGAAATATCAACCACTCAAGACCTGCCTGCTCCAGCAATTTGTGTACATGTAGGCCATGCGACCAACCACATTGGCAGAGAAGGTTCAAATGGGTGGAGATTCTACGAGAGGTTTTCCTGATAGGGTTTATTCCCTGGGATGGCTGTACCCATCCAAAATAGCTGCTTCTAGCTTTAAGTGCGGACAATTACACCCACCACTACACAGTCAACATACATGTATACTACAACCAGCCACCCACTCTTCATTGGCAAGGGGGTCTAAGGGGGTCTGAAACTGCCCTCCTCCCAATCCTCACCTTGTACTTGGCTGATGGGTTGCTGGAGTGGAGGACGTTTCGGCTCGTGTCTTGGTGGAGGAGGGACACTGGGTTGTCAATCTGGGGTCAGAGTGCACTAATCACTGAAGCAAGGACAAAACAGAAAGAAGGGAGAGCAAGGACCCTACTTGGATGTTGCAGTGGTCCAGGATGGAGGTGAGCTCCTCCTTGTTGCTTGAGACAATGGGTCCCTTCAAGCCCTTCATCTTATAGGTCCCTGTGCCATCGGCATGGATCCGGCATGCCACAACAATTGTACGGCCATACACATCAGGACGATAGGCCTCAGCGCCACGGTTACGCAGGTGTACTATCACCTCAGCTGATCTGCAGTAGGGTTAGAACATAAAACGTATACTTGACACAGCTTGGGCCGGTAATACTTATTTCCTCTCCAAAGTTAGACTATAGTTGTACAAATTCCACCAACCAGATTAGTCATTGCGAGGTCTCTAAATCCCATAGAGTACCTCTCTGGGGTACTCTATTGAAGCCCCCAGGATACACAATATTGCTTACGTACTGCCAACCAACTTTTGAAAACTACGGCAACTAGCAGCTACATCAGAGGGAGGAGCTAAGCGGTCAACGACAGCACTGGTGGGGTGGGGCTAGGTTGAGGGGTGGGGCTAGGTTGAGGGGTGGGGCTAGGTTGAGGGGTGGGGCTAGGTTGAGGGGTGGAGCTAGGTTGAGGGGTGGGGCTAGGTTGAGGGGTGGAGCTAGGTTGAGGGGTGGGGCTAGGTTGAGGGGTGGGGCTAGGTTGAGGGGTGGAGCTAGGTTGAGGGGTGGGGCTAGGTTGAGGGGTGGAGCTAGGTTGAGGGGTGGAGCTAGGTTGAGGGGTGGGGCTAGGTTGAGGGGTGGAGCTAGGTTGAGGGGTGGGGCTAGGTTGAGGGGTGGAGCTAGGTTGAGGGGTGGAGCTAGGTTGAGGGGTGGGGCTAGGTTGAGGGGTGGAGCTAGGTTGAGGGGTGGAACTAGGTTGAGGGTGGGGCTAGGTTGAGGGGTGGAGCTAGGTTGAGGGGTGGGGCTAGGTTGAGGGGTGGGGCTAGGTTGAGGGGTGGAGCTAGGTTGAGGGGTGGAGCTAGGTTGAGGGGTGGAGCTAGGTTGAGGGGTGGAGCTAGGTTGAGGGGTGGAGCTAGGTTGAGGGGTGGGGCTAGGTTGAGGGGTGGGGCTAGGTTGAGGGGTGGAGCTAGGTTGAGGGGTGGATCTAGGTTGAGGGGTGGGGCTAGGTTGAGGGGTGGAACTCCAGCTCCAGCGCCTTGTATGCCAGCACTATATGCCTGTTACATGTATTTCATCAAAAAGGACCTCTGACTCTATGTTATTTTGTTGAAAACTGATGTACTAGCGAAGTTACCGTTCCTACATTGTATATATACTCTAAATCGGTTAGACACTGAGACCAAGGGGTCTACGAGATTTAGAAACCTTCGGGTTTATAAATCGCGTAGATCCTTCCTACCTGGAGCCAGTACGAATGAACTGTTTGAGGGAGGACCCACGCTGGGTATAGGCAGCTTCTCCCCCTAGCCCCACCACTATGGCAGTCATGATGGCACTCTTCCCACCTGTGAGTGAGGGAGTGCTAGTCTCATTCCCAGACAAGAGAAAAGGTTTGGAACCCAATCTGTTAGACAGTTGCTAGGTGTGACTCACTTCCGTTCCTGCCGACTACAAAGTTGACGTTTGGGCTGAGAAGGATATCCAGCCTTTTGTGACACATGAAGTTCACAAGCATCAACCTCTCAATCACCCCAACTTCTGCTTCTCTCTGTGTGCATGCAAAGATGGCGTGTATGCAAAGAGCTACAAGATAAGGTAGGGCGGGGTAATTCGGGCCACGGTATAGTACGGGGTAATTCGGGCCACTTCAACGTTGCAACAGGAAAGAAGCATCCTTTTTATTCTTGCTTCTAGTGAGTTGTAGGCAGGTTGAGTCCCTGGATATACATGGCCAGAAGTTTGCCTAAAGTCTGTCCGTTTTTAGTTACCGTTGACCTGAATTTGAAGTGGCCCGAATTACCCCGTGGCCCGAATTACCCCGCCCTACCTTAGGGTGGTGTTGAAGATAACAAGACATCTGGACCTTGCCAAGTCCTACCAGATGAGCGAAACTTGCCATCATAGCCCGTGAGCACAGCTGCTTCTCTCTCTCTGTGTGTGCTAGCCTCGAACCCCGACACACCTGGGTTTGAGGCTGTGTGTGCATTGAAGATATCCGATGCTCAGCAAAACTCTACATTATAGTACGTGTACTATTATCCACGTTCAGATCTGTCCTCTCGACCTGTGAGCACATCTGAGAGGTGTCCATGTCCAGTGATCCCGACGCATCATCCACCTCTTCTTCTTCTTCCTCCAATCGCATGCGCTTGGCTGGCGAGGGGATTCGCGCCCGCTCCTCCTCCCTTTCGTAACGCCGCACTCGCTTGGTCGCCATCTTCTCACACCGTAGTCAATCTCACACCTCACAGTAACCTCGAGTCAAGCCACACCAATCTGCATGCTCGCGTAGCAGTTGAGAAATTATGGCCGCGCCGCCTGTCGTGTACGAATATGCGCATACGCGCCGCGCATACAGTCGATTGCAGCAAGGATAATTAAAACGGGTACGTTTTAATTATTGGCTTCCGACATGGCCGAAGAACGACTGATCCAATATTTATCCTAAACTCAGTTATCCAGTCCTACAGGAAGAAAGCCAAACCTTTATTTGCCTGCTTTGTGGATTTCAAGAAGGCTTTTGATTCAATAAGTCATGGTGCCCTATGGACCAAGCTAGCATCGCTGGGAGTTAGCAATATGATACTCACCCTGCTTCAAAGTATGTATGCGAACGCCATATCAGTAGTTCAGCTGGGAACTGAGATCTCCTCTCACTTCCCATGTAGAAAAGGTGTGCGTCAAGGGTGTAACCTCAGTCCCCTACTGTTCAATTTGTTTATTGCTGATTTGGAACAGCACCTAGAAGCAGATGAGGCCGGAGGTGTTGATCTCATGCATTCTAAGTTACGACTCCTACTCTTTGCAGATGACCTGGTTCTTCTCTCTGAATCTCCTGAGGCACTCCAGTCTTCCATAAACAGCCTGTCCAAGTACTGCCTAAAATGGAGCCTCCAAGTAAATTTAACGAAAACCAAGGTTGTCTGCTTCTCACGGCAAAGAACAACAATGTCCCACATGTTCCATTTGAGTGGATCACCCATTACCATTGCATCAGAATACAAATACCTGGGTGTCCTCTTGTCAGCAAATGGGTCTCTGAAGCCAGCCATTTCGATCTTGGCATCCCAGGCTAATAAGGCCACCTTCTCCTTGATAAAGACTTCAATGCACCTCGGTCATCCTAAACCAACAACACTACTTTACCTATTTGATACATTAGTACGCCCCATTACAGAATATGGATGTGAAGTCTGGGCCTCTGACAAAGCAGAGGAAATGGAAAAAGTTCATAAACGGTTCTGTAAGTTTGCTCTTGGGCTGCCAACGTCTGCTTGCAATGCAGCAGTATATGGAGATCTTGGTAGGTGTCCCCTGGAGAACAGAAGAAAGATTGCTATGGTAAAGTATTGGTTACGTATTTCAACACACTGGGACATCCTTCCATTATTGCAGGAAGCATACCAACTAAATATTTGTGAGCAGCCCAGTCAGTGGGCACAGACAGTCAAGACAGTGCTCAGGTTTTTCCCATATCTGGAACAACCCAGACAGTATTCCACATGACCTATTCATTGAAAAGCTTACGCAAAGACTTTGGGACCAATATCAACAACAATGGTTAAGTGATCTGGCCACATCCAGAAAATTGAGAACATACCGTTTGTTCAAAACAAGGCTTGAATTTGAACCATACCTCAACCTCCCAAGACATATTCGTATACAACTGGCTAGACTACGATCTAGTTCCCACTCATTAAGGATTGAAACGGGCCGATACTCCCTCCCTAAACCTACTCCACTGGAGGAACGCCTCTGTCCAAGTTGCATCGAAATTGAGGATGAAATCCATTTTCTGATCACCTGCCGGTTGTGGCGAGGCCATTACAGAGACGAACTATTTAACTGCTGCAGATCCCTCAACAGTTCCTTTCCCCACATGAGCTCTATTGACAAGCTAATATTTATCTTGCACTCTAAGGATGTTCATATCATTTGGCTCACAGGTGTGTTTGTGTACCATAGTTTCATGAGAAAACGTAAACTTTCACTTTAGCAAGTGTGTATTTGTATAATGTATTTATCTGTACTCTTGACATATGGGTCCCCCGGCCTTCCATTGTCATTAAAATTTATATATATATTATCCTTGATTGCAGTTGCGTTTGAATTGCGTGACCATGTGCACGTGCAGCAAGAACTTTCTGTGGGTGGAGCTTCACGGAAATGGCACGGCCTTGAATACGCAAGAGTCCCAAAGCTGTGGAGTTCATGGCAATGCACCAGAAGATGACTAGTCTCCCGCAGCCGGACTCGCACGGAGAGTCGGGCTATGCAAGAACTAGTGCACATCTGGTCTGTAATCCTCTCTCTGGTTAGTCTCGTTCCCAGACCCCGAACGCGCACCCGCGGTCTGGGAACGAGACTACTCTCCGGTATACTTTGCTGCAAATGGCGCCTGATTGAACTTGATAATCGCGTGGGAGTATGACTGCTGAAGGGTATGGAAGAAAACAATTGGTCAATGAGAAAATCATTGTAACCCAAGATCTGATGAGCACAGTAATGCTGAAAGTGGAGTCTAGTCGAGGGTGGTCTGGCCTCGCTCTGGTTCACTAAGACGCAGTACTTTTACTTTGATATTCACATTTTTTCTGATCTCCACACCTATAGAACTGGAGAGAGGGAAGAAGCCATTCACTTCCTTTCCGTACCATAAGATAGCTGCGAACTCACCTCATGTCCTGAGGAGTGAAGAAGATGAATTGTCGATTGGGCTGATCAGCAGCGTGCTCCAGCATCAGGCGCATGCTGATGCGGCGGTTCAACATGTCCTGTACCAGAAGATTGTCACAACATGATCAGTTAGATCACAATATGATCAGAGTGTGGTCACCGTAATGATACAATATTTTGTATAGTTCATATGTGCAAAAACATAATGTGTATTGTGAAAAAAGTCCAACATTGTCATAATAAATTATGTCCAGCGCGAGGATAAACGAATAATTTATAAACATACATACGTACCACATTTCCACCCCAGATTGCAAGATCTAACTTCCCACTACCGCAGTACCAGGCTGATAACAGTGCCACTGGTGACACAAAATTACATGACCAATTATGTCACAGTTTGCCATTAGCAACACAATATCATGAACGGCAGACTCACCATAAAGACATCAAACTCATCAAGGCAACGGAAGGGTGCCTCCATGGCCTCCCAGAGGGATATGATGAAGCAGACAGTAGCGTATGAGCAATCTCCACCAGAAAGAGACTTGGTGTTCTTGGTCGACTGTGAATTGTTCGAGTGGACATCCACTTTCACCTGTGGTGAGAGGTAGTGTGAATGGGAAGCGGGTTAGATATCAACCTCACATGCTCATACATGTAGCCTCGTTCCCAGGCCTTCCACACCTCCAGCTTTTGATCGCTTCCAGTATGCAAAAAGCTGGAGGTGTGGAAGGCCTGGGAACGAGGCTACATGCACACAGTCCTCTGCTGACATACATTCATGTTCATATACGTATACCTGCATTTCCAACCTCTCCTTGTCATGATTGAAGCGCAATTTGCCATCACAGTCTCTCTGCATTAGGAAATGGTTGAAATACATGCATGCCCGCATGACGATGCGATTCTGAAGGCTCTTGTAGCAGTTTCTGCGATCACTTAGGCTCGTCTGAAGCACCTGTGAAGTACAAAAAGAGAAGGAGTCACAGTGATGAAACCTGGGATCAAACCTGTGTGATCCCGACCAGCTGATGTATAATCCCATTCTTGGTTGTTAAAGGTAAAAGGTTAATGCCACAGGTCAGATGTTGTCACAAGATGACTGCATGCTTACCATGAGGGCCTCCTTCTCCTTCGTGATAATCTCAGCAGTCATCTGGAGTAGCCGCTTAATCTCAAGGTACTGCTGTCGGACAGCCTCTGATTCCTCACGCCTACAGGAGGGGAGGCACACATCATCAGCACGGGGAGGTTCTGCAAGAGCTACAAGATGATCTTACCTCGGTTCTTCTTGCTGCAGTTTCCGTCTCAGTTTGGAGATCTCTGTCCCAATACTCTTCCTGGTCCGCTGTGTGTCAATGCGATCACACACCTGGAGGTAGGGAGTATGGGGTGGTTATGAACAGTGCCAGGTGTTAAATGAGCCATGGTAGAGGGCTAGTAGTCTCGTGTCCAATCCGCACTGAGCGTCTGTCCATTGAGCAACTTGTCACTCAGGAATTTAACCAGTCATGGTGCTAAGCGATAGCGATCAAAGACTTGTGACCTTACTACACTTGTGATTTCTATTTCTGCTGTGTTCAAGACTGGCTGATGTGAGAGCATTAGCAGGATGCAGTACCAGGCTGATAACAGTGCCCACTGGTGACACACCTCTGATGCTGCCTGTGCAGCCTCATCAGCCCTCCGTCTCTGCTCCTCCGCCTTCTTTTCCAGGTCAGTGATAATGTCTCGGAGTTCCTTCACACGATCCTTGAAGTGCTTCAGGTGGGTCTGTGCACGCTGCTTTCCTTGTGTCACATGATTGTGGTTTGCCTGGACGGAGGGAAAGAGGGAAGGAAGGGAAACGAAGGGAAGGGAGAAAGAGGCTAGGAGATCAGTACATCAAAACACGACTCTCCTCCCACAATCCCACACCTGCAGCTCCTCCATCTTCCTTGTGACCCTCTCCACCTCTGCCTCAATCTCCTGGATCCTCTGTTCATACTCCTGCTGTTCTGTCTTCAGACAACGTGCTTCCTCCTCCTTCAACTCTCGCTGCTGCTCCAGTGCAGCTATGCGAGCCTCACACTCCTGGATCTCTCCGTCCTACAGGACACAATGCAGTAGGACATCAGATTAACTTAGAGGATGTATGAGAGGTATTGTTCTCTAACATAGGTGGCAATGTCCTCCTGAGATTCTTCCTCCTCCTCTGCACTCTGTAGTTCCTGGGTGACCTGTGCATGTGTGTGTGAGGAGAGTGAGTGTGCATGGTGGAGTGTGAGCAGTGAAAGATGTACTAGAGAGAGGATGACACAAACCATCTGCACTTGGTTCAGCATCCAGTCTCGTACCTCCTGGAGATGGTGCTGCAAGGAGTTAAGAGCAAAGAGTGGCTGGAAGAGAAGGGATACACCCCCCCCCCCCCCCCCCCCCCCCCCTTCCTCTCTCACCTTGTTCTTGGCAGCCAGGTCTCTCAGTTCACTCCTCAAATGCTCACGTTCTCTTTTCAGGGCATCCAAATCAGCTTGCTGAGACCTGCATAGCAAATGAAGTCCACATCATCAGTATACGCATTTCAGATTAAGCACACACTAGATTACAAAGCACACAAATTAACTGTATTCTGGCTAAGTGAGTTTATATCTTGATCAGTAATCTGTTGGTGTATCACCTGATGACATCGTCCACACTGGGCCTAATGATACCGAGCTTGCCCTGCTTGTTGGAGTAACAACGGTTGGGGAGAATCTGATCACCATCCAGTGTGTAGGCCTGGGAGGGAGAAAGAATCTCTAGTAAGAATACGATGCAGGATCAGATCGGTAGAGACAAGGCCACCACAGACACAGCCGCTCACTGATAACACTCCACGAATGCGCTGGTGCTCAATGGCACAGATGGCTTCTGCCTGCTGCTCAGTCAGCAGGATGGAATCGACTGAGCACTGGTCGATCAGGATGGTCAGGACATCCACATCTGCCACGTCCAACATGTCCAACACAGTCGGGTGGGGACAGCGCGGCTTCTGCACAGGCACACAATGACTTCAATGAACTGGTCATCACTGCATATACATACTGAAATTTGCATTTTCAATCAAATTCGATGCTAGCCTTGTTCCGGACAGGGCCTGGGAACGAGGCTAGAGCAAAGCATGTTAGTGTGAATATGATACTGCACAGCGTGACACACTTACAGCTCTGCTGACATTGTACACTCGGCCCTGAAATGGAAACAGCAGCTGCTCATTACTTCACTGACAACAGCGGGTGTATACATAACTAACATCACATGACATCACACCTGGACACCCTACCTGGAAGGAGCTGATGATGGTGTCAATACGAGGGGTATTCCCACTGTGGGATCCCCGCCTGAACACTCCGTTGGCCAGCCTCTTGAACTCAGCGTCATCATACGGGTTGTCTACCACAAAGCAGAACAGCACACCCTTCAAGACCTGCTCCACGGCTGTCGACCACTTGTAGTCCTTCAGGCGAATGTAGGACCCAACTGGACCCTTTGGCATCTTACGAAAGCGTTGCTGATTGTCCCGTAGGGCCTCCTTAAGGGATCGCATCAAGGGGCCAAACGCTTGAAGCTCATCGGTCCTGGAGGACTGCAGCCGACGAAGCTGGTCCTCACTGTCCTTGATGTGGGCATCCAGGGAGCCTACCCTCCCCCTAGGTATGAGACACACACTTGATGTGAGCATACAGTGTACAGCCTTGTCCTCAGCTCTCCTACTCCACTTCTTCACTACATACTCAATTTTTAAACAAGAGTGTGGTACCATTTGTACATCATCAAACCGCAATACGGTAGAAATGAAGCTAGGACAACTGGGTCTAAACCTAGCTGGAGGCCTCATTGGTTGTCTTGTAGATACTCATGTGGGATTCCTTGGGGGGGGGGATGTTTTTAGCTCCCTGCCCATTAATTATTAATAATCTCCACATAATACACCCATGGGGGAGGATGTCAAGTGGACAATCAAAAAGGGAGTGGGCTTATATTTTAATTTTTTGGTCATTAAGGACAAAATCTGAATGTCAAGCCACTGCATACTCAAGCTGCTGGCGGTCATTGGCAGCAGTCTTCATCCGATCTTCCACATTCCTCATCTCCTCTTGGTGTTCCTTCAGCTGCTGCAAGCAGCGTTCTCGCTCACCTTGCGTGTCACGCTGGCTCCTATGGGGGGGGGGGGGGGGGGTATGACTCTGTCTGTCTGTCTGTCATGAGAGGAACGTATGCACATCAATCCTCACATCTCAATGCATTCGCTCCTCCGCTGCTCTAGGGCCGACTTCTTCTTGGTCTTTTCAGCAATCTTTCGCTTTACCATTTTAATGGCATTCTGTAGCAAAGTTCAAAATCATAGTAATAGCCACTTCTACCCTCCCCCTCACCACCCTTATCCCAACCTCATCCCCCTCCCTCTCACTCACCATTCCCCCTCACCCTGACCACCCTTACCCCACCCTCACCTTCACCATTCCCCCTCACCATCCCCCTTCCCTCTCACTCACCATTCCCCCTCACCCTGACCACTCCCCCTCCCCCTCACCATTCCCCCTTTCGCTCTCACTCACCTGTGCATCTCTCAATTTCTTGTCCCTAGTCCTCTTCTCAGTATGCATGGTGTTTCTCTCCTGGTTCACGGTGTTTGCCTCCTTCACCACCTCATTCAGCCTCTTGTTTGCATCACGGAACTCCCCCTCCGCATGTGCCATTGCCTCCTGGGACCATTGAGTGGGGAGGTGACTCAGGTGAGGGGTTGACAGTTGCATCATTCAGTTGAAATCTACTATGCCAAAATCAAGTTCGAGATTGAAACGTTGGCTGTACAGTGACTGTAACGTATTTGAACTGGACAGAAAGCTGACCTTTGCACTCTGAAGACTGATCTCGTTCCGTGGAATCCTGCCCTTTGCCTTCTCAATGTCAACTTCAATGGGAGGGATCCCCTACAGAAGACATAGGGATTATTCTGGAGGTCAAATAATTAAGCGGCAACCACACTCCTGGTACAGGTATGCAACTGCTACGGCTCGTACTGCTCATAGGGGGGCAGATTATGGCTTGCTCCAATTAACACACGTTTTGTGGCGCCACATACTGCAAGCAATGGCAGCCAACAGGAAAAGACTAAAGTACTCCACACAAAGGTGACACAACGCAAGAGCATCATGGCGATCATGACAGTACAGTCAGTGGGCCTTTCCTGAGAGCTACACCGCTAATGTCAATTGAAGCAAGCAATGACGTCCCACGGGAAGACAAAAGCACTCAAAACTCCACCACCGAAGTGAGTTCAGTACAAATATTTCAGTGCATGACGGCGATTATAACTGTGCAGACAGAATCTTCGTGAGCCTCCCTAAGCGCTCCACATTACATCACACTATCCCAAACATCTTTTCCCTCACCTTCTCAATCTCTATGACGATGGCCCACTGGAGCTCCAGCTCCAACCGCTGCACCTTGCGCTCCATTTCCTCCAAAAGAGTGAACCTCACCATCTGCTCCTCCAAAAGCTTGGCACGACTCTCGTATTCCGGAATCATCTGATGGACCAGAAAGGGGAATTACATAATGCTTTCTATCTCTGCACATGTGCACAGTAGCCATTGGGTGTCCAAAACGAAGCCATAGTTTGAGAGTCCGTACTGGCAGGTGGTATATCCATATATCACCACCTAGCCATGGTTTATATCTTACACTCAACACAGGAAAGGATATACATCAGTCATGCCCTGTTCCATAACTATATGCTATGTAGAAGTGTCACTGGCTCTACATACCGATTCCTGCCTCATGATGCTCTCCTCTATCAATTTCCGGTTCTCCTCTTCTCTTTTGCAGTCATGGGCAATCTGCTCCAGTTTGGTTGCCTTCATGAAGAACTGGGGAGTCACATGATAATCACACCTCAGTCACATGATCACCATGTGTCAGCCACATAGCAGTCACATGACCAACACATCAGTCACACAATGGGCTATTCCATTAAATAGTCGTTCACCCCCTGCAGAGGAACCGATTTTAATTCCCCCCTAGGACAGCAAATTAGCAACATAGTCCCCCTGGGACACAATTAAAAAGGTTCCTCTACCCCCATGGGACACCATTAATTTGGCATTTATACCCCCCAGGACACAATCATTTTAGCATTTTTGCCCCCTAGGACGCAATTACTTGGCAACACCCCCCATGGGACATAATTAACAGTCCTCTGCAGGGGGTGTACGACTATTTAATTGAATAGCCCAATCAAAGATATATCTTCGCGTAAAATCTCTGTATTTCAGAGATTACCGTAGGCGCTCTATAATTATGCGTCGCTCAAAAAATTATTATTTTTGAAATGCAACGCAACAATAGAAATTCGGTCTGCGCCAAACGGCGACGAACTTCGACGCACGATTAGAAAACACCTCGCTAGGTACTAAAGTCAGACGAGTGTAGACAAGGCTATTGCATAGTGGTTGTGCTTGTCCCCGGTTGTCGGACTGTCGCTGCCTTTTCTCCTACATGAGGCGTCCGTATCCTGGGGCACAGAGTACATAAGTGAGTTGCTGTCTCGTACCTTCACTGATGTCCCAGCCATATCGCAACTGTGCATCAACGTTCACAGGCAGTGATGTGATGAGCCCTCTTCGCCGTTCAACAGTACTGTGTGCGCTTCGAGCTAGCTGCCATGCTGCCGTTATAATCGCGTTACGCAAATTAGTCCCTGGAGTGCGATGCATTATTAATTATCGGTTTGAGATATTGAATTTTGACGCAGAATTAGAAAGGACGCATAATTAGAGCGCCTACGGTAGTCTCGTTCCGGTTCCCAGACCCTCAATACGCGCGGAAGGAGGGTCTGGTGAATATATATGATGAATTTTAATGACTTGTAGAGGCCCAAGGTGGCCCATCAGTCAGTAGCTACATATATATATAGAAAATGACAGACAAGTATAAGGACTAAGTGACAAAAATGAAGGATTTATATGCCGGTAAAACACATTCTGCACGAAAAGCATTCTGATATAAACCAAGCTAGCTTCCTAATAATGTTGGTGTTGGTGGTGGTGAACATAAATAACATCTTCTCTTGTTCTGATAATTCTAGAAAAGCAGGGTTGTCTTTTGAAGCAGCTTTGTACAAAATATCTCTGTAGCCCTGTGTGATTCTGCAGCCTGTTATAAAATGTTTCTCGTCGTCCACCATTCCACTGTTACAGTATAGACATATTCGTTGCTCTGCTGGAATTTGAGGTCTTTTATATCTCCCAGTTTCTATCCTTAGGTTGTGGCAGCTCACTCTCAGTCTACACATAGCAATTCGATGTCTTCTATTTGTCACCACAGACAAGTAATCCTCCCATCCAAATTTGAATTTGAAAGCTCGATAGGTGCGCAGCTTGTTTCCCCCAACTGTCCTTTCATCATTCCAAAGATCGGCATACCATTTACACACAAATGTATCTTCCATTTTCTTTTGGATAAGGTGCAGAGAGCTCCCTATGTCCACAACCCCATAGGTCTGTAGCAGACGCCGTACACCACTGGCCCAGGATGTTTGCAATTGCTTGGATGCTGTTAGGGCTTCCTTTACCAAGCTAGGCACTTCTCCATGCAATCTATTCCAGAACTTCATGACACGATACTGTGTTCTAATCCAGAGTGGGAGTCGTCCAGTCTCTCCATACACTGCATTGTTTGTTGCCGTGAAAGGCAGCCCCAGCATTTTCTTACAATATTTGAGCACTGTCCTTTCCATTATAAGGAATTCTCTCAGACCCCAGATTTCACTTCCATATTCCAATACCGGTTGCACCAGTGCAGTAAACAGTGAGCGTAGAGTGTCACACGAAAACCCTCCACATTCCCTAGACATAACAAATATCATATTCATAACTTTCAATGCACTCTTGCTCAACGCCTCAGTAGCTTCATTGAACATTCCATTCTGGTGAAAGATGATTCCCAAGTACCGATATGATGTAACTTGTTCTAGAGGGTTGTCATTGTAGTACCAGGTCTCAGATGTTTTCCCTACTTGTCCAAATACTAGAATCTTTGTTTTCTTCATGTTAACTGTAAGTTCCCATTTCTCACAGTACATGTGGAGCACATTCAATGCAGACTGTAGTTTCTCTGGGGTATCGGCCAGTAGAGCCAGGTCGTCTGCAAACATTAATCCTGGTACCTGTCTGCTTTCAAGCCTTGGACCATGGTCCTGCTGGTGCAATTCTCTCATCAAATCAGCTGTGTATAACGTAAACAGGATTGGGCTTAGGGGGCAGCCTTGTCTAACTCCTTTATTACATGTGAAGGCCTCCGTAGTTCCATGACTTAGCAGCACCCGTGCATCTGCTTTCGAGTATGCATCTCTAAGGAAGAGCAGTACTTTAGTACTCATTCCTAGGGAGTGCAGTTTCTTCCACAATAGATTGTGAGCCACTGAATCAAATGCCTTTTGGAAGTCTACAAAGCAACAATATAACTTCCTCTTTTTACCCTTATAGTTTTCCATCAGAGTATTCATGATGAACATTGCATCTGTTGTTCGCCTTCCAGCTCGAAAGCCAAATTGTTCTTCTGGGAGGATTCCTAAATCCTCAGCCCATGTGCTGATCCTTGTCGCTAGTACAGTGAAGAGAATCTTTGACATTACAGGCAATAATGTTATTCCCCTGTAGTTATTTGCATCTCTGTGATCTCCCGACTTAGGCACTGGAACAATTGCCCCCTTGCACCATTGGAGTGGGATGCTGCCATGATCTAGACACTTATTCCACAGTTCCACCAGCACTGTCAAGCATTGTAGGGGCAGAGAGTAATATAGTACAAAATTTTTGAGCACCGCGGAATTTCGGCGGTACGAATCTGATTGGTCAATACGTGTCACGTGCTACTCACACCCACAAATTCCCACGCAGACGAGTGAATCAGCAAGTACAAGCTACTTACATCATAGATAATAGAGTATACTCTATTATCTATGCTTACATGTACTTAGTCTTTGTCGGTACATCGTTTGTCTTGGGCTTTATAAACGCCAGGGATGTTGTTGCTGTTGGGACGATGCTCGCGTCGCTGTCAGTGCGAACAACCACGGGTCTCTGTCGCGTGGGGAGACGTCGGAGATCCGTTGGCGTGCTGGACGCTAGGGGAGAGTCACACGCACTTCTCTTCCTAGCGGTGCTGGTCGCTGAAGCGGACATCACTCGCATGTAAATGTAAAGTATAAAGCACGAGGTCCACCGTTGTTTGTGCCTTGCGTAGCGTTTCCAGGTCCTGGAAACATCCCCTGCATAGCTACTGATACTTGAAGCGTTCTGGGTTATGCAAGCTCTTGACACAGGCCGTCAAAAGCAGCGGTAGCGCATTCAGAGGTTCTTGTCCCAAGTTTTCACCGTCGAATACTTTGCATCGGCAGATATAGCATGCAGTAGCCATTGCTGAATGCAAGAGCGAAAAATGAATGCTGAATGCTGAGTGAAAAAACAATGATGTCATCATGTGCTCTTGCTGAATGCCATCCCTAAAACTGATAATATTATTCATGACCGTAATGACGCACGCACACGCACCTACTTAACACCATCTGGTTCGTGAAACCTCAGGTGTGCTAGCCCATAGTGTGAAGTTGTACTACCGTACTCTCGCGAAAGTCCGCCCACTCCGCAAAGAGCGCCCACCCCCCACTTTTGGCTCAATTTTCTATATAGGGTCAAAGTTTACTCGAATGATCTATATGAGCGCCCACTCTCGCACTATAGCCTCGTGCCTCGTGTAACAGGCGATGGAGCGCATTAGTGAGATGTTCCAGCGTATCTGAGGTAAGAACCTCCTTGCAGCAAGTCTATTAGTCTGTGTATCTATATCTATGGTGTCCATGTGTGTTGTCTGGCTTGCCTGTGCTGACGGCGACCCCCGCGACCTCCACGCTGGACCTCAGCCAGCGCTTGGCGGCAGCGAAGACGACGTGGTGAGCGGTGATGTTGCTAGTGACTCCAGCGATGTAGATGTGCTGGGAGGGCTTTGCCTCACGCGCGCTTGCTGCTCGATCGCTGCTATTGCGCTACTTGTGTACGTAAACAAAGGTGGGCGCTCTTTCAAGGTTGAACGCGGAAACACTCGAAAGAGCGCCCACCCCCCTGTTTGGTGAGAAAGTAAGATGGGCGGACTTTCGCGAGAGTACGGTATATTCACCAGACCCTTCTCCTTCCTTCTGAGAGGGTCTGGGCACGAGACTATTCAGAGATAAGAGTGCAGGGCTGTGGCCATGGCTGTACCAGGTTTTAACAAGGTGCCTTTTTTGAAAAATTGTCTCGGCGGTTGGTTGCAAGACTGGTACAAGTGTTGGACACTACAGATGGTTTGGTTAAACCAACAAGATTTGCTCGGTAACTAGCTAGCTATAGCTTTGAGATTAGACAACAGGCAGTTAGACAAAGTGGCTTGAAGAGAAGACTTAAATTTGTCAAATGTAGTCTACGAGCATCTAGACGTTGCCTACGTTGGTCAGTGGTTTCTCGTTGCCTCCTCAATTGTCTCCTCTCTCGGTCAGCTTGTAGTCGTTGCTCTCTCTGTTCCGTACTCTCTTGTTGCCTACTTTGCCGTTGCCTTTCTCGGTCAGCTTGTAGTCTGCGTTCTTGGCGCTGTTCAGGGGTTTCTTGCTGTCTCGTCAGACGATCATTCTCGCGTCTATCTTGTAATCCGACTTCTTGCTGTTCTGGCCTCTCTTGCTGAAATCTCACATGATCCCCTTCAGGCCTACTATGTAGGAAAGAGCTAGACCTCTCTTCACTCATGATTAACGCTATAAAGACTTAGCTAGCTACGTACACCTAGATACTTGTAGGGTGCGGCCACATGAAATATTAGGCCTACTAGCTAGTTAGTAAAATCTGTCGCGCATGCGCTCAAGCAATGTAGCCACGTGGATGTGGACAGACAGACGTATGTGTACGTACCCAGCACTGTGTCTCGGCGCTTCGGCGCCGAGACAAAAATGGCATTGTTGGGATTCTATTTGGCTAGGAAGCACTCAATACTTGCATGTTGCAGCAGTTTGTGTACATGTAGTCTTGACTGACATTTGCCAACAACATTGATAGAGAAGATATAAATGAAAATAATTATGGGTAGAGATTCTACGCATGAGTGGGCTTCCTGATCATGATAGGCGAAAAAAAGCAGATTTAGTCCCTGGGAAGGCTGCACCTATCCAAAATAGCTGCTTCTGGCTCTAAGTGCGGACTTACATTGAGTTCCCCCACCACTACACGTACAGTCAGTATACTACAACCAGCCACCCACTTTTCATTGGCAAGGGGATCTGAAACAACCCTCCTCCCAATCCAAGGTGTCCTCACCTTGTACTTGGCTGATGGGTTGCTTAGGGTCGTGTCTTGGTGGAGGAGGGACACTGGGTTGTCAATCTGGGGTCAGAGTGCACTAATTAGTGAAGCAAGGACAAAAGAGAGCAAGATGGGAGCAAGGATCCTACTTGGATGTTGCAATGGTCCAGGATGGAGGTGAGCTCCTCCTTCTTGTTTGAGACAATGGGTCCCTTCAAGCCCTTCATCTTATAGGTCCCTGTGCCATCGGCATGGATCCGGCATGCCACAACAATGGTACGGCCATACACATCAGGACGATAGGCCTCACTGCCACGGTTACGCAGGTGTACTATCACCTCAGCTGATCTGCAGTAGGGTTAGAACATAAAGCGTATACTTGACACAGCTTGGGCCGGTAATAGTTATGTATTTTCTCTCCAATGTTAGACTATGCATTTTGTAGTTTTACAAATTGATCAGATTACTCACTGCGAGGTCTCTAGTACCTCTCTGGGGTACTCTATTGAAGCCCCCAGGATACGCAATTATTGCTTACGTACTGCCAACCAATCTTTGAAATCCATGGCAACTAGCAGCTACATGAGAGCTTGAGGGAGGTGCTAAGTGGTCAACAACAGCACTGGTGGAGCCAGGTTGAGGGGTGGAACTATATGCGACTCCTGGTATGCCAGCGCTATGCCTTGTTGTAGTATCGTAGCCAGTCTGTTATTTCGTCAAAAAGAACCTCTGACTCATGTTATTTTGCTGAAAACTGACGCGCTAGCGTAGTTACCAGCTATAATATACTCTAGACACTGGGACCAGGGGGTCTATGTGATTTAGAAACCCTTTGGCCCTTAGTAGCTCCCTTGCTATGCTTGGGAAGCTACAGTCCAGGGCCCTCGGGTTTCTAATTTAATCGCGTAGATCCCTTGGTCTTAGTGTCTAACCTACATTTCCTACCTGGAGCCAGTACGAATGAACTGTTTGAGGGAGGATCCATGCTGGGTATAGGCAGGTTTCCCCCCTAGCCCCACCACTATGGCAGTCATGATGGCACTCTTCCCACCTGTGAGTGAGGGAGGCATGTCAGTTCAGTCAGAGCTAGGTCAGTGCTAGTCACAATCCCAGATCAGTCAGAGGTTGGAATCCAAACTGCCAGACACTTGTTAGGTGCGACTCACTTCCGCTCCTGCCGAGTACAAAGTTGACGTTTGGGCTGAGAAGAATATCCAGCTTCTTGTGGCACATGAAGTTCACAAGCATCAACCTCTCAATCACCCCAACTTCTGCTTCTCTCGGATCCGGAATGAAGCAGCATGAGTTCTTAATAGCTGCCTGCTGTGTGCATGCAAAAAGACAGGGTGGTGTTAAGATAACAAGACATCTGAAGCTTGCAAAGATGAGTGAAATTTAATACATTTTTAGTGAAATTTAATAAATTTTATTTTGTGATTTTAGAAATTTTGAGCACAGCTGCTTCTCTCTGTGTGTGTGCTAGCTTTGAACTCTGATACACTCGAACTCAGGTTTGAGGCTATGTGTGCATGTGCAAGGTATCAGATGCTTGTAAAGCTCTACCAGATGAGTAAATACAGTTGAATATGACGGACGAGTGAATGGCGCTACGGAATGTGTCTCGCCCAACACTGCATATCTGCAGTGAGCACTTGCGATGATGCAGTTTGCTGTCCATTGTAAGAGGCTGCTAACACATGGAGGCGGCTTGCAATAGGAGTTTGACCTTTCTGATGCTCTGTTGTGTGTTGTTAGTTTACATGGTGTGCTATATTATCCATGTTCAGATCTGACCTGTGAGCGCGGGCACATCTGAGAGGCGTCCATGTCCAGTGATCCCGACGCATCATCCATCTCTTCTTCTTCTTCATGGGTAGCCTCCAATCGCATGCGCTTGGTTGGCGAGGGGATTTGCGCCTGCTCCTCCTCCCTTTCGCAATTAAACCGCACTCGCTTGGTCGCCATCGATTTCACACTGAAGTCTAGTCTCGTCCGGCCCGCGTACACTAGTACTAATCGATCTACGCTCCATTATCTATCTCTAATCTCGAGTCAAGCCACACCCGTAGCCATACCCACGCACAATGATATGGTGCTACTGGTACGTAATACAGTGTTCTTGGTGCGGTGGTGTTGTCGACCGTTTGCAGATTTTTTTTTTTTTTTCCTTTTTTTTTTCCTATGAAATTCGTGTTATAAACACAAGGCAACATGAGTAGCAGTAATGCTAATGTGATACATGAGCCTTAAGGTGAAAACAAACATTATATACCTACCTACATAGAATGTAGCTAACAATCTTTTAAACACAGAGATAGATGATGCGTGCTTAACAGAATTAGGTAAAGCATTCCACAGAGTAATGACACTAGGTACAAATGATGAAAACATGTACTGTGTGCGAGCAAATGGCCTACTAAAGTTAGTGTGTTGGTTGGTGCTATATGGGAAGTTATGTTGTACAAATACTCCTGGAGGAAAGTAGGAGAAGTTGCCGATAATTTTGTACATAGTGGTAAGTTTCAGAAAGTTGCGGCGAGTGGAAAGTGGTGGAAAGTTCAAAAGTTGTAGCATACTGTCATAGTCAAGGTTCCATTGTTGCAGACAGACCTTACATGCAAATTTTTGCACTGATTCCAGAGACTGGATGCCTTTGTTTGTGTATGGGTCCCATAGTTGAGATGCATATTCTAAATGAGGCCTTATGCAGGTCAGATAGAGACATCTCAAAGTATTAGTGTCAGCCCGGCTGGAAAACCGTCTATGTAACATACCAATTAATGAGTTTCCTGGCTTTACTACAGATATGTTGAATGTGGTCGTTCCAGTTGAGTGTAGAAGTCACTGTAACTCCTAAGTATATATCGATAGCTGTCCACCTGCTCCATGATACAGCTACCCAGGAACAATCCACTAGATGAATAAAGGAGGTGTCTCTTCTTTGAAGCAATAATATATTTGCATTTGGATGGATTCAGTTTGAGATGACAAGCTCGTGTACATTGATAGCATCAATGTCTTGTTGTAGGTATCGATAGTCTTCAGGACAGTAGATGGGCTTGAAAAGCAGGATGTCATCCGCATACATTGTTAGTTTAGATCCACTAGTAAGTGGCAGAGAGCACGCACAATTTATATACACTAGGAATAATAGTGGACCTAAAACCGAGCCCTGGGGTACACCAGATGTTACAGGAGTAGTATCAGAGGATGCACCGTCGACAACAACAAATTGTTTCCTGTCACAGAGGTAACTTGTGTAAAGCCCCCTGCCCCGGCACTGTATACATAACCTTGGCCAAGATCACCTTGAAGAAGCCCAAGCCCCTCGGATTTTAAATGTCGCCCCACAACTTAAAATAAACTTTGATGACATTAATGGTGTACATCCACACAACCGCGACAAGGCTACCAAGCTCACAGCCTGAAGCCTGAAGCTGACTTTTATGTGTGTTCTGTATGTCCTGTGTGTATGCCCTAAGTGTTCTTTTTTGTAGTCTCATAAGCCTAACCTAGGCTGGCTGCAATTGCAGGGGACTAAAAAGATTTGATTGATTGATTGATTGTGATCCATTGAAGAATCTGCTCGCGATCGCGTGGCCTTGTGATGCATGGATCATGGAGAGCGATTTCGAGAAAACTTGCGCGCCGCGCCGCCTGTAACATTGAATTGAATTGATTGAATGCGGGACCCATGGGGCATTGCACACACAAACAAAACACAAATCAGTCTAATAGATATCAGTTTCAGATCCGGTGGACGGAATAATCCAGAAAGGATAGAGCCCCCGCTCTTACTCAGTCCAAGACTTGAGCACAATCCAGACACTATTTGGTGTATCATAGACTCGGTAGAGTCTATCACAGAGTCGGTAGACTCTGTATGTAGGGATACGACGTACACGCAATATATGCTAATACAAAAAAATCTCACCAAATCTCAGAAACGGCACACTTATAAGCCTTTATAACCACATACTGTTCGTCTTCGAATGTTTTCATGACCAACAAGACTCCTCGCGTCGCGAAAAACCGTCGCGAAAGTACCACACCAGGTACTCGCAAAACGGGCAAATTGTTTTTCTTTCTTCTTTTATATGTAGGGATACGACGTACACGCAATATATGCTAATACAAAAAAATCTCTCCAAATCTCAGAAACGGTACACTTATAAGCCTTTATAACCACATACCGTTCATCTTCGAGTGTTTTCATGACCAACAAGACTCCTCTCGTCGCGAAAACCCGTAGCGAAAGTACCACACCAGGCACTCGCAAAACGGGCAAATTGTTTTTCTTTCTTTCTTTCTTTCTTCTTTCTTCAGACAACTTAGCTCAACGTTGCCTCAATCTGTCACGATGGTTTTCGCACGAAACAGCAGCATTTTCAACTGAGCAGTGCAACGTCCCATCGCTTTTTCGCTACCTCCAAGTCTTCACCAGGCGACTGCAGCTGCCCACTCAATAACTATGGCTTCGTTTGTCACGCCATTTTCACGTTTGTACGCATGCGCACCTAAACGATCACTTAGCAACGAACGTAATTATTACTCAAGATCGCTGAATTAGAAACAGTGGGGAAGATGCGTTGACCGTTGTGTTGTCAAACAAACGAGGCTGAGGTTAGTCCCTGTACGCATGATTTAGCTATACTGCTACCTATACTGTATTCTGTGAGCAGGGTGAATGCCTATCTCAACTCCCTACTATAAACTGCCTATGCCATGGTCTTCAGACAGGGAGAACTCAGTGGCTTTGTTACAGTTGACTTGAGATGCCCGTGCCTGATTCTTCAGCCAATGCTGGAAGTGTAATACCTGAGTCATATACCAAGGCAAGGACACCTACTGCCCAGGTGCTTGTGAGGTCACTGACTCCTTCAGCTCAAACATGCACCTGCTGCCAAAAAATTACATAAACAAGTAATAAAAAACATTTGAAAATGTAGCAGGATGTAGGGATACCAGAACTGCAAAAAGTAAGGAAACAAGAGGGATGATCGAACATAACAGTGAAGTATACAATCACCCCTACATATCTTTTTTCATTGTACATGTATTATGGAAAAAGATCTCTGTAGGGGTGGTTGTATACTTCACTGTTATGTTCGATCATCCCTCTTGTTTCCTTACTTTTTGCAGTTCTGGTATCCCTACATCCTGCTACATTTTCAAATGTTTTTTATTACTTTAAAGGATAGAGCCCTCGCTCTGTCCCTCCATAGGCAGAAACTTGCGTCTTGAGGATAACAAAGGTACCGGCGGCGCCGCGCGACGCACCGGCCGGTACGGTAAGGTAGTCTCGCGGGCCAGCCTCTCGCCACACCCACTACGGACTAGCCTCGTTCCCAGGCCTCCACCCCAGCTTGAGGCCTGGGAACGAGGCTACTACGGACGGTGTGGCGAGAGGCTGGCCGCGCCCAGCGGCGGCCCTGAGCGGCGGTAAGGTACTCGATTTTTTCGAGGGGGCCGGGGGCCGCCGCCGCCGCGCCGGGGGGGACAAGACTAAAACTGGCCTTGGCTTTAGTCGGTTTTAGTTGGTGTGTGAATTTTTTTTGAAAAGCTTAGGGTAGCCAAATCTTTGGGAGACGGTGAGTTTTGGCCTGTAGCCTGCAACTGAGGAGAGCGTCATGGTAAATCCTAGTCTCGCGGGGCCAGACCGTGTGGGTCTGGCCCCGCGAGACTAGGTAAATCCATACATAGTTTTGGGGCCTGTTTTGTGTGTGTATTGATGATTAGTCTAGCGGGCTAGCCCCTCCAATTTTCCCCAGCACGGATCGACTCACGTGACCGCACGGGCATACTGAAAGCGATCGAGCGCTGGAGAAAGCGAAGGGCTAGCTTGTTAGACTAATTGATGATGGGGTCAGAGTGTCAAAAAAACTACGCATGGATTTACCATGTGCTCTCCACAGTTGCAGGCTACAGGCCAAAACTCACTCAAAAACAAATATTTGTTGAAACTCAATTGTGTACACTTTGATGTTGCCAATAATATTATTTATACGGCTGTACCCAAGTTTCCTGAGGGGGTATATATAGGTACAGCGTTCAAAGGTGAGGTTAGCTCTTGAACTGCTTGCACATCCACAGCCTGCAGCTGCCAGTGGTTGCCTGAAATGAGCTATACCATGCAATGTTGTAAAGATTGTCTTGGGAGTCTTTCCTTTAGTGCATGATTCTAGTACTTCAGGGTGGTATACACAAGCATTTAGCCATGGAGAGGTATAGTTGAGGCCAGCACCCTGTAAAATGATTGACTGCAGCGAGCCATGCATGTTCGTTGTCCTTGTTCCTTCAGGTTTGGCACCATTCTACCTACTCTCCGAACCACGACTACATTCTACCTGCTGCTGCTACAAGAGCAGGGGTATCCCATTGTGCAGCCTAAGCCAAAACAAGATTTGTCTGTTGATTTGATCTTCTAATCCCATCAACCAAAGCCATGGAGCTTGGCCATTGTTGCACCCCCTCCTGCATGTCCACATCTCCTCTCTCCAGCATACACAATCACTTCATAGCAAAGAGATGAGCATAATAATACTGATTGATCATGTGGGAGTATGACTGCTGAAGGGTTATATATAATTATTATATTATGGAAGAAAACAATAATTGGTCCATGAGAAAATCATTGTAACCCAAGATCTGATGAGCACAGTAATGCTGAAAGTGGAGTCTAGTCGAGGGTGGTCTGGCCTCGCTCTGGTTCACTAAGACGCAGTACTTTCACTTTGATATTCACATTTTTTCTGATCTCCACACCTATAGAACTGGAGAGAGGGAAGAAGCCATTCACTTCCTTTCCGTACCGTTCACACATCACAACTGTAACAAGATAGCTGCAAACTCACCTCATGTCCTGAGGAGTGAAGAAGATGAATTGTCGATTGGGCTGATCAGCAGCGTGCTCCAGCATCAGGCGCATGCTGATGCGGCGGTTCAACATGTCCTGTACCAGAAGATTGTCACAACATGATCAGTTAAATCACAATATGATCAGAGTGTGGTCACCATAATGATACAATATTTTGTATAGTTCATATGTGCAAAACATAATGTGTATAAAAAAGTACACTCCTGGTAGGGGAAAAACTGTGCCGCGTAAATAAATAACCTAATCAAACCTCACAGCACGCAGGAAAGGTCTACAGAGATTCTGACTACACCGTCGTGATCGCTATGATGCAGTGACACAACCACATAATAATTGTGCTGAAATTCACCTTGGTGGTGGAGATACAATGGCTTTTGTCGTGCCGTCGGCTGCCATTGCTCGATCGTTCTCTTCGACGTTGGTTGCCAGTACAGTCATACGAAGGGCCCACAAAGATTCTGACCACACAGCTGTAATCGCTATTGTTCACTGACGCTTACATACCAAAACTCACCGTGCTGGAAAAGGTTGTTATAATTTCGTGTCTTCCCCTTTGGTCGCCATTGCTCGTTTGACTGAGCGTGGTTGCCACGTGGCATGTGCGTTAATTGGAACTAACTGCGCTACTTGGCTTGTGCTACGGTGAGTCGCAGCCGGCGTTGCAACAGCTACAAGGAGTGTGGTTGCCCTTCGTTGTCATAATAAATTATTTCTAGCGCGAGGATAAACAAATAATTTATAAACATCCATACGTACCACATTTCCACCCCAGATTGCAAGATCTAACTTCCCACTCCGAAATTACATGACCAATTATGTCACAGTTTGCCATTAGCAACACAATATCATGAACAGCAGACTCACCATAAAGACATCAAACTCATCAAGGCAACGGAAGGGTGCCTCCATGGCCTCCCAGAGGGACATGATGAAGCAGACAGTAGCGTATGAGCGTTCTCCACCAGAAAGAGACTTGGTGTTCTTGGTCGACTGTGAATTGTTCGAGTGGACATCCACTTTCACCTGTGGTGGGAGGTAGTGTGAATGGGAAGCGGGTTAGATATCAACCGCTCATACATGCACACAGTCCTCTGCTGACATACCTGCATTTCCAACCTCTCCTTGTCATGGTTGAAGCGCAATTTGCCATCGTAGTCTCTCTGCATTAGGAAATGGGTGAAATACATGCATGCCCGCATGACGATGCGATTCTGAAGGCTCTTGTAGCAGTTTATGCGATCACTTAGGCTCGTCTGAAGCACCTGTGAAGTACAGAAAGAGGACTCCTCACAGTGATGAAACCTGGGATCAAACCTGTGGGACTGGTTGATGTAGGTATAAGTCAAACATTATTTCTACCAATTTTTGCCTGACAACAGTTACCGCTGTTTTCATCCGTAGGAAGCATGGTGAGGGGTTAATGCCACAGTTGTACTAGGGTCAGATAATGTCACAAGACAACTGCACACTTACCATGAGGGCCTTCTTTTCCTTCTTGATACTTTCAGTGGTCTTCTGGAACAGCTGCATAATCTCGAGGTACTGCTGTCGGACAGCCTCTGATTCCTCACGCCTACAGGGGGAGAGGACACACATCGTCAGCACAGGGAGGTTTTGCAAGAGCTACAAGATGATCTTACCTCGGTTCTTCTTGCTGCAGTTTCCGTTTCAGCTTGGAGATCTCTGTCCCAATACTCTTCCTGGTCCGCTGTGTGTCAATGCGATCACACACCTGGAGGTAGGGAGTATGGGGTGGTTATGAACAGTGCCAGGTGTTAAATGAGCCATGGTAGAGGGCTAGTAGTCTCCTGTCCAATCCGCACTGAGGGAAAGCGTCTGGCCATTGAGTAGCTTGTCACTCAGGAATTTAACCAATCATGGCGCTAGCGATAGCTTGTGACCTTACTACACTTGTGATTTCTACTTCTGCTGTTAGAGCATTAGCAGGATGCAGTACCAGGCTGATAACAGTGCCACTGGTGACACACCTCTGATGCTGCCTGTGCAGCCTCATCAGCCCTCCGTCTCTGCTCCTCCGCCTTCTTTTCCAGGTCAGTGATAATGTCCCGGAGTTCCTTCACACGATCCTTGAAGTGCTTCAGGTGGGTCTGTGCACGCTGCTTTCCTTGTGTCACATGATTGTGGTTTGCCTGGACGGAGGGAAGAAAGGAGGTGATCAGTAGCCTCAATACCAGGCTCCCTTTTGCCGCCACAAAGGGAACGAGGCTAGGAGATCAGTACATCAAAACATGAGCCCCCTCCCACAACTCCACACCTGAAGCTCCTCCATCTTCCTTGTGACCCTCTCCACCTCCGCCTCAATCTCCTGGATCCTCTGTACATACTCCTGCTGTTCTGTCTTCAGACGACGTGCTTCCTCCTCCTTTAACTCTCGCTGCTGCTCCAGTGCAGCTATGCGAGCCTCACACTCCTGGATCTCTCCGTCCTACAGGACACAATGCAGTAGGACATCAGATTCAATATTTGTGTGTAGGAGTGCAGGAGAAAGAGGTATTGTTCTCTAACATAGGTGGCAATGTCTTCCTGAGATTCTTCCTCCTCCTCTGCACTCTGTAGTTCCTGGATGGCCTGTGTGCGAGGAGAGTGTTTGAGTGGTGATGGAAGTGTGTGCGGTGGACGGCGAGTGGGGTGTGGCAATGGGAGATGTAAGATGTGTGAGGAAGGAGGTACTAGAGGGAGGAGACGCCACTGACCATCTGCAGTTGGTTCTTCTGCTGCTCCTTCTTCAGCATCCAGTCACGCACCTCCATGAGATGGCGCTGGGGAGTAAGAGCAAAGAGCAGTTGAAGAGCAGGAGCCCCCTCCAAAGAGGTGGCAGAACCCCCCTCCTTCCATTCTGCCCTCTCACTCACCTTGTTCTTTGCAGTCTGGTCTCTCAGTTCATCTCCCTTCCTCCTCAAAAGCTCACGTTCTCTTTTCAAGGCATCCAAGTCAGCTTGCTGAGACCTACACAGGAAATGAAGCCCACATTGTCAGTATAAGCAATGCCATGTATTCTGGCCACACAGTGAACTGTTGGTATACAATAATTGAATATCACCTGACAGCATCATCCACACTGGCTCTGATGATACCGAGCTTGCCCTGCTTGTTGGAGTAGTGACGGTTGGGGAGAATCTGATCACCATCCAGTGTGTAGGCCTGGGAGGGAGAAAGAGTCTCTCAATAGTTTAGTAAGAATACAATCCTACAATGCAGATCAGATCTGTAGAGACAAGGCCACCACAGACACAGCCACTCACTGATAACACTCCACGAATGCGCTGGTGCTCAATGACATTGCTGGCTTCTGCCCGTTGCTCAATCAGCAGAATGGACTCGACTGAGCACTGGTCGATCAGGGTGTTCAGGACATCCACATCAGCCACGTCCAACATGTCCAACACAGTCGGGTGGGGACAACGCGGCTTCTGTACAGGCAGACAATAACTTTGGCTCAAATACCAAGTCATCACTGCATGCATGTTCCAAAATTGATATCGCAGAAAAAACCTGTCTTTGTAGTTGTGATACAGCAGGAGCTTGAGCGCCTGGATACAGTACAGCAGGTTTATAGAAAACTTAGATTATGGAGAAGAAAAAGTTCAGTTTGCCACACCCACTAACGTAGCCTGCACAGGCATCAAGTGGCCAGAGTAAGCACTGGAAACTGTTACTACCAACGACAGTGGAGCATCCGGCTTTGATGGCACAGAAACACAGCACGCTGAAACTGATGACTATACATACCGATCTCCAGGACTGATTTGAGTCATTTAAGCTGATTCTGGGTCAGACTGATTCTGGGTCAGATGCAAACCGAAGTCATTTAAGCTTCGTCCTGTGCAATAAACCTGCTATACCGGTACATGAAGTTATAATATGTACACTCTTGACGGTACCATGCACATTGTACAATGTAACTATATATGCAGGGGACAAACTTACATTCCTGCTGACATCATACACTCGGTCCTGAAATGGTAAGGAAATTAATTCTACTGTCACATGACACCACATGCTCAGGTCACATGACATCACACCTGGACACCCTACCTGAAAGGAGCTGATGATGGTGTCAATACGAGGGGTATTCCCACTGTGGGATCCCCGCCTGAACACTCCGTTGGCCAGCCTCTTGAACTCAGCGTCGTCATACGGGTTGTCTACCACAAAGCAGAACAGCACACCCTTCAAGACCTGCTCCACGGCTGTTGACCACTTGTAGTCCTTCAGGCGAATGTAGGACCCAACTGGACCCTTTGGCATCTTACGAAAGCGTTGCTGATTGTCCCGTAGGGCCTCTTTAAGGGATCGCATCAAGGGGCCAAACGCTTGAAGCTCGTCGGTCCTGGAGGACTGCAGCCGACGAAGCTGGTCCTCACTGTCCTTGATGCGGGCATCCAGGGAGCCTACTCTCCCCCTAGGTATGAGACACAGATAATTGATGTGAGCAAAATACTATAATACTTGCACACCAATGCAAGGCTTCATAAAAGAAAACACTAGCTGTCGATGGTGTGTTTGCACTACCAGGGCATTGGAAATCAAGCTGAGTTACCGTTCTTGCCTGTAAGAGTGGTTAGCTTCTTGCCACATATGGTGCTTTGCTGTCAACTGTGCCCCAGTGAAGTATATAATTGTTACACAGGTTGGAGTGCAATATAGCGAGGCCTTCGGCTCTGGAAAATACCTACACACTCGTGCAATACCTCGTCATAGTACGGTACGCGACAAAAAGCTGGGGAGGAGCCTGGGAATGAAGCTAGTAATGTTAGATTGAAAAAATATCGTCCATCTTTACTTTGAAGGACAGATTACTGCTCACAGGTGGTCATGAATTTCCTCACTGCTCTTAGTCAGGGTATGCTGAAACTGCTGGCGGTCGTTGGCAGCAGTCTTCATCCGATCATCCACATTCTTCATCTCCTCTTGGTGTTCCTTCAGCTGCTGCAAGCGGCGTTCTCGCTCACCTTGCGTGTCACGCTGGCTCCTATGAGGGGAGGACAAATATGACTGTCTGTCTGTCACAAGAGGGACTTACGCACATCAATCCTCACATCTCAATGCATTCGCTCCTCCGCTGCTCTAGGGCCGACTTCTCCTTGGTGTTGTCTGTTATCTCCCGCTTTACCGCTTTAACAGCATTCTGCAACCAAGGTCAACATTATACTGCACATTGATAACACAGGACACCCCCCCCCCCCCCCCCCCCCCCACTCACCTGTGAATCTCTCAATCTCTTGTCCCTAGTCCTCTTCTCAGTATGCATGCTGTTTCTCTCCTGGTTCACGGTGTTTGCCTCCTTCAGTACGTCGTCCATTGCCTTGTTTGCATCACGGAGCTCCCCCTCTGCACGTGCCACCTCCTCCTATGAGAGGTGAGTGGGTTGACAGCTGAATTGTCATGCACCATCAAGAATAAACCCAAGCTGCGGATGCAGACAGAAATCTGACCTCTGCACTCTGAACTCTAGACTCGTTCCGTGGAATCCTGCCCTTTGCCTTCCCAACGTCCGCTTCAATGGGAGGGATCCCCTACAGAAGTGAGATAGGGAGTTGTAGGTCAAACTAGGAACTCATGTGCGCACTATGCAGCTGTAATCAGATGCACGTAGTTGCTCTGTGTTGAGGAACTACCATACAGAGAATGATCACCACACTCTGTTAGTGCCAGGGAAGGACAATCAAATGGGGTGTGGCTGTTAAAACTGCAAGACATTTTAGAGCACATGCTGTGCTTCCAGGGCCTGGGAATTGTGACCCAAATACCTGGGTGTCTGTAGCGGTGGGTCAGGTGTTCCGTGGGTGGGGCCACACTAGCGGTGTGTGTGACTTTCATACTCATTCCCAATCCCATGTTAATCACATGCAAATAAAATATTTCATTCATGGGGGGTTGGGGTAGGCTTTCGCCCCCTTGTGAAAATACACAAGACGTTACAATATTTCACCCCCACTCGACCCATTTCCTAAATGGAACACTGTAACTGAAGACGACAGTACGTCAGGATCCACGCAGGGCTACTGCTCTTCATAAGAGGTGCTATCACATGTCTGCAGGTGTGTCAGCGATGAGATATGCCACTGTTGTGCACTGTGGCAACATGACTGCCATGACGGAGGTGATGTATGCTGAGAGAGCTGCCCAGCACCGGACTGCCATGAGGGAGGTGATGTATGCTGAGAGAGTTGGCCAGCACCGGACTGCCATGAGGGAGGTGATGTATGCTGAGAGAGCTGCCCAGCACCGGACTGCCATGAGGGAGGTGATGTATGCTGAGAGAGCTGCCCAACACCAGACTGCCATGAGGGAGGTGATGTATGCTGAGAGAGCTGCTCAGCACCGGACTGCCATGAGGGAGGTGACGTATGCTGAGAGAGCTGCCCAGTGCCGGATTCCTGTGCCACTAGCCAACATTTTGAGCCAACATGCTGTGATTGGTGGTGTCGTAGCTCTCAGCAAGTACAGTACAGTACTACACTGTGGGTGGTCAACCCAGTAACTCACACCTTCTCAATCTCTATGACGATGGCCCACTGGAGCTCCTGCTCCAACTGCTGCACTTTGCGCTCCATTTCCTCCAAAAGAGTGAATGTCGCCATCTGCTCCTCCAAACGCTTGGCATGACTCTCGTATTCCGGAATCATCTGCAGGGGACAAGATAGTCGCTATCTGATGCCACGATTTCTATTTCTTCACATGTGCACAGCAGCTATCCTGGCATACCAGGACCCAGCGCTGTGATTAGGGAGGCTAGGAAATCGCTACCACCAATCGTAATCTACATCAGGACGTACATGAATGTTACAACAATCAAGCAGTCATTATAACTCACAACCTTCAAAGCCCCCCAAAATGACCTAACTAGGGTGACGTAGACGTCATTTGGGCAAGCATAGCGAGTGTGGGCAAGGATAATTAAAACGGAACGTGGATTGGAAACAGCAATACAAATTATGTCACAATCCGTGTTGCGCGCGCAGGCGTTAGCCTCGCTCCCAGATCAGACTTCTTCCTGAAACTCAATAGCCTAATGCAGCAACCACAGAAGCATTGACAGCAAGCAGCAAGTCGTTTCATATCGCTAGGTGCTTTCTTAGTCGAGATAACCTAACACAAGTAATCACGTGTCACAGGCCCAATTTAATGACAGAGAGGCTGCGTACCTAGCTTCCGTTCTTACGAGTGCAAAGAAACTCAATAGCCTAATGCAGTAACAACACAAGCATCGATTAGCCTCGTTCCCAGTCCCACGCCCAGCTTTTCGTCGCTACTTAGTACGGTAAAGCGGGGAGGGCCTGGTACATTTCCTCACGTGAGTGACGTCAAGGGTAGAAAGGGGTAGAAAGACCGGAAGTTTAACGTGGGCGTAGTGGGTCTCAGAACAGCAAGAAGAGCGAAGGTACCAGGTAACACACCACACGTATCTAGCTAGCGGGGGGCGACTGTCATACTCACCGAGCGTTGAATGTGTAGATGGCTGAATAACACGCAAAACATAGCGTCTTCGTTCTGAAAATTTTGTGGTTTTTCAATTATGTCATGCTCACGTGAGGAAATGTACCAGGCCCTCCCCGCTTTACCGTACTAAGCAGCGACGTAAAGCTGGGCGTGGGACTGGGTACGAGGCTAAGCATCGATAGCAAGTAGTTTCATCTCTCTGGGTGCTTCCTTGGTCAAGATAACCTAACACAAAGTAAGCGCAACGCGGATTACGTAGTAAATTTATATTGCCGTCCAATCCACGTTCAGTTTTAATTATCCTTGGTGTGGGTGCCAATGACGTGTATAATTCGAAACGAGGTTAGACTCTTGTCTCTGATGTGCCCTAGAAGCTCTAGTGTGTTCTCTCTGACTCGCCAGCCTAGCCTCCCTCTGTTCAGCTGTTTGTTGCTCTCTCGTGGCTCTATCTCGTTGTCTTTGCTGAGCCAGCCTAGCCTCCCTCTGTTCAGCCGTTTCTTGACTGCGTGCTTGCTCCCTTCTGGCTCTATCTCGTTGTCTTCGTTGAGCCAGCCTAGCCTCCCTCTGTTCAGCCATTTCTTGACTGCGTGCTTGCTCCCTTCTGGCTCTATCTCGTTGTCTTTGCTGAGCCAGCCTAGCCTCCCTCTGTTCAGCCGTTTCTTGACTGCGTGCTTGCTCCCTTCTGGCTCTATCTCGTTGTCTTCGTTGAGCCAGCCTAGCCTCCCTCTGTTCAGCCGTTTCTTGACTGCGTGCTTGCTCCCTTCTGGCTCTATCTCGTTGTCTTCGTTGAGCCAGCCTTGCCTCCCTGTCTTGTACTGTTTCTCTGGCTGTAGCTTGAACCTCTGAGTCGTTTGTTCTATCCATTCTTATTCAGCTTTGAAGCAACGTTTTGGTCTTGTCAGCCAAATGACGCATGCGCTCAATGTCTCATGTTCGACCCCACCCATCCCGGAAATGCCCATGGCACCGCGCGAACCGACGACACGACGTTACACACCCCACCCATCCCGGAAATGCCCATGGCACCATTACACGTCTCCTGTGTGCATTGCTCACTACTGGGGGCTCGCTACGCTCGCCAATTATGCTGTATTGATGGTGCTACGTACCGATTCCTGCTTCATGATGCCCTCCTTCATCAACTTTTGGTTCTCCTGTGCTCGTTCGTAGTCATGGGCGATCTGCTCCAGGTGGGTTGCCTTCATGAAGAGCTGGGGGGTCACATGATCACCACATGTCAGTCACATATACACAGTTCCACCACAACTGCTATAATCCCTCCTCCCTTCAATGGCAAAGGGGTCTGAAACCACTCCTCCCAATCCTCACCTTGTACTTGGCTGATGGGTTGCTGGAGTGGAGGAAGTTTCGGCTCGTGTCTTGGTGGAGGAGGGACACTGGGTTGTCAATCTGGGGTCAGAGTGCACTAATTAGTGAAGCAAGGACAAAAGAGTATGGGAGCAAGGATCCTACTTGGATGTTGCAGTGGTCCAGGATGGAGGTGAGCTCCTCCTTCTTGTTTGAGACAATGGGTCCTTTCAAGCCCTTCATCTTATAGTTCCCTGTACCATCGGCACGGATCTGGCGTTCCACAACAATGGTACGGCCATACACTTCAGGACGATAGGCCTCAGCGCCACGGTTACGTAAGTGTACTATCACCTCAGCTGAGCTGCAGTAGGGTTAGAACATAAACACATGCTTGACACCGCTGGGGGCCGGTAAAAACTCAAGACTGGACTATGGACTGGGTTGCACATCAACTTCTTCATTACTCTCATGACCTGCTTGAATGCTCAACTACATGCACTCCCTAAATATGCAAGTCAGACTAGAAAATGTGGCAACAAGTAGAGGTCAAAGGTCACATGCATACCATGCAGCTACTACCACACCACTGAAGCAGTGGACTGCTGTGCCAACAATTGGCAGCCTTGGAGGCAAGTTTTGCAGCTGCTAAAGTCATGTGCACATGAGATTTGACCTATCCAAATCAAACAGGCAGTGGACAACAATGTGAAGAGGAACCAGTACTGACGATTCATGAACCATCATTCCATAGTCCAGTAAGTCCAGGTCGTATGCATGCCTTCGTACACAAATTGTTTTCAAAATCACATTACTGACAGAGTAT
Organism: Axinella damicornis; assembly: GCA_963931865.1. Classification (NCBI taxonomy): domain Eukaryota; kingdom Metazoa; phylum Porifera; class Demospongiae; order Axinellida; family Axinellidae; genus Axinella; species Axinella damicornis. The sequence goes on from OZ007506.1 coordinate 21,745,516, forward strand.
AGTAGTTGAATATACTGTATCATGACGAATATGGTTGACAATGCCCACCTGGAGCCAGTACGAATGAACTGCTTGAGGGAGGACCCACGCTGGGTATAGGCAGCCTTCCCCCCTAGTGCCACCACTACAGCAGTCATGATGGCACTCTTCCCACCTGTGAAGCAAGAAAGTATGTTAGGAAGCAATTGATTTTGAGTTCAGTGACATGGCTCACTTCCGTTCCTGCCGAGTACAAAGTTGACGTTTGGACTGAGAAGGATATCCAGCCTCTTGTGGCACATGAAGTTCACAAGCATCAACCTCTCAATCACCCCAACTTCTGCTTCTCTCGGAATGAAGCTCGAGTTTTTAATACCTGCCTGCTCTGCCTGTGAGCAGATCTGCGAGGCGTCCAAGTCTTGCGACGGTGAAACGATGTCATCATCCATTTCCTCCTCTTCTTCTTCGGTACCCTCCGACCGCAGACGCTTCGTTGGCGAGGGAATTTGCTCCTCACTTTGGTTAAACCGCACTCGCTTGGTCGCCATCTCGCAACACAAAACAGCAGCTAGGCCTGTCTTTTGTAGTGCTGGTTTAGACATGCGCAATAAATTTCGCGCCACTAAGTTCACACGCGTGAGATCATGTGATCTTCGTGACGTCACATTTCCGCTGCGCTTCGTCTCTCTTCGAAGTTCAAGGAGCGCGATCGCGAAAAAAAAAGTGCGAAGAAAAGAAGCGCGTAATCTGCGATCGTACCGCCGACGCCCTGACGAATCCACGATTCATCGTTCACCCTTCCCCCTGAAGAGAAACAGGCAGAAGGTACTCACCGCTTTGTGTGTCTCACCTTTGTTTGTGTTATTCTGCCTCCGTTTGAACCACTAATGTCTTTGTGTGTACGTGTTCGTATATGTATGTGTGTAACTAGATACCGGTTCGGAAGCGCCGTAAGCTCTGGCCTACGCGCGCGAGTCACTTTGTTTGTCGCCTTTGCCGCCAACTGTGACACCAATCCAGCATCGGGATGGCGTTGAAACCAGCAGGGTCAGTAGGCTGCTAAAACCCTTTTAATTTACTGGCGGCGTTGTACCACGGCTTGCACCTAGCCATCAAAATGAATATTTGAAATTCATATACGCAAATTAATGTTTTGGGGGAATTTCACTTTTTCTTTTTTCTTTGGCCTTAACTTTCCTTGCAGGTGAAAGATGACTACAACCATTACTACAGCCAAGGGTCCCAAGTTCACCCCCACCATTCTTCAGCGACAACCTCTGGGGGAATCGGACGCACAAAAATTGACGGACTCGACCAAAATGCAGACAGTTGAGGTAGCAGAGATTGCAATGGGAACCACGGATGAAGTTAGTCAGCAGACAGTTTGTTTCTCTGTAATAGGGAGTGGTGCATATTTTGTTGTGAAGTGTGATTTACACAGTTCAAATTTTGCATGCCAACAAAAAATGTATTTCACTCGCACTTCCCAACTCTCAGGTGGTGACTACCTCAGGTGGTGCTACTACTGAGGAGCACAACTATGCCGCAAAGCCTACTGTGAACGGAGACACCAAAACCACAACTACAGAGAAGGAGAACTCCTCCAGTGATTCCAGCTCAGAGGGGAGCAGTTCTGACAGCAGCTCTAGCAGTGAAGGAGAGAGTGACGGAGAAGAAAAGAAGGGTGACAAGTCGGGAGAGTCAAAGTCATCAGATTCCACCACCAATCTCAGGAGGGGTCGAGGGAGGCCTCGTAAGTATGCTGACGTCTATGCCACTGCCACCAGCTCCTCAACCCCTGCTGCCAGCCAGGGTCGGAAGCGGGCCAGCACTGGGAGGACCCCAAAGACCCCCGTCCGGATGAAGATCACTAGTTCTGATTCTGGGGAGAAGCTGAGCAGTCGTAAACGAGGGCGGGGCTGCGGCAACTGTCCCGGTTGCCTGAGGGATGACTGCGGCACTTGTGCCTACTGCAAGGACAAACCAAAGTTTGGTGGCCCGGGGAAGAAGAAGCAGCGATGTAGCCTTCGTGTGTGCTCCAACTTTGTGAGTCTTAAGGTTGCGTTTGGTTGGACTTTGTCCAGCCACGGCTCATCCATTGGAGTATGAGCCATGTGTGTGTGACAGCTGTTCAAAGTGTTCTCTCCCTATAGCTCACAGCTCCTGGTGTCCGCAACTTCAAACATCCCTCAGTGTCTCCACAGACACCGGCCACTGCGGTGGAGTCCGCACTTGTCAAGAAGAAGCTTGTGACCTCAAAGGCCACACCCACTTCCCAAGCTTCTACGCCAAAGGCGAAAGCTAAGCCCACACCCCAGGCCTCAGCTACGAAACCAAAGCCCTCGCTCACCCAAGTCCCTCCCAAGGTGTCCACTGGGGCGACAAGCACAACAGCTGCCATCACTGTTACCAGCGTGACGTCGGTCACTCCTGGAGCAAGGACCAGAAAGGTCTGTAACACTCACCATACACTCTATGGATGCGTGTACCCTGTGTCTGCAACTCCATTGTGGGATGGTCGAATCCAAGTAATGCCATGTCAGAATCCCTGATATTAAATCTATACTCTTGGAACTCTGATACTATAAATTTCAGGTTGGTTGTCCACAAACAATACTGAATTTGAAATTGACCAATCACATTGGCCAGTTTTGCCAAACACTATTGGTCAATTCATGTTCAATATTGCGTACTTTGGACAACCAATGTGAAATTAGAATCCTGGTCTCAGAACTCTGGTACCAGAATCCTGGTATCAGATTACTGGTCTTGGAACTCTGGTATCAGAATGCTGATCTTGAACTCTGACCTTTTCATTGTGTCTACCATTCCTTCACTCTCGCAGATTGACCCTGCTGGTGAGGCCAAGGTGAAATGCATCCACTGTGGCCGGGAACGGAAGCAGTCCATGGCGCGGAATGGAAAGTTCTGCTCGCAGCGCTGCATCTTGCATTGGCTGACTGATCACCCTGAGAAGACCCTGGAGGACGCCATCAACAATGCCACACATTCCTCTTGTAAGTACAGATACCCTATTCTAATTAATGCACGTCACTGCAGTTTGTATGTCGTATCAGGTTAGCAATCAGTCATGTTCAGACTCCTTGTCCCCCTCCAGCCAGCCAAGAGGCCAAGCAAAAACACGCCCGTGAGCTCAAAAACCTTCACATTGATATGGCATGTGAGTGCAGATAGCTGCACATAGACCACTGTTTATAGTGTCTATGATGTGCATGTGTTCACATCTTTATCCTCTTCTAGTGCCAGGTAGGACTCTCCCTCCTCCCTCCCCTGGGGCCTCCCCCTCCCCTCCCCCCACCACCAACCCCCTGTCGCCCCCCATCCTTGCCCCCTCTCCCAAACCACTCTCCTCGACCACTGCCATCACCACACGGAAACCAATCCCTGCTGCTGCTGCTGCCAAGAAGGAGACGCCCACAGTGTCCAGCACAAAGAGGCCAGCCCCCTCCCAGCCGGCTGCCACAAAGAAACCTAGAGAAGGTAGAGAGTGGATAAGTAGTTAGGTCGATGATGTTCTTTCAGAGCCCAGCCTGTCTTTTGTCCTGCAGAACCTGTGATGGTCACAGCCATACCAGCTGCCCTTTCCACTGCCAAGTCTGTGACCTTTGACCTTAGCAGTGCGGCCACCACGGTTCCTGTTACGACAGTGCAGGTGGAGCCACTCTCTGCCCCGCCCCTCTCCCGTACCATCCCCCCACCGTCCATTTCCATTGTACCGTTGGACCAGCTATCAGCGTTGGGCACGGCCTTGCTGAGTCAGCAGAGGAAGAAGCAGCAGCAATCATCCAAACAGTCCAAGGCGCTCATGGGTATGTATCCCAGTGAATGGATGCCTGACCTTCGGGTCCTCATTGTGTACCAAGTGGAGAATCTAATGGTTTGAGGACTCTCTCCCCCCCACAGCTGGCCTCCCTGCAGACCCTCATTCTTGGGGTGTGGAACAAGTGGTACATTACTTCTATTCAACCTCCGACTGCCGGGACTTTGCAGAGCTGTTCCGTGAGCAGGAGGTGGATGGGACAGCCCTGCTGCTCCTCTCCCACGAGTCCCTCGTCAAATGCCTGGGGATCAAGCTTGGGCGGGCTCTCAAGATCATGGTCCACGTAGAAGAACTCAGAAAGGAATACGAGAATCAAACCTGACAAGCTACAGTGCACTAAAACTTTTGGAAGTGTCACGAACAGCTTGGAATTTAGATTTTGTAAGCCAAGGATTCTTATACCGTACGTACGTATCACAGCTGATCACACACCACACAAACTATACTACCTTTTGTTTTAAGTCACTTCCACCACAAAGTTGTAGTACCCTGTTCCATTCCACTCGTGCATCCACCTCACGTTCATCACAGTACTGCTTTTGTTTTTTATTCCCACCCATAATAGACACCTAGGTTTTACACTTTCACGGCTGCTTCACAAGTTGTATTATTTTGTTATATTGTTGGTAGTACAAAAGATTTTTGGGGCAAAGAAACACGGCCACATATCTAAAAATTCAGAAATCATGAAAAAACAAACCAGTGTGGGTGAGATAGAAATATAGGAAGAGCTAGTGCTTCGGGTGTATAGACCATGCTGAATTGGAGGGATTATAGAGTCTAAAGTGGCTTGGCAGGCACTTCAGAAGCAGTCTGGTCTGAAGAGTGCTGCTGAGTCTCAGCCTCCCTCTCACGTAAAACCTGCAGTATAATATTATAGTGAAGAATCACTACTGAGATAAGCGACTTGCAAACTATGTCACAGGTCACAGACACTGCTTCTGAAAGTACACTGCTGACTGCTCTGAAGTGGTCTGTCACTCCTTTAGCGCTGCTCTTTTAGGTTCTTCCGGAACCCCACGCCATACTCCAGCCAGTTGAGACCCAAATCATGCATTGATCACGTCATGCATGGTCACTTGCAGCAGCCTCAGGCTACAGCAGCAGTACATACTGGCCTCAGGCTACAGCAGCACATACTGGCCTCAGGCTACAGCAGCAGTACATACAGGTACTATGCAGGCTTTCATTTAGAAATTTTCTCAAGAGGGGGCGAAATTAAGGTTCGATGAACTTTGGGGGGGCATAAGTGGCATGTGTTACTACACTTTACAGGGGCCTCCCCCAGGAAAATTTTGGAATTTAGATCCTCTGAGATTGATTCTGACACAATTTAGGGTCAAAATTCACAATCAAAACACATGTACACATACAGTATGAAAGTAGCTGCTGTTTGACTGCTAGCTTGGACCTTGCTTATTTATTTTCATGACACTTACAAAAGGGAATGGGGGGAGGGAGGGAGGGAGGGAAGGGACAAAGTTGGGATGTGTTACTAAAGGGGGGTCTGGGGGTCCTCCCCCAGGGAAAAGATTGGAATCTAGATCCTCTGAGATTGATTCTGATGTAATTTGAGGGGCAAAAATCACATTTTATTACTAACCATAAACAGACCTACATATGCACGTTACAAGAACTGTAATCTGAATGGCTTGTGCCATTGCCTATTTCATTTCACAGTACTGTATAATAGGGAATGTGAAAATGCCTAGGGGGGGCAAAGAGATTCCAAGGGGGGGGCGAATGCCCCCCCCCCCCCCCCCGCCCCCCCCTAAATGAAACCCTGCTATGTACCAATGAGCCTATACCACTTCCTACATATTATGCATAACATCTCAGCTAAAGGTTGATTCTGCAGTTAGTTTCCTGTCACACACTCACTCATCACCCCCCCCCCCACACACACACCTGTATCTTCCTGAGCTCCACCTCACCTGTGTCTCACAAAGCTTTCTAAGCTGTTCCTCCAGCTCCTTGTTCCTCTGCCGCAGTTTCTCAATGGAGTCACGCTGTGTCTGCTCAATCTTTAGCCGATCCTCAGCGCGATCTCTCTCATCCTCCATCATCTAGAGGAGGATGAGCAGGCATTTACCATAACGGGTAAGTACACTACATTCATCTTGTACGTTTATGACTGAATGGTTGAAGGTGAGCAATGTGGATGCTGGCAACTAAGCTGTCTGTGGTCACAGAAGCCAACTAACTTTGCACTGTCTGGACAGTGTGACAGTCTCCTTGAGGAGCTTCTTCTCACTCTTTCTTAACCTGGTGTTGTCAATGGACAGGGACTGCAGGGGTGTGAAGGGAGGGGTATTTACCATAAAAGGTCAAGCATGCAGTTGCTCCCAACCATTCTTACATCCACTTTCTTCTTGAGGGAGTGCATAGCAATGTCCGACTCGGACTTGGCCTTCCGTATACCACTACCGCTGGAGCCGTCCAGAGACTTCTTGCTTCCGGAAGACTTCTTACTGCTAAGCTGGTGGTCACGGTGCTTGCGGAAGTCTTCGTAGGAGGCTGACCGGGGTATGGAACTATTTCCACCTGGTATGACAAAGTCACGCTGGCTCTGCTGCTTCTGCTGAAGATTAGAAGACAATGGTTCCACCTTCCTATGTTTGCATATGTGTGTCGTAGTGATGGGGGGGGGGGGGGGGGGGGGGGGGGGGGGGGGGGGGTACATACATCTTTATCACCATTCTACAGACAGTAACGTTCTTAGGTCCTCATGCAGTGACGAGAAACAGATATGCCTGGCTAGTGGGTAGGGAGATAAGACACGACGTTAGCTAGTCCACGGCTGACCTTGCGTCTAGCCCATGTTCAGCTAGCTGCAGCTCCTTAATGTAGTGTTTCAGATCGTTGCATTCCCCCTTCAGCTGCATCAGTCTGCACAGCCCCAGCCGAAACGCACCTGCACAAGAACCAAAACCATTTTGGATACTTGTCCCAGACATGTTTTCCTTGTTGGGGAACAAGGAATAATAAATACTAGCTACTTTGTCTATTAAGGGAATTTTCGCTATGATTAACTGAGTATATGAAGGCTAGGCACAGGTCTTTTCTTAGCAGCATACGTGCACTTGCCCATGCAGTTTGAGTACATGGTCTTGAGCTCAAAGTTCAAAGTCTCAGGACTTGGTACTCCCTGCTGCTCTTATTCATTTATAAACTAGAGGTTATACGTACCATGCGCATTACTCTGACTTGATATAGGTACATTGTAGGCCTACCACCGATTATTAATACAGCATGCACGATGAGATAGCTAGGCTAGGACTACCGATTTTTAATACAGCGATGTCAGCATGCAGAATGCGATACCGTCAGTTGTGGCAGTAATGTTAGAAATAGGGTGTGGTCAAGTTGTATAAATTAGATGCACGACCTTCACGCAGCTTTTCTCAGCCTCTCGAGTAGATCTCTAACTAAGCCTTCAACAAGGCCTTCACTGCTCAAACTGCTGATTTTGGTGTCCACACACAGACACAAACCGATCACTTAACCCCTGCTGTGCGCATACACACGGGGTAACAAACACTTTGTAGAGTCTACAACATACCATCGCATACTGCTAACATGGTAGCACCATCTTACCGGACACTTCCTGTGCTGCTTCAGATGCCTGGTGGTACTGACGCATCTGCTGATTCAGACACAACACCACCTGCTCCCCACACACCGACACATGCTCACACGTCTCCAGTAACCTGCACAAAAAGGGCAAAGGCCTAAAGAGTGCATGTTCCCATTCAGTACCACAGAGCTAGGGCTCAGGAATGCAATATTTTCCTTCATTGCCAAATTTCAAATTTACTCTTCCATCACCTCTTGTTATCGGCTGGGCTACTAGCCAAGCTGCGCAGTTGTCCCAGCACCTCGAAGAAGTCCCGCACGGTATCGAGTGGGGAGAGATACGCTTGCTGGACGTGGCGGCGCTGCGCAGCAATGCGGTCTACCGGAGCTGGAGGACTCGCCATGACTCAGTGCAATCTGCCAGTTCCCTCTATGCTCCCTTGTCCACCGCTCCTCCCGGAGCCCGAGTCCCCGGTGCACTGTTCACTCCCGACAGCTACGCACATTCATTTTCAGGCAGCTTTCTTTTCTAATTAGCACGCATCCTGTCATCGCACACTATTCCAAAATTACACCAAATTTTCTGAATTTATTTCGGATAAATAAAGCACAAACACAAGATTAGAGGTTAATACGGTAGTCTGCGAAGAGACTATTGCAGAGTGTGAACTTGATGAGACTGGACTCTGGACAATACTTCAGAGTAGATGGTAGTCATCTGTGATTGGAGAGGGGAAGGGGGGGGGGGGGGGGGGGGGGAGCAACTGCAAAAACGTGACAGACAGTCAAAGTGGCACATGTACACACCTGCTCTTCATAAGTCGGTTTCAGGTGGCTGAGGTGATTTAGAAATCTCATTCCCATGCTGCACCACTGTTCAGCCTCCCTGAATCGCAGGGAACTAGGAAGAATAGACCAACAGAGGAGAAGTGCTTATAGTGATCTGGACATCGATAATATTAATCAGCATTGCATGAAGCCAGTTGTGACCATCACGTGAATATTACACAGTGAGATATTAAATGTATGCTGCAGTATATAAAACCAAATTGAATTGGTAATTATTATATGGCTATTATGATGAACCAAATTTGGCAGAAACAGCACCTGGTGAGAGACTTCACACCAAGGACACAGTGAAGCCATCAAAGAACAAGTCTTGTCTTGTTTGCTACATGTACACTGCCACTTGTTGTGGAGGGCGTCCTGGGGGCATGCATAGCCATGTTCCCAGGCCTTACGCACCTCCAGGTTTTGATCGTTTACAGCATGCAAAATTTCTGTAAGCGATCAAAAAATGGAGGTGTACAAGGCCTGGGACTAGTAGTATCTTGGGCTAGGAAGGAGATATGAAGCTGGGAATTGCACCATTGTGGTCAGCATGAATGGAGCATTCCAATGATGTCCATTTTGCTGTCAGTTGAATTTTGACCCAAAATCATGAAAATCCATGGAGCCGACTGAGATTTTTGACAAAAATGTGACTGAGATTAAAACCATTTAAAGGACATCATTTGAAAGCTCTTTTTTATGCTGGCCACAATGGCACAATTCCCAGCTTCATATCTCAGTCGCATATTGCTACATTGTACGTACAACACTAAACTCCTCATACCTGTACAAGTGTATTCCACAGTTCCAAGCTTTGGACAGGAACCACAGTATCTCCATCTCAGGAAATTTTTCCTGCAAAAATTTGCAATGTTGCTATAGATACTGAAGTGACTGATACACATACCGTAGTGTACGTATCAAGCGCCCACTACGTGGGATCCCAGCCCGGGCGCGTACGTATGCATGGACCAATTACTGGGTACGTCAGATGAGCAAACAAGCTACATAATTACATCCCCTGCACATCCCTGAATCCTATAATACCCTCCCTTATCCCACGTCCCATTAGCCCACCATGAGCAGGCAGCTCTTTTGAAGGAGATAACACGTTCCATTCATTGATTGCATGATTGATTGCAACATGTAATTTTGCATACCATACCTTGGCTCTTGACTGGAGCAGGTCCAGTACCTCCGCAAGCACGCCCCAGGCCTGCTCCTTGCTGGCCATGTCACTGGTGTTCTCCCCGCTACCCATACTCATCTGAACAAGACTGTGGTAGCACTTGCTGTATACATGGTGGAAGGGGGGGGGGGGGGGGGGGGGGGGGGGGGGGGTGTTTATACCCACCAACAGAAATGGTGTGTATCACTACATGTACCTCAGTCTGTCACAATCAAGTTGGGTGGCTCTGAGGTGACACTGAATAGCCATTTTTAGAGCACGTAGCCCAAGACTGTGACCCCTTGAAGGAACCTGAATGGACAGGGCTAGTGTGTGAGGGGATGTGGAGGGAGGGGGGGGGGGGGGGGGGGGGGGGGGGGGGGGGGGTAAATGACAGGCAGACTTGCAAATTGGAGCTCATCCACCTGCAATGGTCTCAAAGGTCTTTGGTTCAGTAAGGGCCATGGAGGACACCTGCTCCAGAACCCCCTCCAGTTCAGGGTGACCCAGATGGAGCTTGGCTTCAAACTCGTACAGTGCCAGGAGGGAGGGGGTGGGGTCGGATGAATCTGCCATGCCCATATCCAGCTGCTGGCAGACCACCCAGCACCCGGAGACATGCTCCAGCACTGCTTCCAGGGCTGACGTCTGAACAGAAATGTAAATAACAGCACTTCTCGCTGAACTGCACTGTATACTAAGAGAGAAGCCAGCAGTATTCAGTGTTCAGTTCCCTTGGAGCCAGCTCTTGCATGTTCCAACCAAGAGCCATCACCAATACCACGACAGCCATCAACATGCTCATACAATGAGATAACTGCTGTGGGTGAAATGGAAGATTGACCAGTATGGTTTGCTGGCTTCCCACCTTGTCCTCCGGCCGGACGGTGTTCCTGGCTACCTGCACACATGCTGCCGCTGCCATCAACTGACACGTCTTCTGCCTCCGCAGTGCAGATGGGTCGAGGGGAGCATTGCCCAACAGCTGTAAGGAGAGGAGGTGATATTATGGAAGACCAACTGTAGAGAGATTTCTGGGTTCAAACATACCCGGTGACATGCAGAGAAGAGCTGGCCCATCTCGTGGTAGTGCTCCCCACACTGCAGGGCTAGGTTCCAGGCAATCTTCATGAACCACACGGCCTCAGCCTCCCGGGAGGAGGAAGATGGAAGGGACTTGAGTTTCTCTCCCGCTTGCCGGATGTAGGAGAGCATACTGTGCAGTGCACTCCTGGAGAGAGAGGGGGAGAATGGGCCAGAGGGAGGGTGAGGGGGACGGAGGAAGGGTGAGGGGGGTGGAGGGAGGGAGGGAGGGAGAGTGAGGAGGATGGAGGGAAGGAGGGAGGGAGAGTGAGGGGGACAGAGGAAAGGAAGGAGGGCAAGAGATTGGGAAGATTATCACCTATGACAGGACTACTAGTTCATAACACATGCACACATCACAAACTCGACAAATTTTACTGTGCACTCAGGGCAATGTGAATAGCATATCAAACATATTGCTTACAGCTTTTCAACTGACTTTGAGTTCAAGAACGTGTGTTTGAGGCGGATCAAGCACCTGCAGGGGGGAAGGCACCAGCTGAGGTCCAGTACAGCTAAGGTCGTACTTGTCGTGTTGAGGTAGTGCTACCTGAGAGCAGTGAACATCTGCTGTGCATTAGAACTCTGTTCCACGAGTTTCTCCAGAGCGAGCACGGCCACATCACGGTTACTCCTCTGCAGACCAGAGGAGGACTCATTACTCAGCTCACTAATGCATCACACAATAGACCCTTCCTGTGACAAGCATTTCTGTTACTATAGCAACAACACCATTTGGACAATGTTGTGACAGAATTGCATCCAATTCTGAAATGTAAATCTCTGAACGGTTGTTCCCATAGTAACAGATATGATATTTCCCAGGTAGGGCCCATTAGCATCACAACTCATGATCAGCGTACAACACATACTATTATGATGGTTCAGCTGCTGACCTCAAAGGCCATCTGTGCTGCAATACAAATGAGTCCCACGGAGTCCTTCTCCTCCTCCACACTGCATGCAGACATTGCTTGCAGCGACTGGACAGCTGTGCAGGGGGAGATCACTACTGTTCACAGAGCTAGGGCATTCATAATAATCTGCAAGTGACGTGATGGCAGAAATATGTACTCCGCAATACTCTATAGAGATTGGTTCTTGGACGTTGACAGTAGTTCGCAAACAAATTTTATTTTGCGATCACCGTCTTGTGATCATCTTCATGCCTGAAGAAGATCACAAGACAGTGATTGAAACGTTGCAAAATAAAATTTATTTGCGAACTACCAAGAACCAATCTCTATAGAATAGGGCAGAAATATGGTTACAAAAAATGTTGTGACATTAACAACATCACAACATGACATGATTTCATGTCATGGTGCAACATGTCACGACCATCCAGTGTCCCTAATGACCACCTGCTCACCTTCCTCTAGTCTAGCCGCTAGCCCCTCTCCACCCGGCCGGGCGGAGAGGGGCTAGTGGCTAGACTGACCTTCCTCCTGCTTGTCAAGCAGCAGCGCCAGCTTGAAGGCAAGGAAGTGGGTCTGGGGGCACTCTGGGTCGTGTTCCTTGGCCTGCTGGACTGCTTCCATTGCCTGGGGAGGAGACACGGCGCATGAAGCATCAGAGAACGTCTTCCAGCATAACTAGACGTCTCACCCTATCAAAGTCCTTCATGTTGATGCAGCAGGAGCACCTGTTGCGCTGCATGACAGAAAAGAGTTCATATGACCGGCACAGCACTAGGAGAGTGTGCGGCAGTCTTTACTTGGAGCTTGGCAATGTTTTTGTCTCTCCCTTCCTGAGCGGGGAAGAAGCTCAAGGAATAGTTGTACCACACCAGAGACTCTGCATAGTCCGAAGCCTTTGTGTGTGTGTGCATGTGTGTGTGTATATACGTGTGGAGAGTGAGTGAGTGTGTATGTGTGTGTGTATGTTTACGCCACACACTGCGGTGTCAAATTAAAGGCAGCAGGGGGCATGACAATGAAAGGACTGCACGACATACTTCATATGCTCTAGCAGCTTGCTCCCACAAAATGAGGTGAAAGCGTTTCCGAGACTTCACATCCAGTGGGCCACCCGTGTTGTGAGCTAACAGACATGGGACAAAGGCAGGCACAGTAACCATAGCAACGTACACAGACGGTATTTCCGTCAGGCAGGACTCACCAGTGATACAGTCCTCCACCAGCTGCTTCGCTTCTACCAACTGCCCACGCTCTAGCAACATCTCCTGACATGCAGAATATGTGTATGTGTGATGTGAGGCATGTGTGGCATGTGTGTAATGTGTGGTTTGTGCGTATGTATATGTGTGTATGTGTGATGTGTGGTGTGTGTGGTGGTGTATGCGTGTTGTGTAGTGTACATATGCTTATGTATGTGTGTAATCCGCACATGTGCATGTGTGATGTGTGTGATATGTGCATGCTCACAAGGTGCAGGAGGTGGAAGTGGGGGAGGTCTGGTGAGTTCTGGTAACGCTTGGTCAGCAGATGGATCCCAGAGAATGCCAGGTCCTGCCTGCGGAACATGATCACGGTACAGTGTAGTATAGCCTCGGTCCCAGACCCAACCAACCCCAGCACGGATCGCTTTTAGTATCGCACGATTTATACTAGAAGCAATACACGCGCTGGATAAACGGTCTGGGAACGAGACTAAGTGTACTACACCACTCAATGCATTGGTATCACAGTGCGTCACCTGCTGCTGTGTTGTGTGGCCAGCCTCACAGTGGCCAGGGCCATGTCCACCGTCAGGTTGGGGTGGTGAAGGGTGTCCTCAAATGCTGACAAAATACGCACAATGGGATAGCCGAATCTTCAGACCGTGCACAGTACACACCCAAGAACTAGTGTATGTGGGTGAAGATTTGAGAGTGTGGTTAGGCAGAGGGAACATACCGCTGGAGAGTCTCTCATTGTCAGAGTCGTGCTGCAGGAGGATGCTGGTCTTCAGGAGATGGCCGGCAGGGTGGGAGTGCTCAGAGTTGGCAAGACCTGCAGTGGCAGGGAGAGGAGGAATCATCTCCTGCTGCGGGGGGAGATTGAGCACAAGGAACTGTAATGCAGTCTTTGCTCATGAGTGACCGACCCACTGCGTTGAGAGCCTTCTGCCAGTGCGTCCCTCCGTCCCACTCCAGGTAGGCATTGGCCAGCAGGCGGAGGGTTCGTGCCTGCTTGACGGCGCCCACACCAGACGGGGTCCTCCCAATGTCATAGCTCTCCCTGCACAGCACAACAGTAGTTGGTGAATCACAGCAAAATACTCTCTCACAATTTTTCACTGTTCGCTAATCAGCCATAACATACTGAGCAGAGACATTGGACTGTTGCCATATATAGCAACCCACTTGAGCCAGGTGACACTGTGCTGGTACTCCCCTTTCTGGAACACGTCCAGGCCAAAGTTGTAGCATAGCATCGCCAGGTAACCGGTCTGGGGAAACACAAAGAACTGTTATCACCGGTAGGACAACTGTACACAGTAAGGTGGGTGTGGTTTAGCCCCATTCCTAGGCCCCATCCGAAAATGGCCTGTGAACAAGGCTTAGGTGTGGTTCACATTGGACCCAAGATCTAGGACAATGGACCCCCTCAGAACATGTTCAGATCAGTTTCTCGTAGGCATGTCCATACCAGAAGGATTCCAAACTAAACCTGCACGTCACTTCGTAGCCTTGTTCCCAGGCCGCGTGGGAGGAGAGAGCGTTTTCTCTCCTCCCCACGCGGCCTGGGAACGAGGTTAGTCGCCTTGGAGAACATGTGCACTTCATACCTCTGACTCCAGAGCGTGGAGCAGCTCCTTGGCTTGCTGCACAAGGCTCATGGCAGTGTCGTACTCCACCTGACCCACGGCCTAGGATGCAATATACAATGTGCAGCACTTCACACACGTACAATCACAGGCAGTCAAGCGACTGGTCATATGCAGCTGCAAACCAGCTCGATGAGCTGGCAGGATAATTATATTGCCTGCTGACAGGCTGGTGAAACCGGCTTGACAAGCTCCTGACATGATATTGCAGTCCAAGGGTAACAGAGATGCTTCACTTACTCTCCTGGCTGAAACAGTTTTGGCTGAAAATTATAACATTTCAGATGAAGAGCTGACTCACAGCTTCTGCTCTGAAACAGAGCACCCTGAAGAAGGACCTTTGATTGCCTTTCTCCCTCCCTGACCCGGGGAATCTTGCCTTCAGCTTCTCACAGCACTGCAGAATGGGAAAATGATAACATAGTTGTAGAATAATGTGTGATCACAGCCCTTCCTTCAAAATGTCATTGTTGTTGCCATGGCAACAGCACATCTTGTATTCATAGTGCATAGAGATCAGGAAGGGTTGCATGATATGCAAAAGTGAAGTGTAAAACCGAACAGGAAGACTGAGCAGGCCTGGGGACAACGCCAGGCAGACGATGTACGTTGGTTTCACTAACCTCACTTGCAAGCAGTAAAGAAGCCTCCGCCATGGTGTGGTTTTCACAGTCTTATGAAGTAAGGGGAGGGGAGGCAGGGAGAGAGGTGAGGGGAGGGAGGGAGAGAGGTGAGGGGAGAAAGGAAAGGGAGAAGGTAGAGAGAGGGGCGAGAAGGGAGAAGAGGAGAGGAGAGGATGGAAGGTGGTGAATTACGCTGATACAATAAAACTAGTGTAGTAAGATGTCACACACCCAGCCACGCTCGTCCGGTTTTCGTTGCCATCTGCAGGAGATAGACACACCGTTGCAATTGTTACTGCCGTCCTGATCTTACACACACAGCATGCAGAGAAGGGGCTTGTGGCAGCACGTACTGTGATTTGCTTGTGGAAACTGCTCTCTGATGGCTCAGAAGGGTTTGCCATTAGCACAAGATTGCAGGCTATATGACGCACTGCATTATAACCAAGAATGTGGGTGAAGATCAAGTGTATGTGTGCATGTGACGTGTGTAGATTGTGCATGAATGTGTACACGTGTGAGTGTGAGTGCCATGGCTCCATCAGCCTACTCTGAGCATTGAGGTTGAGGGAGACGGCTCCTGCTGACTTCAGAGTGACGGTCCTATTCCAGAGACTGATGCCAGACGTGTGCAGCTGCGTGGCAAGGGCACGCTGCTCCCGTTCCTCGTAGTCCAGTGAGGGGAGGGACCTAAGCAGCAGTAGTGCCCTGTCTGCCAGCTCGGACAGATGAGCGTCATCATGACTCTCCACTAAATCCTTCAGTATCCCTGTGTGTGGCGGAGATACACCATTCAGACAGACGGAGCAGCTTGCAGAGCAAGATATAAACAGTGCTTAGTACTTCATCATACCTTGCAGCTGGAACACTGCTTGTGGTCCTTGTCCTTCAGTAGGCTTCTCCATCCCGCGTAGTCGACAGACACATTTAGTTCGTCTATGGATAATATAGTTCGCGTACTATAATTATTATCCATGGTTCGTCCAGGGTAGCGCAACTGCGTAGCTGGCCAAAAATTCGCGCCAATGAGCGGCGCGCGCCAAGCATTATCATGCAATGTAACAACCTGCGCTGCAATGTAACAACCTGTGTAATGTCTCTGAAAAAATATCTTTTGTCTCGAAAATAGAAAATATCTTTTACCAAATCTGTACAGAGATAATAATAATAATTTGCTCAGTAGAACGAAGAGGTTTCCATCCGGCATAGAATATGAACAGCTCTAGCTAGCGTAACAATAAAATCTCAAGTGGTCGACGTTACTTGTCCTTGGGATAGCTGGAATGCCAAGCGTCCAGCCATATCTCTCCAGACTCCTTCAAAGATCTGAACAGTGGAAAGCACCATCCGATAACACAGTGGCAGCTGGCAGTACGTACAGACACTATAACAGTCTACGTGCTGGCTGTGCACAGGCAGCAGACTTTCTGGTTGGGTCTGCATGCCACGAGACTATAGCACCCTTCAAACAGGTCATATGCTGGTACAGTCACTACTGCTGGTACACAACATGGTACCTACCTAACAATGTCCCCGAATGCTGTCCACAGTGGTTTCAGCTGGTAGTTGAGGTTGTGTTTCTTGCACAACTCTTGCACATACGGACGAGCACGGATGAAGTTGTGACGAGGCATAGTGGGAAAGAGGCTGTAAAAGAGAGAGGGGCAGGAGAGAAGTGAGATGTATGCATGTGTGTGTGTGTGTGTGTGTGTGTGTGTGTGTGTGTGTGTGGTGTGGAGGGGGCATACTGGTGCTCAATCTGGAAGTTGAGATGTCCAAGGAACCAGTCGATGAAGAAGGAATCCTCAACATTGCAAGTGCCTGCCAGCTGGAGTAAGGAGAGAGCTAGGTAATCACTGCAACCAGCTGCATGCAGGTGGTGTGCGTACAGTACCTGCATGGGTACCCAGTCCTTCTTCTTCTCCAGGTCGATGGGCATGGGGAGGTGGCTGATTTGAGTGGCCCACACAAACCAGTGGCTCTCGAGAATCCTGCCGAGAAATGAATTGCAGCTGTGTTCACAATCTGGTTCCAATGTATATTACTTAGTCCGCCATGCACTCGCCCCTTCCTCCTCCCACATCAAATTGCTTCTCACCTGATGATAAAGTAGAACCGGAAATTTGCCCAGAAGCCGCCTAGCAGAGCGGCGAACATGAAGTGGAATCTGAGGTAGAAGGCTACCATATACAGAAAATCCTAGTATTGGAAGAGAAAGTATAGGCCACAACGTGTGGTAATCATATAGCTGCAGGGCTGGTATATGAGAAGCCTCAGTTCAGGTGACCAAACGCAGTCCCACCTTCAACATCCGCTCCTTGATGACATAGAACATCACCTCCACATGGAAGTAGATTGGCAGCAGCATTGGCGGGAAAACTGCAGAGGATTAACCAATCAGAGGATCACATTCAACATCCAGGCAGGAAGCAGAGAACTGACTGCACTCTTTATGGTGACTGAACGTGTGACTAACCGAGGAAGAAGTAGTGGTGCTGCAGGTGGTAGGGCAGCCTCCCCCAGTGCTTCTTGCCCCACTGTAGGCAGGGAGGGGGGGGGGGGGGGGGGGGGGGGGGGGGGGGGAAGAGAGATACAACCTCAGTCCACAGAGGAACAAAATTACACTAAAAATATCTGCAAGTGAACTACATCATAACAATACTAGCCTTGTTCCCTGACCAAAGCCTGTGACTCTACCGAAACTACCAGTGTCCAGAAGGTTCCACAATGGGGAACTCTGAATGGCTCTACGCTGACAACAAAGTAAGGCTGTACATAGCCATGATTGTCACCAAGGTGAGGATGACATGTAGATCACGTGGAGTACATGCCATGTCAGAACAGCTTGCATGATTAATACAAGGTTTTCTGCTCTATAAGCGATAATGGTCAGCCCTACCTTCTCGGGGATGACCTTCCCCAGCAGGAACACATAGGAGATGGTGATGTCCGGGTCCTTCAGGTACTGCAGGGCAAAGGAATATGTTGTGACGGTACCCTAGCCTGTCACTTGCAAGGAACAACATTCCTAGGCGCTTGCCTGGGAATGAGGCTAGGAGCAACAGCATGTTCTACCCACCACGTTGGGCTTGGCGTGGTGCTGGAAGTGCCTGTAGTTCCACCAGAATGGAGACACTCCCTGTGTGTGTGTGTGTGTGTGTGTGTGTGTGTGTGTGTGTGTTTGTCGACAGATACTGACCAATGGCCTGTTGATGCAAGGCAGTCAGTTGTGCGCTTTGATTGTGCCATGTAAATAAACAATTATATAATTATGTGGACTCCACCAAATTTTTCCAAAAAGAGTCCGTGCAACACATTAATTTGGTACAGCGATATCAGTATAGTCCTGAATATCATCCTCGGAGAATACATGTCTGCTGACGTGGGTAGCACTACCTTCATAAGCCCAATGGAGATGTCGTGGAAGAAATGGTTCAGCTTGGTACTGTTGAACACACTGTGGTGGCCAAAGTCATGCTGCAGCCAGCCAGCCTGGGCCTGGCGGAAGAGAGATCAAGAGACGGTTGAGGAGAGATCAAGAGAGCTTCCAACATACATGAGAAGTCCATTCAGTAAACCTCTGTGAATGTATACTTTATATACTGCAGAGACTCAGTGACAGTTCAAGTGTACATGCCTGTGATATGGTCATCATGACGATGGCTGCCAGCCACGGTCCCCAGGAGTTGCCGAAGTAACGGAGAGTAAGCCACGCTCCTATGTCCAGCAACAAAATGTGAGCAAAGAGGCCGATGTAGTACCATGGATTCACCTTGAACAGATCCTGGGACAAAAACATTGGGTAGGTAGCTATACTCTGCACTTGATCATAAAATATTTCATGATAATTATAGTTTGAAGGGAGTGGGGAGCAAGGGGTGCACAGTAGAGACAGTGAGACCACAGAGATGAAAGATAACAAGAACTGGTCACCTGCTTTTCTAATTGGTTTCGCAGCTTGAGGAAATCCTTGGTAAGTTCTGAATGCTGTGAAGAAAACACACAGCAATAACTCGATCTACTGTTGAAAATAATATTTTAATGCTGGATCAGGAGAGTTGCTTAGCTTTTACCCGTGATTCTCAAAGTCATGCATATTCAGCAACCGTGAAAGTTTTGAATTAATTAAAATGCAGACAGCCCTACCTCTCTCTCTTCAGGCACGAGATGGCCGATGTGAAACTGGGATAGGAACTTCCTCACGTACACCTTGTTGTTGTGGAAGCTTGTCCAGGCAGCCTGCAGAACGAGTGGGGGAGGAACACCTGTATCAACCACACACACAATCCGTGAATAGTAGGGCTTTTTCCTTGTGCCTGCATGACCGCAGTACAACTGGATCTGCTGGAGTAGCCCGTCACTGAAAACTTAGAATGAGAGCGCTGCAAACCATGCAAAGGTCATCTTCACGAGCCCCACCCATTCTCTAATTTCTTGCATGCACCGTCCGTCGTTTCATCCGAGGTGGCGGTCCTGTGCACACGCACACACATGTAGGTTATCTACGCTCTGTTCTCTGCGTGCGTACGTACCGAGGCGTCCTGGCCGGCGTAGTGGAAGAGCACGGTCCCGCCGCCCGGGTGCCTGGCTAGCCACTCCGTCACGTTGTACACCTCTCCATGCAAGATAATCCAACAATCCTTGAATTTCTTGTGCTGAGCTACCTCCTCGCGCGTGAAGCAAGGCAGCGGCGATGCATGCGAGTGCGGCGGAGAGGGGGCCATCTTCGCTCGCCTTGCGCCTTGATGAGATCCCCAAAAAATCAGACCAGATATACAAGCGTATACAAGAAACCACGGAGAAGTAGGTCTACAATACAAAGATGGGTACAGAGTTAGAGGTCACAGATAGAGGCAAAGGTCAAGTTGGTGCCATCGAGGATAAACTCTTTATCCGGTACATCAGACCCCTGATGTTCTGCCCACTGCAGTAAGAAATGAGCATTCCAGATTGCAACCACGGACCATGAATACCCCATGAGGAGCACCACCTACCCTTCCGCAAGAGCTGCCAGGACGGTTGTAGACTGGCCAGCACTCAAAGTTGGTCTGGGAGAGCAATCACCATCCAATCCCAGCTCCAGCTTAGCTTGGGCCTGCGAGGAGAAACTGCTGTCAAGCGTACAGGGATATCACATGCTGACAGTTTTTTTGGTTTTTTTTGCATAGTACTCACTAATTTCTCAAATTCTTAGCCAACAATGAAGATACTACATACTCAATCAGTATTCCACTTCCACTGCTACAACCTATTTTCAACCTGCTCTTTTGTCGAACTCTTAACCCTAACTCAATTTTGTTAGATGAAATTGGTCAACATCACATGGTATGAGTTTAAGAGTCTCTCACCGCCTCTAGCTTCTGCTTGAGCCGATTGAGGTGTGTGGACAGTCTCTGCAGCTCCTCTGCCATGCTCACTTCAGCTTCTGAGAGCACAGGAGCCTGCGCGTCCAGGCGACACACCAGCTGCTCCACTCTAGCAGAGACAACACAGGAATTGAAGGTCCAGCCCCGCCCACTTATTCCTACCTCACACCCTCACCTAATTAACCTTCCACACTCCACTCATATCTATTTCAGCACGAGAATTCTTTCCAAATTTTAAAGTCTACCTGTGTACAAGTGAGTAGCTCTGTGCACGGAGATTCACCGCTCTCTGTTGGAGGACCTCCACGTTCTGCTCCACAGCCTCCTGGTCATCCCTCAGCCTCACCAGGTCCTCAATCTGCTGCTGCTTCTGCCTACACAGCACATCCATCCTGTGAGGAGAGACAGATCGTGAGCCAGAGCATCTCGCCAGTCTAGCCTTGTTCCTGGGCCCCCACACCCTAGGAGCTGGAACGAGGAGGCTACTCAGGAGTCTACACAATAGTGACAATATACTCCCACTCCTACAGACTTTAAAATATTGACAGAGGAGAGTGGTCTGCACAATAGAACGGTCTCACCACCCACACCTGTGCTTCAGCTTGGCTTTGGCCATGTGCTGCGGCAGGAGGAACCGCGTCCTGAGTTGCTGGACACAGTTCGAGAGAAACCGGAAGCTCTCCTGCTGCGAGATGTCCTGCTGCCCACCGGAGTAATGTCTCAGCCGTGGGAAGGACTCCTTCACACGTTCTGAGCAGAGGATATCCCAAATCTCCTGCTCAAATAAACTTCTGTGTGAATCAGCTGGTGGTCGGGATACGGCAGTGGTGATGTCAGCCAGCGGGTGCGGGGCCTCAGACCTGCATGCGTGCGTGTTACAGGGTACAGCATAGTAGTACCGCATTAGCAGGAAAATGTTCTATGGCAAGGCAAGTGATATGTGAGCCTACGTGGGAGTGAGGGAGAGAGTGAAACACTCCCAGTCCGAGGTGAGCCCCACAAGCGAGCAGCCAAGCAGAGGCTCCGAGATGATCACCATGCCTTGCAGCCTGCAGAGAGACATACAGGCAGCACCACAGTGTACAGGAGAGGGGGAGGGGGCAATCAGTGATACAGGCAGTACCACAGTGTACAGGAGAGGGGGAGGGGGCAATCAGTGATACAGGCAGTACCACAGTGTACAGGAGAGGGGGAGGGGGCAATCAGTGATACAGGCAGTACCACAGTGTACAGGAGAGGGGGAGGGGGCAATCAGTGATACAGGCAGTACCACAGTGTACAGGAGAGGGGGAGGGGGCAATCAGTGATACAGGCAGTACCACAGTGTACAGGAGAGGGGGGGGGGGACAATCAGTGATACCTGAGGACACCGGGTTCCATGGCAACCAGATACTCCACACACGCCTCTTCGTTGGGTGGCAAGGAGGGCACTGGGGATGTACAAGTGGGGGAGGGGGACATTCCAAACAGTTTGCATGCACATGCGTGTACAATCACGTACTATGTACACTGGCTAAGATGACCTGCAGATATAGACAAAGTGCTTGACAGCATTTATAAAATAAAATAAAAGATGCAGGAAAACGACAGGCGGTGTGATAATAATCATTGTACAGATCGTTATCACTCAGGTCCTAGCACATGTGTGCATGTGTGTAGCAGGTGTCTGTGTGTGCATGACTGCATGTACCTGCATCAGAGCCAGCGAATGCCTCCATGCTGGCTAGCCATGGCAGTGTGACCATGTGCACTCCATTGGAATGCAGCACGTAGTACCTGTGTACCACCACCGGATCTGCACAGAACACAAGTCAGCTAGTTTAAATCGCAACTGTACACTCACATCTGATTTCTAGCACGTACCGGGCAGGAGGGTGATCAGGGCGTCACCAGAAGTCAGGTCCAACTGGACACCCTCAAACACATACAGCATCTGGGAACTGGATCTCTCCTCCTCCTCTTCTTGTTGCTATGGTAACAAATATCCACTATTCAATATCAGTACACTGCATCACAAGATTTACACCGTCCCATTCCAGACCACCCTCTGACCTGGGAGTGACCTCATGCAGAGCTGCGTTGCATAGACCACTTCTGCATATGCAAAGTGTGGCCAAGAATTAGACGTGTTGCTATGGTGATACTGATACCTGCGGAAATTCTGGCAGCCCAAAATCCAAAGTCTAGAGCCTTATTATCATGTTCAGATAGGCCCAACTCCACTTGTAAACGGTCTTCCCGAACTGATCTTCAGCCAGGAATGGTATATAGCCTCGTTCCCAGGACGCGCGAGGCTAGGAATGGTATAGATGCTCTTCAGAACAGAATTCATAGCTGAAGACGGTACCTGTCTCTCCTCGTGGAGGTACACACAGTGGTAGAGTGCTCCACTGCTGTTGGCGATGACGAGTGCCGGGGGAGAAGTGGGGAGAGTGAGGATGGAGGAGGCGTCGCTGCCGTAGTTGTCCTCTGCTGGAGGATGCATGACAAGCGGAGGGGAGCAAGCGGCACCAGGGGAGAGAGTGGTCATGTGGATATCGCCAGTGTCCCACAGGATGAAGGCGGTGGTGGAGAGGAGGCTGAAGGCAACGACACTGTCCTCAAGGGCACAGCCATGGAGGAGGGTGGGTGTACTCAGTCGGAGGGAGAGGAGGGGCATGTTTGGGTCAGCCAGGGTGAACACACGCAGGGTATCATCAGAGGTGAGGAGGCACAGAGCCCCCGGCTGCTCCGGGTGCCACTCAACCTGCAGCAGCTGCAGCGAGTGCCTGTAGATACTGAACAGCTCCTCTGCTACCAGCACGACCCTGGAGGGGTGCATGTGTGTGTGTGTGCAGTGGAGAGAAATAACAGAACGTGGAAGTAGGTACCGCAGCCGGGATAGTGAGTACGTGATGTTTAGAGACTCATGCCTACCCTGGTAGACGTTCACTGAAGTGTGTCTACCAGGGTAAACATGATGTTAAAAGCAGAGTCCTGACTTGCAGTTGACAGTCCTCTGTCCCCCTCCAAACTCTCCGTGTGGCCCCCGAAGTCTGGTGAGCTTCATGACGCTGAGGGCCTTCCTGCAGCGGAGGGCAATGTGGAGTCCATCCTGGTCGGGCAAGAGCTGCAGTACCGCGGTCAGGGGGGCGCTGGTACACACCAGTGTCTGAATGATAAGGGGTTATAATATTACACATGTTTTCTCCTCCTAAAGAGAGAGAATTTGTGGGAACTTTCCCTCCAATGGACGAGACAAACAAGACATGAAATTATCTACGATGCACCAGTCTCAGTATTCTGCCAGCGGAGTCTCTATGCTAGGGCAATCCTAAGATAGTACATGTACATGCACAGTGCAGACCGGTCCTATATGATGTATGGTGCTAATTGCTTCACAGGTACTTTACCCCTCCTCCCGTTGGGAAACCAGCCTTTGGCTTGTCACAAAAAAATGGACCCCCCCAAAATGGTTCCCCCCGGTCCAAATACTTCGAAGTATTTGGACCCCCCCGGTCCGTGTACTTCAGATACTTCGAAGTATTTGGACCCCCCGGTCTGTGTACTTCAGAGAAGTACTGAAGTATTTGGACCCCCGGTCCGTGTACTTCAGAGTAGTACTGAAGTATTTGGACCCCGTCTGAAATAAGTGGACCAGCAAAAGACGACAAAGTGGACCAACCAGCCCTTCCCAAGGTTCAAAGTGTGAGCACGTGGGGGAGGGGTCCAAAAACTTCAAAGGGGGTCCAAATACTTCGGTAAAAGCTGAAAGAGCTTAACACCACCAATCACCTGGAACGAAGGCGATTGGTCGGGGAAAGCCACGAGCCGCTTGAGGTTGGTCGTTAGCAGAGCAGGCTGGGATTGGCTCCACACAAACAGATCTCCTCGAATATCGCACATGACATTCGCCCCCTGCAGCGGTTCCTCCCCCTCCTCCCTCAGCTCGTCGAAGATGGCGCTGCCTGGGAGCATTTCCATCCACGACTCAAGCTCGGGATCTGCCATTGTTGCTGGGGTGCATTAATTAGAACTACAGTGGGCGTCATTTAGAGAGCTAACGTTTGCAATGCAGTGCGGCATGCACGATGGCGTGCATGGCGTGCCCAGCTTGCCAAGAGTTCGGCAGAAGTGGGAGCCTGGAACTGCGGCAGATTAACGCTAGAGAGGCCATCTACGTATGCAGCAATTCCGAGGTGCTGATGTTGAGCTGCTTGAGTATCTTGATCATGTTCCTGATGATTAATATTATCCATGCAACAGTTAGTTCAGATGTCGGCAGTCTCTGCTTTAATTTCAAGGGTAGTCACTTGCATACTACCTGTAGTGACCAGTCTCACCCCCAGACCCTCTATGCACGCCCAGTCGGAAGAGAAAGAAAGGGGTGTGATCAACCATGGATTCAGAAATTATAGAAGATTCACTATTAAAACTTTTATAGAGACCGATCATGGGTGATTGATTCTCAATCCCAGTCACAAACACTTGTAGTGACTGTAATTATCCCTTGAATTTATGATGTTACATCGATCCCCTAGCCTCGTTCCCAGGCCCCGCCCAGCTTTTTGTCATGCACTTACAAGTACAAGTTTGTTCGCGCGTGGGAGAGCCTGGGAACGAGGCTATCGATCCCCATTAGTAAGCAAACTTTGTACACTTGTGTCTGAGCTAGCCTCATTCCCAGACCCTGCCTAGCTTTTCTTGCCTTGTTCCCAGCCCCCCCCCCCCCCCCCCCCAGCTTTTGTTGCTTGCAGGCGCCAAAAGCTGGGGCAGGGCTGGGGGACAAGGCTAGTGACTGACTGGCTCATTCTCTCCTCTTCCTAGTGCACCTACCCTATTGGTCTCTCTCCTCTTCCTAGTGCACCTACCCTATTGGTCTCTCTCCTCTTCCTAGTAGTGCACCTACCCTATTGGTCTCTCTCCTCTTCCTAGTAGTGCACCTACCCTATTGGTCTCTCTCCTCTTCCTAGTAGTGCACCTACCCTATTGGTCTCTCTCCTCTTCCCAGTGCACCTACCCTATTGGTCTCTCTCCTCTTCCCAGTGCACCTACCCTATTGGTCTCTCTCCTCTTCCTAGTGCACCTACCCTATTGGTCTCTCTCCTCTTCCTAGTGCACCTACCCTGTTGGTCTCTCTCCTCTTCCTAGTGCACCTACCCTGTTGGTCTCTCTCCTCTTCCTAGTGCACCTACCCTATTGGTCTCTCCGTGGCAGTTGTGGAGAGACCTGTTCCAGAGCTGATACCGCTGGAACACCACCCCTCCGGTGAACCCACGGCCAACAATGTCTTGGGTGAGCCTCAACCTTGCCGTTGTCCCCAGGCCCTCTCCCACTCTGCTTTCTTGCACAACAAGAGAGGGTCTGGGGTTAACTTTGTTACTAACAAGAAGATACCTCCGCTAGTGTGGGTCCTGCAGCAAGTCTCTCTGTGTCACATACAACTCTCTTCCTCGTTTCCCTAGCAACAGATGTATCATATGTGCACCAGCTGGCTGAAAGCCCGCCCTCTTCTCAGGTGTCTCCCAACCAGCAAACCAGCAGTATCCCCGACATCATCCCCATTGATGACGAACTTGATGCCCTGTTAACCTCTCTTTTGGACAATGGAACATAAAGTGCTCAGTAGTAGTGTACTGGTATAACTGATGTTTAATTTGTGCCAACGCAAAGTTAATTTTCACTGATCTGATGCTGATGTACATTGACAAGTGTGTGCATGCTCTTCTGGTCAGTCATCCCAGTTCTCCCAGTCCGAGTCATGGTCAGTGGCTGCCTGAGGACTCTCCTTCTCCTCTGGAGCCATTTCCTCCACCTTGTCCTCTTGAGCCGTCCCCTGAGACACTTCCTGAGACACCTCCTCCTGAGACTTGTCCTCTGGAGACTTGTCCTCGTCCTTCTCCTCTCCTTGATGCTTCTCCTCCTGTACCCCCACTGACTCCCAGCTCTCTGTGTCTGCTCTGTCCTGCCCTCTCTCACTCCCGTTGGGAGGCTCCTCCGATACACAGATGAAGCTGTCTGAAGACTCGGACCTGTGGTGCTCTGAATCCCTGCCAGGATTGGTCTGTGCACCACCGCCAGCTGGGTATAGATCAGGGGAGGAGTGAAGTCTTGTTGCAGTCTTCTGACTAGCCTCGTACCCAGGCTCACTTCCTCAGAGCCTGGGTACCTGGCTAGCTTCCACCACAGATAATAACGTAGATCTATCTATTATTAGCCTCGTTCCCAGGCCCGCCGTCTCGGGCCTGGGAACGAGGCTAATCTATTATCTATGCTTCCACCCTCCAGTGTTTGTGACCAGCCATACACAGCACTTGCTAGCATAAATCTGGAGTAGTCGCCAGCAATTTCAGGCACTCCCTAGTAATCCCTACTGCAATGTAGGTGGTAGTTTTGGACTTTGGTAGCCCAACAGGCTGCACGCTTGCTGTAAACAATGCATCTCTTTGTAAAGTTGTAAACAACTCCAGTCAAAGAAGTCTCTTTGTAAAGTTGTAAACAACGCCAGTCAAAGAAATGGAATCTCTTTGTAAACAACGCCAGTGGAATCTCTATTCAGCCATTTTACAAAGCTTGCTGAGAGGCCACTTTAGGAAGTCTTTCATCTCAAGTGTCTGGTGGGCCCCACTGTAGGACTACTGTGGCTATCACCTGAGCATTATTCAATTAGTACTCAGGTGCAGGCTAGCTCCTCCTTAATTGCCATTCCAACAGAGGGCTTCTTGTGGCCTCATAAGCTCCTGCCTGCCCCAGTATGGGAGGCAAGCTCCAGCCCCAGTATGGGAGGTAAGCTCCAGCCCCAGTATGGGAGGCAAGCTCCAGCCCCAGTATGGGAGGTAAGCTCCAGCCCCAGTATGGGAGGTAAGCTCCAGCCCCAGTATGGGAGGTAAGCTCCAGCCCCAGTATGGGAGGTAAGCTCCAGCCCCAGTATGGGAGGTAAGCTCCAGTATGGGAGGCAAGCTCCAGCCCCAGTATGGGAGGCAAGCTCCAGCCCCAGTATGGGAGGTAAGCTCCAGCCCCAGTGTGGGAGGTAAGCTCCAGCCCCAGTATGGGAGGCAAGCTCCAGCCCCAGTGTGGGAGGCAAGCTCCAGCCCCAGTATGGGAGGTAAGCTCCAGTATGGGAGGCAAGCTCCAGCCCCAGTATGGGAGGCAAGCTCCAGCCCCAGTATGGGAGGCAAGCTCCAGCCCCAGTATGGGAGGTAAGCTCCAGCCCCAGTATGGGAGGTAAGCTCCAGCCCCAGTATGGGAGGTAAGCTCCAGCCCCAGTATGGGAGGTAAGCTCCAGTATGGGAGGCAAGCTCCAGCCCCAGTATGGGAGGCAAGCTCCAGCCCCAGTATGGGAGGTAAGCTCCAGCCCCAGTGTGGGAGGTAAGCTCCAGCCCCAGTATGGGAGGTAAGCTCCAGCCCCAGTATGGGAGGTAAGCTCCAGCCCCAGTGTGGGAGGTAAGCTCCAGCCCCAGTGTGGGAGGTAAGCTCCAGCCCCAGTGTGGGAGGTAAGCTCCAGCTCCAGTATGGGAGGCAAGCTCCAGCCCCAGTGTGGGAGGTATACTAAACATCTCATGCAGTCAACAGTTTCTGCCAGGAGCTCTTCACGTTATGTGCTGCTGTTTCTGCCTAGTTGGCCTTGTCAGTGCAGTGCAGTGCAGTGCAGTGCTCTCACACTCGGAGCAACTGTGGGCTTGTTCTGATGTAGAACAGAGACCGTTCGTCGGTGGCAGTAGCCTACCTTCATCCGTGTCTTCGTCCCATTGCCAGTGTTGCTCCCTCGGCTTTGCCCTCGCCATTAGCTCTGCCCTTCGTTCGTCCTCCTGCAAGAAATACACCACACCCTCTGGTAATCTTACCGGGACACGGGATCAGTGAAACGTACCTGTTGGAGCAACTGTACTTTGTACAGGTAGCGCAACCAGAACGACTCATAGGATACTTGTGCTGGTACCTGCATCCATAATCAATGTGATGTACGATGTCATAAGTGATGTCATCAAGTACCGCATTCACAATGACATCACAGTGATGTCACTACTTGCAATTATGTGATCACATAGAATACACACACAAACAGACGTACCAGTTGTGCGTGAAGGGTTCTTATGTGGGAGCAGTTGACCAGTAACTGGGAGATCTCTGATTGGTGGGCCTGTACGTCAAACTTGGACTTCCACTCACTAAATCTCTTGTCATCATCTGTGGCAGAAACACAGTCACAAGTACATCTCATATTTACTGCCCAGTGAGGCACTGGACCAGTGGTTACCCTTGGGATCCGACAGGTAGGTGTCTACGGTCTTCTGCACAGCAAAGAGTTGGGCTTGGGAGCGATCATACGGCCCAGTTGGTACTTCTGCTGAGTGTGGTGCGGTGCTCCGCTGGGATTCCTGTCGGGAATCCATCCCTCCTTTCTCTGCTCCAGGCTGAGGGAGGGGCAACCGACTCAGCACTATGAAAACAGTCATCAAGTTATAGTACCAACCGTTTGCAGGAGTCCCTGGATACTTGTTGTAGCTCCTGACACGGCTGTCTTAGTGTCCGAACCGAGAACACTGACAAACTCTGCCAGGTCACGCTTGGTTGCACTTAGAGCATTCACAGACTGTGTGTGTGTGTGTGTGTGTGGTGGTGGTGGGGGGGCAAGATCTATAGTCTGGATCTCAAGACCAGACACATCACCGTTTGCGCTAGGTGTGGCTTGCCTAGAGACTATAATCCACTACTTTCTGCTGAAACTATAATAGTTCCAACTCAGGAGTCAGGACGTCACATGTTGTCAGGCTCCAGTCTTGTGTAGCCAGACTCCTAGTCTCGGAACCAGACTATTCACACGGCGGAATAGTCTGGTACCGAGACTACCAGACTCCCATGCAAGCATCTGGTTAAGTGAGACTAAGCACTATCTCCCAGTCTCGTTGCCAGACCCCCCTCGGAAACGAGACTAACTATCTCCTAGTCTTCTCCCTATTATTAGGGAGAATACAAGTGTGTGTGTGGCGGGGGGAGAAGATGTACCTTCTCTCTGGCGGTGGTCAGCAGTGAGGACCACCAGCTGTTGCTGAAAAGAAGAGTTGTCAAGATCAGTCTCATACCTACACCTGCCACAATACACCCTACCTATCGGCGGGAGATTCCGCGGTCATGATGTACCAGTTGTCCAGAAAACAGCACACTCGTACACTCTTGTCGAGTCCGTAGTGACGTACACTTTGTTTGGGGGGGCCGGGGCCGGGGATTTTGGTTATCCGTAAATCTGGAAATTTTGTTTCCGCCGGTGTTTCCCCATGCGTGCGCGTACGCGTAACACATGTGTAGTGAATTGAAAGCAACATGGTGCGAGTTCGCCTACGTTTCGACTCCACTCCCGTGCACTATGCGCGGCAGTGCTGGTTCCTCTTCGACCCGGACAGCTGCAGGCTGGTAGGGGACGTGGCCTATCTCATTGCAAAACGCTTTAACCTGCAGGACGCCCATGGGATACAGGTGAAGATCACTACAATGTTAGTCTCGTTCCCCATGCGAAAAATGGTCTGGGAACGAGACTACTACAATATCAGAAGTACATCTGTCAGTTATTAATTTGCTGGACATAATTTAGAAGAATGCATGTTATTTATTGTAGGGTGAGCCTGAGCGAGTGTATATGCAACCAAATGTTATTCTAGTTGCTATATGGCAGTTCACTGGGTGTCCAGCAGTTTTCTCCCTACCCTTAACTCTTTAAGCCCCATTGACGTCTAGAGACGTCATTTAGGCCCTATGCACTTGTAGGGCTTCTCGTCAGTCCAAAAAAGGGACCATAAAGGCTTCAGAGGGCCTAGGGACGACTTTGAGGGCCAAACTCAAAAATTTGGTCAGATTTCGGCGCGCCTCCCCCGCTAAACGTACAAGCGGGGGGGGGGGGGGGGGGGGGGGTATCGAAAGGGGGGGCGGCAGCCCCCCCTTCCCCTTCGCCTGTCGTGGGCGGTTTTTGATTTTAATGAGATTCATTGGCCCGAGAATTTTTGATTCTAATGATATTCATAGACCCCACCCAGGGCCTCAAGAAAACATGCAAATTGGTGGTATAAGGTGTGCCATCAGTCAGATCTGGTCCAAGTTTAGGGAAATGCTGGGCGAAAATCCGGCTGACATCCACCTTTGACCTCTGATTGCTGGGCTTGTGGGGAGTCATGAATATCATTAACGGTATTGCCAGAGGGGTCTCTCCATGTGTGCGGGCCCCACCAAGTTTGGCCGCCGAGGAGCGAATGCTGCGGAAGAGGAGTACCTACGAAAGTGGTGTGCGCTGAATGCATGAAAATGTGTCGTCTTGGTGGGAAGAATTCGGTGGTTAAAGGGTTAACGTACAGAACCTGAAACTGCAGGTATTGTGATCATCTTTCCACTGATCACCACTTCTGTTGCAGCTGTACATGGATGACTGTCTGATACCATCCAACGAGAGTGCACACATCTTGAAGGACAATGACATGGTTCGGTGAGTTCCAGTGCCGTGCAGCCTAATTTTGGAAGCGTTCAGGATTAACCTTGTTCCCACAGACCATTCCCTGGGAACAAGGCTATCCTGACTTGACTGATGATCCAGAACACCGACACTATTTTATCCCTTAAGGGTCCGAACAATTGAGGAGGCAGGAATCGTTTGCACTGATGCGAGTAGCAGGTGCGTGTCGTGTCAGCATGTACCGATGTATCCTGTTGCAAATTAAATGATCGCCTGTCTCTCAGTCCAGAGAGTTGCAAATTAAATGATCGCCTGTCTCTCAGTCCAGAGAGGTTGAACAGTGCAGTGCCACTGAAGAAGCCAAAGCTTGGTCATAAGAAGAGAAAGAAGGAGAAGAAGAAAGCTGCAGCTGGAAAGAGGACCAGTCCTGTAAGTCACTTTTCCTACCTCTCACTGTGAACGCTGCAGGTGAAAATGTTTTATTTATGCAGTCACCTGGAACAAGCAAGACTATTGAAAGGTACCACTCCACTAACGACTGACATTGAACCCCCTCAGTTCATGTTGCTGTTTTCTGTGCTGTATGTATGTGCTTAGCATTGGCACAGGCACTGCAAGTGTAGGGCCGTCCTCTTCCCAGAGGCTGCGCGAGGTAACCACCCAGTCTGCCGCGGGCGCCACTCACACCAAGTTCTGCAGTTCCTCAGATAGTGAGCCGGATGAGCTGCCCCTGTCATCAGTGGCTGCCCCTGCAGCACACACCCCCACCACCACAACCCCTGCCGCAACCCCTGCTTCACAACAACAACAGCCTCCTTCCAAGAACAGAAAGAACAGGAAAACGTTTCCCTCCGTTGTGGGAGGACCAAGTGATGTGCATACTACAAAGAATGTGATGTACCGGAGGGTAGAGGAGACCCCCCCAGCACAGGAGCAGAGACTGGAGCACACAATCAACGGAACTGGCAGTAAGGAGGAGAGAACTGGGAGGGAGGAGTTCCGTAGACCGCCAGCTGTGGCTCTACCTGTGCTCAAGAGCACAAAGGATTACACTGCATTACCAGACCTGCACGGAGCACCGAGGAATGGAGACCACATTGCTTTCAAGGTTGTCACGTCATAATCCATAAAACTAACCTATGATACAGACAGTCTCAAGTTGGCATTCTCAGGACATTCCAACTACTACAAGGAAGGAAAATAAATTCTCTGAAAAAATAGGCCTGTCATACTCCAAAGAAACAAGGCATTAAGTTCCCCCACTTAACACTGCTGATGTTGTGCTATCCCTACTTCGTGTACTGATCGATGTGATGACCTGTGTTTACTGTCATACTTTCCAGACGTTGGAGCTCTCTTTACCGGATTATACTCCAGAAGTCTCAGAGTACAAGGTATACAATAAGGACTTGGCATGCTATGCAACTCCTCCATACAGTCCCCACTGCCTGCAGGAAGCAGCTGTGCTAGACTATGATGCTTCTGCTAAGATTGTAAAACTGAAGTTATCAGAGGCAACTTTAAGGAAAGAGATGCTGAAAGGTGACCCTTCTCTGGACTTTTCTAGTGTAGCTGGACTTTGATAAGAGACTTTCCCCTCCACACCATGCACAGCCAGTGAGGTGGTGAAAGGACGGTTCACACTGGAGGAGGATGCACAAGAACCACTCACAGAGTGCCAAGATGTGGTGTGTGTATGTGTGAATGGGCGTGTGTGGATGTCTGATTCTGAGGTTGGCACTTGCAGTAACTTTCTGTGCTCTATTCTAGGTGGAGCTCTCTCTAGAACAACTACTGAATCTGAAACTCGTTCCTGCATAGGATAGTGAGACGTTACACCTGCAATCATTCAACCATGGCAATGAAGTGTATGCACCTGTGCTATCCATTGTGTATCCCTGTTCAGTTGTTCACTGTGTGTATGTGATGGGTCACGTGCTGACCAGCCTCATTTCTTCTTGCCCTTTCCTGCTTTCCCCTTTGCCTTGGACTCTCTCCCGGCAGTAGCCTGCTCCTCTTGTGCCATCTGGGCTGCTAGCTCTGCCTCCCGTCTGCTCTTGTCCTTAGTGTACTGACGCTCTCGAATAGCCTCCCGCCCAGCGTTGAGCTTGTTGCGCAGTTCCTCAAGGTTTGACTGTGAGGTTGTATCGGGAGAAACAACTAGTGAATAATTTATGTCAGAAACGTGAGTAGTCTCTCACCTGCCACTGCTCGGCCATCTCCAGCTGCTGTAGCTTGGTCTCGTTCCTCAGCTCCCGGTCATTGTTCCTCAGTTGCAGCACGGCCTGCCGCTGGAGCCGGTACTCTCGGAACACACACTGCCTTGCCTGCTGCCGCGCCAGGTGTTCTTCCTCTCCCAGCACTCGGGGAGACCCACCATCCCGGCTGGACATGCAGGGAATAGGGACATGTAAGCACTAAAATGTACGTCAAGACAGCTGGAGCACTGACTGTTCGTCCCTAGCCTCGTTCCCAGGCCTACCCCGTTTTTTTCTGTTCTTCGGTTTGCGTTGACAATAACACATGGATGCGGAAGGGCGCGTTTTTCACCGCCCTTCCGCATCTGTGTATTATTGTCGACGCAAACTGAAAAACTGGGTAGGCCTGGCTAGTTCGTCCCTTCATGCACAGCTTGCATTGCAGTACAAATGAGATAATATATAGTTCATCTATGGTTCATTCTGGTTTGTCTGCTACAGCTCACTACACATGTACCAACTTACACAATGAAAGGCGAGAGGTCCATCTGCCTGATCTGCACTGGCCCGGAGGGGGGCTGAGGCACGGACGAACTCTCACTCAACACAGATACAGCAGTTGACAAGTCTGTGGAGGCGAGACAGAGAATGTACGTCCAAATGACTATAACACACTGCAGCTGAGCAAGGGACGGTGATGGGTATCCACACAGCACATGATGGGACAGTGATGGGTATCCACACAGCACATGATGGGACAGTGATGGGTATTCACACAGCACATGACGGGACAGTGATGGGTATTCACACAGCACATGACGGGACAGTGATGGATACCCACACAGCACATGACGGGACAGTGATGGGTATCCACACAGGACATGGTGTACCTTCCTCTGGTGCTGCTGAGGCATCCTTTAATGCCCGAGACTCTAGGAACTTCTGTCTGGATTCCTGAGCCTGAGGGGCGAGCAGATCTCAACACATGTGGAACCTACAATGTACCACACATAGCTACATGGACTTGCACTACAACACCATGCCTCTCTATACACCAGAGTTGACCACTTCCTGCAAGAGGTTGTGGGTGGAGCACATGGAAAAGCAAGAGGGGCTAGCAGGTGCTATTAGCATTGCTGACTCTATCTCTCACCTTTCTGTTGCTCTGCCCGTAGCTTCCTACGAGGCAAGATACATGGGTCTAGCCTGCATAACTACCTACGAAGCAAGAGGCATGGTCTAGCCTGCATAACTAGTAACTTCCTACGAGCAAGATACGTGGGTCTAGCCTGCATAACTAGTAACTTCCTATGAAGCAAGATACATGGTCTAGCTTGCATATAACCAGTACAGTGTTTGGAACTTTTTTTCATCAAAATTGTAAATGCTACCTCACCCAGACACCTAAGGTCTTTGGTTATTTTTTGTAGTTAGTTTTAACTACAACTAGATCAAATGCTGTTAGCCATGCACGCTGACCTTCCTGCCCCTGCCTGGCTGCTCGGCCTCCCACGCCTGCACCATGCCCCTCAGTTCATCTGCTCTCTCAGTGTCCTTATGCAGCTCCAGACTGTCCTTGTCCTGCAGAGGAGCAACAGCGGGGTAGCTGAGGAGGGAGTGTCACACATCCCACAGCCATCACACTGGACGTGATGGACGGGGATCACTGTCCAGCTGAGGAGGGAGTGCCACACACCCCACCGCCATCATGCTGGACGTGATGGACGGAGATCACTGTCCAGCTGAGGAGGGAGTGTCACACACCCCACAGCCATCACGCTGGACGTGGTGATGGCTGGACGTGATGGACGGGGATCACTGTCCAGCTGAGGAGGGAGTGTCACACACCCCACAGCCATCACACTGGACGTGATGGACAGGGATCACTGTCCAGCTGTGATGGTATGATGTTCTTGTCTTGTCCTACTGTATACTTAGTTGGGCCTGAAGCTGATGGTTGTGGGTTCACATGTATGAGGCAGCAAAGTTCTTGCAGCAAAGTTCTTTGCTGGCCGGCTGATTATTCATGTAGGAGAGTACGTAATATGATGTAGGACCCTTTCCCGCTGGATCAATTCAATGCAACTTACTGCCATCTTCATGACTATTCTCAGTGTCCAGTGAGGTTTGTTCAGGTCAATCTGCAGGACGGTAAAGTTTGTTCAGGTCAATCCGCAGGACAGCCGTCACACAGGGTATGAAATAGCTATGTGAATGATACAGCTCCACGGGGCAGTGTGCCAGCCAATGCACTTGCCTGTGAGCCGACAGGCTGGGGTGGGGGGCCCTTCTTGCCACCGCCCTTCTCCTTTCCCTTCCCCTTCTTACCCGAGCTCGGCTTCTCAGACCCTGGCCGACCTGCAGGAAACCGTTTAAACATCACAAGCTTTGGAGGTTATTTGCACAAGTTATAGGTGGTTTCAGGTATGCCAATTAATGGCAGAAACAGCACTCCTGTTCTGTAGGGTGACTGACGTGCCATTTCTGCCAAAAATGGAACAACGAACCAAACAGCACACCTGGTGAGCAACAACAAACCAAGGATATGCAGTGAAGCCAGGTCTTGTCTTGTTTGCTACATGTACACTAGCTGCCACTTGTTGTGGAGGGCGTCCTGCATGCGCAGCCTTGTTCTCAGGCCTTCTACAACTCAAGTTTTTGATTGTTTACAGTATGCAAAAATACTGTAAGCAATCAAAAACTGCTGGTGTAGTAGAAGGCCTTGGAGCGAGGCTATATATGCATGCAGTTAGCAGACTGGTAGGTATCTTGGGGTAGGAATGAGATATGAGGCTGCGGGATTTGCACCATTGTGATGAGCATGGATGGAGCATTCGAATGATGTCCATTTTGAGAATTGTTAGCAACATCTATGAAAATCCATGGTATATTTAGCCTTAAGTCCGACATTGGAATGTCAAAATGTGCCATATAATTAGTAGAAAATGGTTTCCAAAATGTGCCAAATTTGGCACAAAACATACCCCTCGGAAGTTTAATACGCTTGTGCATGTCCATACTGTGCACGGTATGTTAAGTTGATGCTTAAATATGCAGTGTTCTAACTGCTCAGAACCAATGCCACACCCCTCTGCTCTTGAAAGCATGTCCGGGCACACCTCTGGTTGCAAGGGCGTCCAATGTGGCACTCTCTCGGCTGCCATTGGGCACTGAGCCAAGCAGTATGTATCCAGACTTGGTACAGTGGTTGCAGTGTCACTGGACCGTACAGTGGTTGCAGTGTCACTGGACCGTACAGTGGTTGCAGTGTCACTGGACCGTACAGTGGTTGCAGTGTCACTGGACCGTACAGTGGTTGCAGTGTCACTGGACCGTACAGTGGTTGCAGTGTCACTGGACCGTACAGTGGTTGCAGTGTCACTGGACCGTACAGTGGTTGCAGTGTCACTGGACCGTACACATAATAAAGTCCCTCACATCAGCTTATTCTGAATACCTTCATCCAGCTTATCCACTGATTTAATCATGGAAATGTAGGGCCATGCACTGTCGGCCACCGGCCAGCTATCCCGGAGTACTGTCGCCTGCAGGACATACTTGTGGCTCTACAGCAGAAGGAGAGGGAGGGGAAGGGAGAGAGGGAGGGAGGGTGGGAGGAGGGAGGGAGGCAAGGGGAGAGCATGTGACACCATGAATAAGGTACACACACACCACTGCTGCAATAAAGATGATGTCATCATGCACTCTTGATCGTACATATTGTATATGTGCGTACCTGGTTACTGCCAGCATCGGCTGTCACTGGCTCTGCACATGGAGAAATGCAACACTGAGCATCAGCAATCTCCAGTATACTCTCCACTGCGCTCTATAACCATGCATTCATGCATGCAGTGAGCCTAACCTCCCTCCCTCATTGTCTCTGTGTGGTTGAGCCTCAGTGTGTGGACAGGGATTACGGCATGACCCTTGTCCTGCACCTCTGCTACTGGTCGCTCGTGGTCCAGGATCTGGAGGGGGCAGAGCAGCGCACTCTAGCCTCGTTCCCAGGTCTGAGACGGCGAGCCTGGGAATGAGGCTAAGCACACTCTGACTACACTGCTGTGTGCAGAGTACCTCACCCAGTGCCCCACTGTGTCATGAGGTCCTTACCTCCAGTTTAAAGTAGGCATCACGCTTCGAGGTGCCGAGCTGCACACTAATGGGGCACTGCTGCACAACCTTCAGAGAAAACCTGGGTAGCGAGTGGCAGTGATGAGAGAGAGGCAGCTAGGAGAGAGAGAGGCACGTTCCCACCTGAACAGGTGTCCTTCTCGATCAGGGAGGCAATACTCTTGGACTTCGTGTGTGTGGAAGAGTGTTGTCACCTCCTCCCCCTCCCCCTCCACCCTCCTGGGGAGCGCTGGCTTGGATCCCACTAGCCTCAGCTGCCACCTCCCCCCCTCCACAGCCTCACCATGGGCCCATGCCTCCGCAATGAAGGTGTACCCTCCCTGCAGGGCGAGGAGATCCTACAGTTAACAATCACACCAGCATCAGTGTATTGTAGATCACTTCCTATAAACGTCCATACCTCTGCATCACAACGCAGCCCTCTGTCCAGCTGCAAGATCTGGGCGGAGGCCCGGAGCAGGGCTACACACCACCCACTACAGCTCCGGATTGTGGGAGCCGATGGGAAGGCGGCTAACTTGACAACACTATAACCTGTCCATTGAAGATCTAAATCCGAATAGTAGTCGGTCGACAGTATATTGCCATAGCAACAATGTTCCCCTCTCACAGGAAGTAGCTACCCTATGTAACGTACATGGAACTGCATGAGAATTGCCAGCACGTCCTGTGTACCTTGTTGGGATGGTAGAGGTGCGGCAGCACCGAGTGAAACACGGCGGGGACCTCGGACCCGTTGTCATTGTCCACCACTCTCAGCAGGCAGGATGTGACCGGGCTCTGGAGGCGGGGCACCATCAGCAGTGGCTCCGACACGGAGAACACCTCACTGCAGCGATGGGTGAGAGGGTTTAATGATTTTAGTCAAGTGGAAGGGTTGTGCTTTGTGAAAGTGCTTCCCTGAAATAACTTGCAGAATCTTAGAAGTAGACAGTCTTGCAAGAAAGCAGTGTAAGATACTTGCAATACCTTGCAAGATCTTGCAAGATCTTGCAGAATCTTGGAAGTCGACAGCCAATTTCTTGCAAGAAAGTAGTGCAAGATTCTAGCAAGATCTTGGAAGTCGACAGCTTATGTCTTGCAAGAAAGCAGTGCAAGATTCTAGCAAGACTTTCTTGCAAGATCTTGCAGAATCTTGGAAGATGACAGCCAATTTCTTGCAAGATCTTGCAGAATCTTGGAAGATGACAGCCATTCTCTTGCAAGAAAGCAGTGCAACACAAACATGTAATCATGTAATGTAGCCTCGTTCCCAGTCCCATACCTTGCTTTTTTGTCGTTTGCAGTACGAAACTGTGCTGCAAGTGACGGAAAGCTGGGTGGGGCCTGGAAACGAAGCTACATGTAATTAGGGTTGTGACCATGTTAGCAACAGCATGCAATAGTACAGTGACTGTCAAGGGATACACATTATACCTGTGTACGAAATATAGGTACAGCTCCCTCCAACCCTTACAATAGCATGAGTGCCTCTACTATGCATGTGCCATTCACGTAGCAAAGTAACTGCTATCTTCAAAACTCTCTCCATGTAAATTCTGCTTAGAGATGAATCATCTTGTTAGCTGTGCTCCCACCTGAAGACCACTGTCCAGGAGTTTGGTTGGATGGGTGGACACTGTCCCGAGTAGACACAGGTGAAGGCTCTCAAACACTCGTCCTGGTAGAACGGGAACGCCTCCAGGAGGCGTGGCTCCAGCTTGAACATATTCCTGAAGAATCATAGTACAAGTAGGATGATTGCCACAAGCACCCGTCCCTGTGGTGTTCAGTGGACTGGTACCTGAAGATGGCCAGCCCAAGAGCTTCAGTGTGGGGCTGCAGGAGGGATACACTCTCAGCGAGCTGTCCCACAGCGGCCTGGTGCTCGGGGCTGCCAGGGAGCAAGATCCGCTGCAGTCGACGATGGGTGTGGCAGCGTATGCAGTGCTGGATCACTCTAACTGCCTGGTGCTCCTCTACCGTAGCCTCTCTGGTGTGTGTGTGTGTGTGTGT
Organism: Axinella damicornis; assembly: GCA_963931865.1. NCBI lineage: Eukaryota > Metazoa > Porifera > Demospongiae > Axinellida > Axinellidae > Axinella > Axinella damicornis. The sequence goes on from OZ007506.1 coordinate 21,784,498, forward strand.
GTGTGTGTGTGTGTGTGTGTGTGTGTGTGTGTGTGTACATGTGTGTGTGTGTGTGTGTGTGTTGTGTGTGTGTGTGTGTGTGTGTGTGTGTATGTGTGTGAGTGTGTGTGTAAGTGTGTAAGTGTGTTCTGTCTGTATTGTGTGCGTGCATATGTGCTTGAGTGTCCCAATGTAGCCAGCCAGTCCAAACTAGGACCTCAGTACATATGATAACGTGTGTGCATCTGTGCAGTGGGGGAGTGTGTGCATCTGTGTGGTGGGGGAGTGTGTGCATCTGTGCGGTGGGGGAGTGTGTGCATCTGTGTGGTGGGGGAGTGTGTGCATCTGTGCAGTGGGGGAGTGTGTGCATCTGTGTGGTGGGGGAGTGTGTGCATCTGTATGGTGGGGGAGTGTGTGCATCTGTGCGGTGGGGGAGTGTGTGCATCTGTGTGGTGGGGGAGTGTGTGCATCTGTGTGGTGGGAGAGTGTGTGCATCTGTGTGGTGGGGGAGTGTGTGCATCTGTGCGGTGGGGGAGTGTGTGCATCTGTGTGATGGGGGAGTGTGTGCATCTGTGCGGTGGGGGAGTGTGTGCATCTGTGCGGTGGGGGAGTGTGTGCATCTGTGTGGTGGGGGAGTGTGTGCATCTGTGTGGTGGGAGAGTGTGTGCATCTGTGTGGTGGGGGAGTGTGTGCATCTGTGTGGTGGGGGAGTGTGTGCATCTGTGTGGTGGGGGAGTGTGTGCATCTGTGTGGTGGGAGAGTGTGTGCATCTGTGCGGTGGGGGAGTGTGTGCATCTGTGTGGTGGGGGAGTGTGTGCATCTGTGTGGTGGGGGAGTGTGTGCATCTGTGCGGTGGGGGAGTGTGTGCATCTGTGCGGTGGGGGAGTGTGTGCATCTGTGCGGTGGGAGAGTGTGTGCATCTGTGTGGTGGGGGAGTGTGTGCATCTGTGCAGTGGGGGAGTGTGTGCATCTGTGTGGTGGGGGAGTGTGTGCATCTGTGCGGTGGGGGAGTGTGTGCATCTGTGTGGTGGGGGAGTGTGTGCATCTGTGTGGTGGGGGAGTGTGTGCATCTGTGCGGTGGGGGAGTGTGTGCATCTGTGTGGTGGGAGAGTGTGTGCATCTGTGCGGTGGGGGAGTGTGTGCATCTGTGTGGGGGGAGTGTGTGCATCTGTGTGGTGGGGGAGTGTGTGCATCTGTGTGGTGGGGGAGTGTGTGCATCTGTGTGGTGGGGGAGTGTGTGCATCTGTGCAGTGGGGGAGTGTGTGCATCTGTGTGTGTGTGTGTGGGGGGGGTGCATCTGTGTGGTGGGGGAGTGTGTGCATCTGTGTGGGGGGAGTGTGTGCATCTGTGTGGTGGGGGAGTGTGTGCATCTGTGTGGTGGGGGAGTGTGTGCATCTGTGCAGTGGGGGGAGTGTGTGCATCTGTGTCTGTGTGTGTGTGTGTGGGGAGGGGGTGCATCTGTGTGGTGGGGGAGTGTGTGCATCTGTGTGGGGGGAGTGTGTGCATCTGTGTGTGTGTGTGTGTGTGTGGGGGGGGGGGGGGGGGGGGGAGTGACTGCAGCATGGCAAGTTACCTATTATTCCATGACTCGGGTGCAGCAGTGGCTGCAGTGGCTGTATGGAATGAACCACTCACTATGAGCTGACAGTACGTGCATCACGCTCTGACTGTGCGGTACCTTTATCCTCACTCAAGAGTCTCCAAGCACAGTCCAACTCCAGCACTGGAGCAATGAAATGGCAAGTGAGAGTTCTGTATATATACGTAGTTTAGCCTACCAGGCCCTTCTCTCCCCTGCACACACATATGAGGGGGTGTGGCTAGTACCTGGGTGGTCAGCCAGGGGTGCCATGCTCTCGAGGGTTGTGAGGATGTGGTGAAGGAAGGCTTTCCACGCAAACAGCATACCAGGGGTGAGTCCGTACTCACTGCCATGGCTGGACCAGGTGTGCAGAGCACTGGCCAGCATCACCTGCAAGTGAGTGTGTGTGAGTGTGTGTGTGAGTGAGTGTGTGTGCACGTGTGTACAGGTGAGATAAGTGAGTGGCAAGTAGCACTGAACTCTGACAGCCACACAGTGGAGAAGAGAGAGACGGAGCACTCCTCACCCTGGCGTGGCTACCATCGACGGCTCCGCTAGTGTTGACATCCACAAGTGAGAGGATCTGCTGCTGCCCCTCCCTTGGCTCCTCCCCCCACTTCTGGGCAGCCGACAGCAACGCACCTGCCACATGAGAGCAGTGTTCTAGAAACCTGCAGCTCTCCTGGGGTGGTCAGAGTAAGATGCTGAGAACATAGTCTACTGCAACGTGCATCCTAGTCTGGGTACCAGACCCCCGCGTGCGAGGGTCTGGTACCGAGACTATTCGCATCCAAGACTCAGACATGCTACTACTGTGTCATGCATATCGATCATGTGCACCAATTCAAGAACAGAATTACAAACACACAGTTCAGATGTTGGTTTGCAGAGGGTCTTACCTTGCTCATGAGCGACAGCACGTTCTCCTCATTGGTGAGCGTGAACACCGAGTGGGAGTACAGCTCCAGATGGTAGCCAAGAGGGGCCCTGGCATGCAGTCTGAATACATGACGGCTGGGGAGAGGGAGGGAGGGAGGGAGGGAGGGAGGGAGGGAGGGAGGGAGGGGAGGGAGGGAGGGAGGGAGGGAGGGAGGGAGGGAGGGAGGGAGGGAGGGAGGGGAGGGAGGGGGAGGGAGTGAACAAGAGTAGTCAAGGAAAACCCTCTCTCCCCTCTCCCGCCTGCCACTACCACTACCACTCACCCAGGGGGCAGTGTCAGTACGGCACCCACTGTCCCTGTTGTAGCAACCCTGAGGGCTGGCGGGGAGGCCTGAGTGGACCTCCAGGAGAAGGGCTCCACCACCAGGCTGCCCCGCACCACTCGCTCGCTCTGCTCTGAAGCGCACTGCGAGGGAGGGGGCTCTCCCTGGAGGCTGCAGAGTGGGAGCCAAGGCTTCGACAAATGCCCTGGTCTGGTGCCCTCGCGCCAGTGGCTGAGGGAGGAGAACACCAGCTGCAGACGTACCACAGACAGGCTGTCCACAACTGACACCAGTCAAGGAAGACTAGTTTACTGAGATATCCACTAGATTACTGAGCTACTCACTGATAGGGTATATACCGCCCAATTATCCCCTAAGTACTTGCTAAGCAATCAGGTCAACTATACGTGGGTCCAGTGGCTCAGAGCTAAGAGTGTCTGACTAGTATTTGGAAGGTCCCGGGTTTGAATCCCAGCTGTAAAGTAATGTCCATGAGTGCCAACCCTCTGGCCAGCAGCCGTCAGCACAAGGATACACAACATGTTGGCATCCTTGTTTGAGGTAGGCTGTGGAAATTGGTATATGTGTGTTGTGTGTGTGTGTGTGTGTGTGTGTGTGTGTGTGTGTGTGTGTGTGTGTGTGTAAGTGTGTGTGTGTGTAAGTGTGTGTGTGTGTGTGCATGTGAGGAGGGATGCTTGTGTGTGAGGAGGGGTGTAATACCTACCCACAAGGCCTGTTACTGCATGCTACCTTAAGCTGTGTGGTGACGGGGTCTTCTTGGTGACAGTGGCTGCAGCCTGTGCTGAATTCTCCACAGTGAGCTGCAGGAGTGAAACGTGTGCATGAGCTCCTAGCATCACCCCCAAGGTCTAGCCTCGTTCCCAGGCCGGGTGGGGGCCCGGGAACGAGGCTGCCCCAGGTCTAGCCTCGTTCCCAGGCTGGGTGTGCCTGGGAACGAGGCTGCCCCAGGTCTAGCCTCGTTCCCAGGCCGGGTGTGCCTGGAACGAGGCTGCCCCAGGTGTAGCCTCATTCCCAGGCCGGGTGTGCCCGGGAACGAGGCTGCCCCAGGTGTAGCCTCATTCCCAGGCCGGGTGTGCCTGGGAAAGAGGCTGCCCCAGGTCTAGCCTCATTCCCAGGGCCGGGTGTGCCCGGGAACGAGGCTGCCCCAGTGTAGCCTCATTCCCAGGCCGGGTGTGCCCGGGAACGAGGCTGCCCCAGGTGTAGCCTCATTCCCAGGGCGGGATAAGACTACCCCAGGTCTGTCTGGTCCCAGTTTCAAGTGAGCATCACATGCTAGTGAGTATGATTGACGACTCAGTATGCACATGGTTAGGGGTGGACTCACCGAGAGGTCACAATACGTCTTCTGATGTGCAAAACGGACGGGTCCTGGAACACACAGAGGCTCCTGCATTGGGACAAGCACATTATGATGTGAGGCAAATAGGAGTAATTGATTACTCTCCACCCAGCCTTCTAAGCCTGCATGCAGAGCCCGAGTCTTTGGGTGAATCACTAGTAGATATCATGTTCAGCACCAAGCTCTGATCTGAGCCTCGTACAACAGTTTGCTTGCTGGTATTGCCCCCCCCCCCCCCCCCCCCCCCCCCCCCCCCCCCCCCCCAGACTATCCATTGCAGGTAAAGTGTTCTCTTGAGCATGAAGTCACAGCAGCCACAGTAAACTTGCCTGAACGCCTTAACAAAGTGTGTGTACTCCATCCAGACCTTGTCACCACTGGATGAGCAGAGGAGAACAGAATGTGAACGGAAGAGTTGCGGCCAGCTCTCCCCACCTCACCAACCTGCTGTCAGAGAATGGCGGCACAATCTCCACAAATCTTGGCTCTGCAGGGGGAGGGGGGAGGACCGGGGCAGGGTCACCTGGAGACGGCTGTCTGTGCCTCAGGCCAAGGTAGTAGGGCGCCTGAGGGCAGAATCATGTGTGGGTGTGTGCATAGCATACCATACATGGGGTGTGTGTCGTAAGTGTGGGTGCATGTGTGTGTGTGCATGTGTGTGCGTGTGTGTGTGCATGTGTGTGCGTGTGCGTGTGTGTGTGTGTGTGTGTGTGTGAACCTGTAGTGTAGGTGGTGGAGGCTCTTTTGGTGGGGGTTGAGTGGCTGGTTTCGGACTTGTGTGAGTAGCATGGGGTGGGAGGGGAGGCTCTGCCCTCCGGGGATCAGCCCCGCCTCCTTCAGCACTGGCTCGGAGGTGGACTGGGGGGGGGGGGGGGGGGGGGGGGTGGAGGTGGCATGTACTGGAGGCCAGTGACACTATTGCTCTGACCTGCAGACTGGAGTGGTGACTCACCAGGGAGAGTCTGGGGCCCACACCAGCAGCTAAGCTGGCCAGGACGATGGTATTTCTCTGCGTCCCCTCGTGATGGGTAGCAGGTTGCTCCCCGTCCTCTCCCTCTAGCCTCTTCCACACTGGGAGAATGTCCATCAGGAGCTCCCACATACCCTCCGAGTTAACCCTGAGGAGCAGAAGTGGTGAGATTGCAGCACCTGTCACACATTTGCAGTCTTTGAAAACCCACTGAACATACGTCAGGCGAGACCCTTACAAAAACCTCTGTGATAACATCAGCAGTATTGGAGAGTACCATTGAGTACCAGCGCATACCTGATGGGCAGTATGTGGGGGATCCACCCGGTAAGCATGTGGATGACGCTGCTGTCCCCAAACTCACTCCACTCACTGCCTCCATTGAAGCTGCATACACAAACAGAAACCAGAAAGATAGACACCAGAATACCGGTATACCCACACGACACAGCATGACACTACATGAAATCACATGACATCACATGCTGGTGAAAGGGGGGGGGGGGGGGGGGGGGGGGGGGGGGAAGAGCCTGGAAATGAGGAGAGGGGGTGGGAGGAAACCTGCTCACTCAAGAGAGGCAATCTTGAGGATGGCCTTGGTGAGGATTGCTGGCCACAGTTCTGCTGGGTTGGGGGTCTGGGGGAGGAGAAGAACATCCCCCTCTCCCCCTGGCTCTCTGAGAGGCAGCATATCGTCCACTGTCACCTTACGCCATGCACCCTGCCGGTATCAGAGGGAGAAGATGCTCTGCTCATAACTGCCCATACCAAGCACTGTAGAGTGGATGAAGAAGCTTACTGACCATCCAATACAGCCGGATGCAGTACTTCCCCAGGGGGTTGAACTGCGGAGCGGGGGTGCCCTTGGGATGAGGGTGGATGTGTTCCCATGGTCTCCAGCCTCCCTCCCCCTCCCCTCCCTCCAGCACAGCTGAGAAGGAGTGGCGGAACTGCCACAAGGCCGTCAACTGACTGAGCACCCAGCACATCAGCTAGCCACGGAAGAGAATCATGAGAATAACAGGTGCTGTGTATGCATCGAGTAATGTCATTTCTGAGTCATGATTCCCTGGTCTGTTGTCCGACCAGCAACACATACTGGGGAGATACAACAAGAGCACCAACTGACTCTATTTCTGCACAAAGGCTTTCAGCAAAGCATTACCTAGATGCAAGCATACTGCTATGATACACACATACCTCACTGTGCATAAGTGGCTGTTGCTATGATACACACATACCTCACTGTGCATAAGGTGGCTGTTGGCAGAAACCAGGTCAATTTCAGAGCAGTCTGGGTTCTCCACAATCACTGGAGTCTGTGTGAAGTATGGTACAGCGTAACTGCTGTACAGGACAGCAGCACAACCTACTGCACGCAGTGGACCAGGTTCACTGGCAGACCAGGTTCACTGGTTGCATGCAGTGGACCAAGTTCACTGGTTGCATGCAGTGATCAACTGGCAGTGGGAATACGACGCAGGAATATTGAAGCACAACTATCACCAAAAAACGGTACAAATTGAGCCAAACTTGTTCTTTATAAAAGTCACATAATTAATATTGCAGCACTTCGATGTGGACATACGAGGTCCTCTGACCTTTGAGCGCTTAAGTTCCACTAGCATATTCTGTGGAAACGATTCAGACTTTGAGGCCAACACACTCACCTCATACAGATCTGCTGGCCTCTTCCAGCACACGCCCCCCTCCACCAGTGATGGAGGAAGCTCCACTCCCTCCACATCTTCATACAACTGTGAGGTCAACCAGAGCATGTTACACTAGCTTGGCATCCTCATACTGTGAGGTCAACCAGAGCATGTTACACTAGCTTGGCATCCTCATACTGTGAGGTCAACCAGAGCATGTTACACTAGCTTGGCATCCTCATACTGTGAGGTCAACCAGAGCATGTTACACTAGCTTGGCATCCTCATACTGTGAGGTCAACCAGAGCATGTTACACTAGCTTGGCATCCTCATACTGTGAGGTCAACCAGAGCATGTTACACTAGCTTGGGCATCAGTACTGCATCAGTCAAACATCACCAGTGTTGTTGTTATTGTAGCTTCATACCACGACAGCTTGAGCGGGCTTGCCCTTCTCCTTCCCTTTCCCTGGCCCCAGGTCCTGCAGATTAAGTGACAGTGAGAAGAGCTATGGTACCGCACCAAATGATTTGGTGGATCTCTCCCAATCATATCCTTTGGAAGCTTACTGGCTCCGTCAGTACACTGTCACGTGATGTACAGTCCGAGACTCTATTAAGGCTGCATCACAGTCCTACAGGAGTGCACGATGACATCATCCCCGGTCCCTGCCACAGTGATGATGTCATCATCCCCGGTCCTGGATCCCTGCCACAGTGATGATGTCATCATGCACTCCTGCATGCAAGCTGCTGTGCTTGGAACACATGTATGCTCACACCGCAGTTAGTCCTGATTGATGCTAGCTTGGTGTAGCCTAAGGGATGCACAGGTACTAGTATGGACAGCTGACCCATTGACTACAGGAAGCTGCTGCATGCAAACTTCTGCATATTTGATCAGCTCACCCATTTCTCAGCAGCTAGCTCTGCTTCACTCCACTCTGGCCAAATGGACACCTTCCTTGCAGAACCTTCACTGAAATATTTATGTACACAAGGTCGCAGGCACTCGGTAAGTATAGTATTACGGAAGCAGCAAATTATGCAAACTACCAATGATGTGGACTCACTCGGCTTGCGCAGAGCTCAACCGTTCCTTTGATTCTTGTTTGCCTCGAGTGCTGGCTTGAGAGGTCTTGCCGGGCATCGTCTCTAGCTCTTTTTCGTAATTTAGCCCATTGTTGCTATGGCAACGCTCACGTGCAAATGCGAACCTTGGTACATGGTGTGCATTAAATCAAGAGTGTATAATAATACACTCAAATGGCTAGCCGCTTTCTCCTCGTCCGAGTTCTTTGGAGCGGGAGCAGAGTTACGGGACGAAAGCACAAGTATGCAGCCTGGAAAGTAGCTTGCGACCAGAGACTCCATACTACTGGGGTGACTACCCGTTGCAGAGAGGAGGGGGGCGAGACTGACCGCTCGCATGTTTCACAACAACGTGAGGAAAGGTTTTCTGAAGTGTTTAGACATTCCCGTTTCGTGCAAACTGTTGGCCCAGTGGGGAAAACTGTGAGAGGGCAAGTCATTGCAGTAGTGGATGGAAATTTGTACGTGGACTTCGGCTGCAAGTTTCACGCTGTTGTTCCAAGACCAAGACTGAAGTCAGAACTGTATCGCAAGGGGAGCCAGGTCAAGGTGCGTGTGCGTGACTTGGAGGTAACAGGACACTTCTTGGGAGACAGCAGAGATACATCTCTCCTTGAGGCCCGGGTAGAACTTATTGGATTGATGGACTCATGAGAGGAGTGGTGTAACATACTCTAGACCAGAAGTTGAGCGTCTGACATTTTCTGCATGGATACGTCTGCACATGGCTGCTGCCTTGCATGGTGTCTCTATTCCATGGACTGAACCCAGTCCATTTTGTGGATTATGGTCTGGGTCCAGTCCGTGAAATAGGGAGGTCTGTGGAGCTCCAGCAGTGTTCCTACTAGTAGCTCTCAGAGCTCCAGCAGTGTTCCTACTAGTAGCTCTCAGAGGTCCAGCAGTGTTCCTACTAGTAGCTCTCAGAGGTCCAGCAGTGTTCCTACTAGTAGCTCTCAGAGCTCCAGCAGTGTTCCTACTAGTAGCTCTCAGAGGTCCAGCAGTGTTCCTACTAGTAGCTCTCAGAGGTCCAGCAGTGTTCCTACTAGTAGCTCTCAGAGCTCCAGCAGTGTTCCTACTAGTAGCTCTCAGAGGTCCAGCAGTGTTCCTACTAGTAGATCTCAGAGGGGGGTTATTCCCGTAAATCACATCTATGACCATGGTTTAAGTGCTTGGGCATACATGACCAGTCACCTGTATTAATGTTTTCTGAATCAGAGTGCAAAATGGTCACATGCACTCTACTCCACCAAGTCGATTAGAATGCACCAGGAGGACATGCACTCCTGAATGCACATACATAGCTAATTTTATAAATTGAGCAGGCAATGCCCCGCACACCCCAGAGTTGCGTAAAGTCCCAAGTGAAAATGATTCGTACCAAATTCCTGTAATCACATTGCAAGAAATTCTATAAGACAAAAAAAACTCAGCTCATTAAACAATAGCTTACAAAAACGTGTTCTATCCTATAAAGGAAGCAGGCCTAAAGCATTCCTTACTAGATCTACGACCTAAGTTCCAAGCTAGGCAGGACGAAATGTTTAGAAGTTCTCAAAGTGGTGGATAAAGGCTGGGCCCTCAAAGCGGTTGGTGGCAGTACAGGCATCTTCCACACCGTTGGTCATGCCTGGTGGACCACAGGAGAACACACCGATCTTTGGCAGGAGTTGGTATTCTTCCTGGAGGTTGTCGAAGAAGGTGTTGAAGTCGGGGCGACCAAAGTGGGTGATGGAGCGTAGACCAGTAAACAAACTGCGTCCAGACAGCTTCTGGAAGTGGCGCTCACAGATGTACTGCAAGAGTAGAGAGTAGTGGCTTTAAACACACTGGTATACCAACATATCAAGGATGAATACACTTACCAACATGGTGGTTCGGAGGTCAAATTTATCAAAGAACTGAGTGACAAAAATGTGGACCTCCACCAGCCCCTTCTTGTCAGCGTCCTCCACTTCACGGATGATGTCAGTAAACCACTCATACTGCTTCTGTGTACGAGTCACCCAGATAAAGAACACCTGCAGCCAATTGGAGAAGAGGTAGTAGGTAGGTTAACCTGCAGACTTGCATTTTGACCAGACTGTTGAAAGTGGAGCCTCACCTTCTTACACTGGATGGGAGCTCCAATGTTGAATCGGTGCACAAGCTCCTTTAGGATAGAGGCGAACGGCGTCACTCCGATGCCACCACCAACCAGCACAGCAACTTCAAAACTGTTCCAGTCCTGGTGACCCTCACCATATGGACCATCTAAGAATAACTTGGGGAACGACTGTCCATGCAGGTTGGCAGGATTGAAGTTATCTCGGAAGTTGTAGGTCCAGGGCCCAACAGCACGGATGTGAAGACTGAGGTATTCCTCGTGTGGAGCAGAGCTGATGGTGAACGGGTGGAACTCTCCTGGGTTCTGTGCTGCACTGGCAATGCGCACCCACTGGCCAGCCTTGTAGTCGAAGCTGGTTGGCCTCTTAAAGTAAATGCCGATCACTAGGGAAGGCAGGATGTCTGAGCGAACTACACTGACCTCTTGCTTACTTCGGCTGGCAGTGACGAGTTGATCCAGAGCAAAGATAATGCCCGGCCCAACAAAGAACCATCCAAAGAGTGGATCCTGCACAAGACGACCAGAGCCATGCAGGAAGGTCAGGATGTAGAAGGCAGGATAGAAGTGGTGGGTGACCCAGAAGGCACGGTAGGTGTATCGACGAGCGTACTGGACAGCAAACACAAATATCACCACAGTCACCAGAGACAGAATGAATGCTGAAAAGCCTGTAGAAATAAATACACTGATCACAGCTCCTCTAAATCCAATACAACACAGACTGTACTGCTAGCTTACCAGTCATGGTCAGGAACAGCCAGTAGGTGAACTTGGGCAGTACGTGAGTGCGATGATACACCTCACGGAACAGGCACGTTAGATCGTTGGGGGTCTGGGTGGAGATGTGGTAGAAGTTGATGCCGTGGCCGATAGCATGCATGACGGTGAAGAAAAGAGCAGTGAGAGCGATGATCTTGTGGAAGCTGATGTACGAATCGAATGGAACGTAGTAGTTGACGATGGTCTCCCTCAAGAAGGTGATGAGATTGCGGCACATGGTGAGCAGCAGGACAGAGTAGGTGAACATCATTCCCGAAGCAGCCCCACGAGTGACAGTCACTCCATAGCCGGCAATCCTCCTCAGTCCACCAAACTCCCTCTCCACTGAGTAGTAGTACGCCCTCTCTCCAAAGACGCCACCACACACCAGGAAGAAGACTGACAAGTAGAAAATGTGAAGCCTGTTGTTTTCCACCCAACGTCTGAAGATGGCAAACTTTCTGCTGATCTTGGTATTGCTTAGCATATCCTTTTTCACCGGAACATCGATCGTTGGGCCAGTGTCACCAGTATCTGCCTGACCCTGCTTGCTGCGTGGATCTCCCTTGGTGGTTCTACCATATGCTTTAATAATGGTACGACGAGCCCTGGCCGGTGCGGTTTCCCGTGCACGGTAGCGAGATGGAACCGCCTCTCCTTCACCTTCGGCACCCAGTGGAGTCTTCTTCTCGATTTCCACCTCTGGAACATCAAATCCACTTACTTTGAGGTGGGCGCTGCTCAGCTCTTCCTTGTGGTCCCTCAGCAGTACGTTGAAGTCCTCGAGTGTCAGGTCTTGCTTGTTCTGGAAACCGGCAGCAGTGAACATCGAGTCGATGAGCTGGTCCATCTGGTCAGGTGCCACCGAGGCATTCACCATCTCCATCATGGCCTTGAGCATTTTCTTGAACTCCTCCCTGTCCAAGATGCCACTCTTATCCACATCATACATGTCGAACATGAGCTTGATCTTGTCTTCTGGAGAGCCCTTGGCAAAGATGACAATCATGTCCAGGAACTCCCGGAAGGAGACAAAGCCGTTGCCATCTTGATCGATAAGCTGGAACATCTGGTCGACAAACAGTGAATCTTTCTTAAGCGACATGGCATCAGCAAATTCAGTACGGGTTAGCTCACATTCCAAAATGTCTCTTCTTGACTCACCAACATCCACGCTAAGTTGAGCTCCCTCGCGAAACACTGACTTGAAGAAGTTCTCAAGGAGGTGCTGCCTTTGCTTCTTTGTGAAAATTCCTTTCATCATGATCTTCTTCTGAGGCTCTTCGATAGTGTGGCCAACACCAATCTCATTCAGGAAGCCCTGGATTTTGTCAATGAAGATTGTCTGATCGAGAGCGCTGTTGCACCGTAGGATCACATCATATTCATGTGGGATCTTTACCACAAGATGGGTGTGGTCATCAAACGGCCTGAGGATCATGAGCTTTGTCTGGTTACGGAGGTCAATCTCTCGCAGAACCTCATTGCCAAAGTACAATACAATTTTTCTGCCGGGACCTAGCTTCATGCTAATCTGGCGAGTTTCGCTACGCAGTCCTGCTCTCAGCTCCCAAGCCAGTAGTATTTCACCATCACCGCTGGTTACATCTGTGCCCTCAATCTTCTTGGATCGGGTTGTGCGACCCGCAGACAAAAACTGTGCCCGTCGGTGCTTATTGTAAGCAGCCATCATGAAAAGCAGCATTACAATGATGGAGACATACAGAAACACGAGGCCCCAGATGAAAGGTACCTGCCACACTGACTCTGAATTATAGTAGTCGAAAGTCCTCTGTGGGCTACAATCGTCCATGTAGAGTTCGCTCAGCTGGTACGGCTGGGGGCACACTGTTCGATTACTAAGGAAGAAGGGATCATCCGAAAGATCCTCATCTCGAATATGTGTTGTTAGAATGAGGAGTTTCTTGATTGTCATGTTGCGGATGGCAAGAAATTCAGCTTCGTCAAATATTCTGTGGAAGACAAGGAATAAAATGAGATATGTGTATGATACTTACATACATTGGACAAGCATGTCTGAGCACAATAACTGTTACGGGACATGCTTACTTACCCATTGGCCTGATAGTTTTCATACCAGAAGCGGTCACCATGACGGATCCTCATAAACTGGTCGAACAGAACCTCTGAGAAGAGTACTCCTGGACCACTTGGATCATTTGGGAACGTAGTCTCATATCCGGATGGAACGGTTTCAGCGAGACCACAGGCCCAGATGTCACAGCGATCAATGTCGTTATTGTACACATCACGGAGGTTCTCAATGCCATTCGTGATGATAGAATCATTACCGTACAGCGGGTTCAGGTCTTCAAAGCTGTTCACACGCGGAAGTCCATACGCAAGACGAGCCGAGTTGAAGTCGGGGAGACCATGATCCCTTGCTCTCTGCATATTAACAGCCATCAGGTCACGACGATTGAACTCCAATGGACCAAACACCTATACAATGAACACAATAGTAATTACGGCAACGTAAAGGTAAGACGAACGGTAGAAACAGGGATAAAGATTCACTATGCAGAAAAGGTCTCCTTACGCTTCCTCTCAAATCTGGGGTGATGATGGTGTCCTCCCTCTCGGTAGCCTGGGAGGCCATACCCAGGTAGAATGGGTCAACGTTGGTCTCACTGATTGTCACCTGTGGGTTCCAGTAGGCGTTGCAGGTACGAACAGCAAAGTGAGCTTTATCGGTTGCGTCTGCGTAGGTGTAGCTCGTACGGAATGCCTGGTTGTTCCTGTAGATACTTCTGTCCACAATGTTGAAAATTTCTTGAACATCTGAATTGTTAATCATTTGACCATTGGCGTATGGAGTATAATATCTGTCTATCAAGTCGGACCAGGATTGAATTCGCTCCCTGCCAGGGATACGATCCAGGAAGGAGTTGGTCTCTCCGAATGTCTCTGAGAGAGGACTACCAAACCGGCACACATTGGGGTTTGCACTGTGGAAGAGATCAGGTCATGTATAACTAAGTGTGTGCTAGTTGGGGCAAGCTGTAGCTAAGCCGCTTACAATCTGCCATGAGAATGATCACAACCGCTTGCAAAGTATTAGATAGTTAGTACTACTCACGTGACCCTCAACGAATCAGACACCTCAGAATCGATCACATGACTGAGCATTAAAGCACACTTTTCAAAGATCAACAGCTGTTTCGGGTCTAGTGAGTTGCACTAAGTAGTTTAGATGCCAGTTTGCAGTGCATTACGGGCACTAAAACCCGTAATGCACTGCAAACTGAAATACCGGGTATTTACTTAAAACTCCTGCATTGCATACACACAAGCTTACTCTAGCTGGCGCCTCCAGACTCCAGGGGTCACAATGGTATGGCCAAATCGCATAGCAGCAGACTGGAAAATGTGAGCAATTTGAGGATTGATTGCAGGGTTGTACCCAGTTCGGCCAAAGTAAAGACTGTATCCCGGGGTGCTCGCGTAAGGGGGCAGACCACCACTGATCTTTCGTGGGATGAAGCGAGGGAGCCACTCGTTGTAGACAATGTGCTGATGGGTGGCGATGGTGAACTGACGGGCACGGTTGAACAGCCACTCATCCTCTTCGTAGACCCCACCCACACCTCGGAATCGGTTCTGGAGTACTTTGGCCCAGTAATTGTGGACTCGGAACCACAGAATACCCATGGTTAGCAGAAAGGGGTTCTCGTCACCACGAGGGTTGCCAATCCCTGTAGAGAAACAATTAATGTGCTAATTCTTTGCACAACTCCACATGGAAATTAATACAAGACTGTACACACAAAGATACTCACTCCAAAAGCGATTGACCGAATACAGGTTGGAGTGGTTGACTGGAGGAGCTGGGTTGGCCATTGGGAGACCAATGGTATTTGATATTGGGAACTGGTCAGCGATTGGTGCAGTCTGGTTTAGTGCAGCCAGTTCTCCATGTTCATAGGACCTGAGTCCATCGGCCCAGGCCTTGGTGATACCATACATCAGTCCTCCATCGAACCAGGGGGTGATCTCATTCAGTTGCATCCTCGGGTTGTTAGGGTTGTAGCCTGTGCCAAAATCGTACCGTGATCGGAGGAACGGGATTTCCCTATCTGATCGGCAGTCAGGGTCATAAAGCGCATGGCATTTAGGGATACGCATGTTCTCGTATTCAGGAATACAGCCAGCAGCCTGGGCATCCAGCACCTCCTCCACTACTTGTTGGCCTGCACGGTTGAATTGAAGTCGTATAATAAGTATAATAATTATACAAGTGGTGTAAGGACAATACTGGAATTGCCTCACACTTGCAAATATCTGAGCAGTAATTGACATACCCAAACTCAACTGCCGACTTACTGCCGTGACCTGATATGGGCATGGAGTACTCAGGCCTGTAGGGAGGGGGGTTCGGATGAACCCCCCTTCTGGGCAGGCCAAAATAATATGCTGTCTAGCTTCACAAAATCTTGTCGACTAGCCACAGAGAAATCACCATCGTCAGAACAAAGCAGAGTTTCTGTCGCAGCAGTCTGAGCATGCACGGTACGAAACGACATCGTGGTATTAAAGACTCACATGATGGAACAACAGAAACGTTAACTAATAGCTGGCTTGCATTTCCTTTCCATGTCATGAGTGAGACAGTCACGGTACAGATTGCAAGCAAACCAGAAGCAGCGGTAGTGCAGTGCAAAGCGGTGAAAGTGCTACGAGAGCCCATCCAGGTAACTGAAAAACAGCTGCGAAAATTTTTTCTGCACTTCGCGCGGACAGATCAGTACTTTGTGCCTCTGTTCACTGCCTTTGGCAGTGCCCGTACTGAAAAACAACAAAGCGTGCCTCTGTTCACTTCCTTCGGCAGTGCCCGTACCGAACCTCCTTCCTGGAAATCCTGCCTATGGGCCTGCTACTGGCATTTAGTTGCTATTCTGGTCACCTCATTATAGCCACTCTACAACTCACATAGAGAAGAAAAGAAAGCACCCCCAAGCATTTACTTACCTGCAGCCTTGAAATAAGTGGGCCTGCAGTTCCCAAAGAGCTAGTTGTTTTCCACGTGGCTAGTCCTATGGGTCATGTTTGTTTGTTTTTACCCCGCGTGCGCATGCGCGAAGCGGGGTTAAGCAATCGGTTTTGGTGTCTGTCGTCTGTCCACTGCAAAAAATTGAAATCTCGCCACATAGACCCTCAAAAAACATCCAAATGGAGTCAAACAATAGCAAATAGCAAAAAACTGCTCTATGTGTACCTGACTGAAGTCAAGGCGCTCCGTTTCGCTGTATTTCGGCTATTTCCTACTTTTCATAACTATTCATAACATTGGCTCCACCTCTTCGTGACTTCAAGAACAGGACACGCAGTGCATTTGGAAACTTCATGCTTCGAGATGACCGCTAGGAAACAGTGCTTTCTCACGATCTATGTACTTCACAGACATCATGGCTATTGTTTCGGCTGTTTTTTCCAGCTATTTCCTATATACGGTAAGCGGTCACTCCCACACCTTGGATATGGCCATACACGAACACAGTATATGCGATAGCAGCCCTGTTCGCCGTTGCGCATCGGCAGAGATGTCACGTCGATTGTATTGCATGCATCCTGGCCTGACGTTCAGCGCGGGGTATGTGTTCTATGAACACCTCTAGTTCTCCAGGCATTTGCTCTCAGTTGCAAGCCTGTAGCAAATATTGTGGCCTGGATCCAAGCGTCTGAACTTTGCAGTGTCTGTATTCGTAGGCAATTTCTGGGACACCCCTCGATAGCTAAACCCTAGATCAACCCTCAAGTATTCCACCTTTGAACCCTTGGTTTATCTTACCAAAGAAGGTGAACAGGGCGGTTCTCTGGGTGGATGCAAATCCGGTGAGACCATGCTGAGATATGTTAGCAATCAATATCACGTTCCCTCGCTCTGCACCAGCAATCTCATACACTCCATCTGGGTAGTCCACAGGTGTTTTCCTCTCCATAGGCATATCTGTGTAGATGGATACCAGGAATCAATCACAGCTATTACATCAAAAGCAGGAAAAGAGAGCCTGGCAACATTGAGGGAGGGGGTCAAACTGTGGACTTTTGGTGTATGGAATCTGGTGGTGGCATCAACCAGATGCAGAACAAAAACGATTATTTTGTAGGCGTCAGGTACTAGGCGTGCACCGCCATGCTCAGAAATGACGGTTGACAGGAATGATAGCTACCACGCCTCTTTTCTTGAGAACAAGGTTACGTGCTTTATGGGCGGCGGGTGACGCTGCCACCACTATCTGTACAGTGAGCAGCAAACACAGTCGTTTTAGTAAGCCTCACGACATGTGCTGTACTGCATGTGCCGAAAGCAGAGGACGCAAGACACGCGCAAGCTAGCAACGAGTTAACGTGCTGCGCTATGGCCGGCCTCGCCTTTAGTCTCGCCGTACTGTATTATCTATGGTCTCGCCACGCTTCAAGTGACGTGTGTCACGCATTGTCATTAGTCACATCTGGTTCAGTACTCAGTTTGCACATGTAGCTAGCTACTCGCCTCGCTTCCTGAAGGCGCTCGGCAACCAGCTAACTAACTATGTACTCACCAGCTCCGCCCCACTCGGGATGCGCGGGGTTGTTGTACCAGCCGTCGAAGCCTTCCCACTCGTAGTACTCCTCTTGGTGGATCGCACCGGGAAGCCCGCTGTCCGTCTCAATTGTTCTCCTCGCTGCGCTGTTGTCGATGTTGTTGAGATTCGCATACGGACCGCCGTAGGACGGCTGCGGCGATGGCGGGAACTGCGCCAGCGAAACTGCTGCAAACGCCAACAGCAAAACAACCTTCGTCATTCTGCTCGCTGCCACGCAACACTTTCTGCTATTTCTCGTAGCTATACAACAGCAGACGAGTAACTTTGTAACCAACCACTGTAGCTAGCTATTTTGGACCAGACTAGTGCTGTCTGATTTGTGAGTGGAGTTCACGTATATAGCTAGCTAGCTATCCACCCCTAGCCCTCTAGAAAGATAAGATAACGTAGCTGTTGGGATCAGGGCAGGTGTAACACACGAAGTCTCCATGAATACAGCTATTCTGCTGCAGCTACTGGGTAGCTGATAAGAAAATGATATTTACGATGACATTAGCTGATCTGCATTGATGACGCCCAGCAGTCTCATTCCATGGATCCATGGATCCAGGCGGTATATCCGGTGTCATCGCGGATTGCGTCCGGCCTAGATTGCGTCCGGTGGACGTGATCGATATCCGCGATCCGCTAGCTGTGTCCGTAATGCGCTAGCGGATTGCGTCCCCCGGCCCGGCCGACTAGCGGAAACAGTCCGGCTTGTCCGTATAACCGTCCGCGTCCACTCGACACATTCACTGCAGTATAATACGTGTGTATTATCCATGAGTATAATGTAGCAATGTATTATGTAGACAGTCTTACAATATTGTCCTTTACTAGTACTGTTCCTGCCTTATGCCGGAGACATATACGGTGACATGGTCCAGTGCGTTGAATGTGAGAAGTGGTTTCATCTCCCCTTGGACTGGAAGAACTTACAGCAGAAGAGAACTGGAGTTGTAATATTATTATGCAACATTGTAATCGTATTATTCTGCATCAATCATTCTTACATTTACTACTTCTGCAACCGTGATTAATTTTGTTCTAAATCAACATTAATATAATAAATTTTAATGACAATGGAAGGCCGGGGGACCCATATGTCAAGAGTACAGATGAATACAAATACACACTTGTTAAGGTAAAAGTTTACGTTTTCCAATGAAACTATGGTACACAAACACACCTGTGAGCCAAATGATACGAACATTCTTTGAGTGCAAAATAAATATTAGCTTGTCAATAGAGCTCATGTGGGGAAAGGAACTGTTGAGGGATCAGCAGCAGTTAAATAGTTCGTCTCTGTAATAACCTCGCCACAACATCAGAAAATGGGTTTCATCCTCAATTTCACTACATCTTGGACACAGAGACGTTCCTCCAGTGGAGTATAGGTTTAGGGAGGGAGTATCGGCCCGTTTCAATTCTTAGTGAGTGGGAACTAGATCGTAGTCTAGCCAGTTGGATACGAATATGTCTTGGGAGGTTGAAGTATGGTTCAAATTCAAGCCTTGTTTTGAACAAACGGTATGTTCTCAATTTTCTGGATGTTGCCAGATCACTTAACCATTGTTGTTGATATTGGTCCCAAAGCAAGAGCGCATAAGTAGATCGCCCGCTCCGGGCGGGCGATCTACTTATGCGCTCTTGTCCCAAAGTCATATCCTGGTTGGGTCCCCGCGGACACTATCCGCTAGCAGATACATAATTATTATACTGTCCAGGCGGACACTATCTGCTAGCAGATTGTGTCCGCAAGTCCGGGCAGACTGCTAGCAGTTAGCGTCCGCCCCCTGGACACTATCTGCTGTGACCTGCATCCCCGACCTGTCCTGGAAAAGTATAGTGTGGCGTACCGTACCACATCCGGCAAGACGTAGCCTCGGTCCCAGAGAGCCTGGGAGCGAGCTTCTGGTTTGTTGATGACAATAATTGCACACTAATAATTCTGGTAGCAAGAGCATCTTAAAAGCCTTTATCACACAATGCAAAACCTAGCAGAAATAAACAACATCCTGATTTTCCAGTCACTAATTAACTACTGTCTACATTCAGTCCAAAAATCAAGCAAGGTTAAAAGTTCTCATAGTGGTGGATAAAGGCTGGGCCCTCATAACGGTTGGTAGCAGCACAGGCAGCATCCACACCGTTGGTCATGCCTGGTGGACCACAGGAGAACACACCGATCTTTGGCAGGAGGAGGTATTCTTCCTGGAGATTGTCGAAGAAGGCATTGAAGTCGGGGCGACCAAAGTGGGTGATGGAGCGTAGACCAGTAAACAAACTGCGTCCAGACAGCCTCTGGAAGTGACGCTCACAGATGTACTGCAAGAGTAGAAGTGGTGGCATTAAAAACACTGGCACAACCACATCAAGGATGAATACACTTACCAACATGGTGGTTCGGAGGTCAAATTTATCAAAGAACTGAGTGACAAAAATGTGGACCTCCACCAGCCCCTTCTTGTCAGCGTCCTCCACTTCACGGATGATGTCAGTAAACCACTCATACTGCTTCTGTGTACGAGTCACCCAGATAAAGAACACCTGCAGCCAATTGGAGAAGAGGTAGTAGGTAGGTTAACCTGCAGACTTGCATTTTGACCAGACTTGAAAGTGGAGCCTCACCTTCTTACACTGGATGGGAGCTCCAATGTTGAATCGGTGCACAAGCTCCTTTAGGATGGAGGCGAACGGCGTCACTCCAATGCCACCACCAACCAGTACAGCAACTTCAAAACTGTTCCAGTCCTGGTGACCCTCACCATATGGACCATCTAAGAACAGCTTGGGAAACGGCTGTCCACGCAGGTTGGAAGGATTGAAGTTATCTCGGAAGTTGTAGGTCCAGGGCCCGACAGCACGGATGTGAAGACTGAGGTATTCCTCGTGTGGAGCAGAGCTGATGGTGAACGGGTGGAACTCTCCTGGGTTCTGTGCTGCACTGGCAATGCGCACCCACTGGCCAGCCTTGTAGTCGAAGCTGGTTGGCCTCTTAAAGTAAATGCCGATCACTAGGGAAGGCAGGATGTCTGAGCGAACTACGCTGACCTCTTGCTTACTGCGACCCACAGTGACGAGTTGATCCAGAGCAAAGATAATGCCCGGCCCAACAAAGAACCATCCAAAGAGTGGATCCTGCACAAGACGACCAGAGCCATGCAGGAAGCTCAGGATGTAGAAGGCAGGATAGAAGTGGTGGGTGACCCAGAAGGCACGGTAGGTGTATCGACGAGCGTACTGGACAGCAAACACAAAGATCACCACAGTCACCAGAGTCAGAATGAATGCTGAAAAGCCTGTAGAAAAAGAAATACACTGATCACAGCTCCTCTAATAAATCAAATACATATCACAGACTGTACTGCTAGCTTACCAGTCATGGTCAGGAACAGCCAGTAGGTGAACTTGGGCAGTACATGAGTGCGATGATACACCTCACGGAAAATGCACGTTAGATCGTTGGGGGTCTGGGTGGAGATGTGGTAGAAGTTGATGCCGTGGCCGATAGCATGCATGATGGTGAAGAAAAGAGCAGTGAGAGCGATGATCTTGTGGAAGCTGATATACGAATCGAATGGAACGTAGTAGTTGACGATGGTCTCCCTCAAGAAGGTGATGAGATTGCGACACATGGTGAGCAGCAGGACAGAGTAGGTGAACATCATTCCCGAAGCAGCCCCACGAGTGACAGTCACTCCATAGCCGGCAATCCTCCTCAGTCCAGCAAACTCCCTCTCCACCGAGTAGTAGTACGCCCTCTCTCCAAAGATACCAAGACACACCAGGAAGAAGAGAGACAAGTAGAAAATGTGAAGCCTGTAGTTTTCCACCCAACGGATGAAGACAGCAACCCTTCTCCCAAAACTGGTCTGAGTGATAGTGCGTGGCTTCACAGGAATATCGATCGTTGGGCCAGTGTCACCAGTTTCTGTCTCGCCCTGCTTGCTGCGTGGATCTCCCTTGGTGGTTCTACCGTATGCTTTAATAATGGTACGACGAGCCCTGGCCGGTGCGGTTTCCCGTGCACGGTAGCGAGATGGAACCGCCTCTCCTTCACCTTCGGCACCCAGTGGAGTCTTCTTCTCGATTTCCACCTCTGGAACATCAAATCCACTTACTTTGAGGTGGGCGCTGCTCAGCTCTTCCTTGTGGTCCCTCAGCAGTACGTTGAAGTCCTCGAGTGTCAGGTCTTGCTTGTTCTGGAAACCGGCTGCAGTGAACATCGAGTCGATGAGCTGGTCCATCTGGTCAGGTGCCACCGAGGCATTCACCATCTCCATCATGGCCTTGAGCATTTTCTTGAACTCCTCCCTATCCAAGGCGCCACTCTTATCCACGTCATACATGTCGAACATGAGCTTGATCTTGTCTTCTGGAGAGCCCTTGGCAAAGATGACAATCATGTCCAGGAACTCCCGGAAGGAGACAAAGCCGTTGCCATCTTGATCGATAAGCTGGAACATCTGGTCGACAAACAGCGAATCCTTCTTAAGCGACATGGCATCAGCAAATTCATCACGGGTAAGCTCGCAATCCAAAATGTCTCTTCTTGTCTCACCAATATTCACGCTAACTTGAGCTCCCTCGCGAAACACCGACTTGAAGAAGTTCTCAAGGAGGCGCTGCCTGTCCCTCTTTGTGAATACCACTTTCATCATGATCTTCTTCTGAGGCTCTTCGATAGTGTGACCAACTCCGATGTCGTTCAGGAAGCCCTGGATTTTGTCAATGAATACTGTCCGATCGAGAGGACTGTTACATCTCAGGATGACATCATATTCATGGGGGATCTTGATGATGAAGTGGTTGTAGTCATCAAAAGGCCTCTGAATTACAAGTTGAGTCTGGCTGCGGAGGTCAATCTCTCGCAATACTTGGTCACCAAAGTACAGCACAATTTTCTTCCCTGGGCCGAACTTGACGCTTACTTTTCGGGTCTCACCACGGAGTCCTGCCTTCAGCTCCCAAGCAGCAAGGATGTCACCGTCCCCACCTGTCAGGTCCGTGCCTTCGATCCTCCTAGCTCGGCTTGTCCGGCCTGCAGCCTGGACTTTGGCTCTCTGATGCTGATTGTAAGCAGCCATCATGAAAAGCAGCATTACAATGATGGAGACATACAGAAACACGAGGCCCCAGATGAAAGGTACCTGCCACACTGACTCTGAATTATAGAAGTCGAAAGTCCGCTGTGGGCTACAATCGTCCATGTAGAGTTCGCTCAGCTGGTACGGCTGGGGGCACACTGTTCGATCACTAAGGAGGAAGGGATCATCTGAAAGATCTTCGTCTCGAATGTGTGTCGTTAGAATGAGGAGGTCCTTCATTGTCAGGTTGCTGATGGCGTCAAACTCTTCTTGGTTAAACATTCTGTGGAAGATGAGAAGTAAACAACACCAGCAGCATGAGGTTGATGTGTGGTAGTCAGTGTTTAAATTATTCAAAGGGAGACAAAATCGCTGTGTGCAAAGTGGAAGGGGGGGGGGGGAGCCAACACGAATTACACAATGCTTCTTCAAGGGGGGTCAACAGATTTAGGGGGGTGCAAATGAGACCCTGGCACACAAGCATGTTTGAGAACAAATACTCAGTATGTGCTTACCCATTGGCTTGGTTCTCAAACCAGAAGCGGTCACCATGACGGATCCTCATAAACTGGTCAAACAGAACCTCTGAAAAGAGTACTCCTGGACCACTTGGATCATTTGGGAACATATCCTCATATCCGGATGGAACGGTTTCAGCGAGACCACAGGCCCAGATGTCACAGCGATCAATGTCGTTATTGTACACGTCGCGGAGGTTCTCAATGCCATTCGTGATGATAGAATCAATACCGTACAGCGGGTTCAGGTCTTCAAAGCTGTCTACACGCGGAAGTCCATACGCAAGACGGGCTGAGTTGAAGTCGGGGAGACCATGATCCCTTGCTCTCTGCATATTAACAGCCATCAGGTCACGACGATTGAACTCCAGTGGACCAAACACCTATACAATGAACACAATAGTAATTACGGCAACGTAAAGGTAAGACGAACGGTAGAAACAGGGATAACAGTTCACTATGCAGAAAAGGTCTCCTTACATTTCCTCTCAAATCTGGGGTGATGATGGTGTCCTCCCTCTCGGTAGCCTGGGAGGCCATACCCAGGTAGAATGAGTCAACGTTGGTCTCACTGATTGTCACCTGTGGGTTCCAGTAGGCATTGCAGGTACGAACAGCAAAGTATTCATCATCTGCACTTGTACTGTAGTCATAGTTCCTTGAACTTCCAGTGAATGCCCTATTGTTTAAATAGATACTTCTGTTCAAAATTTTGAAAATTTCTTGAATATCAGGTGCAGCGGTTGCCAAATCTTCAGTCCCTTGTATGTAAGGATCGTAGTACTTGTTAGTCAGGGTTTGATATGATGTGACTGGAACATTGCCAGGGATACGATCCAGGAAGGAGTTGGTATGTTCAAATGTCGGCGAGAGAGGACTACCAAACCGGCACGTATTGAAGTTTTCACTGTGGGAGAGAGAGTCATGGTATTAGTTTATAGTTCAACACAAAATAAGGCATATTTCATTATACACGCCTGGTGACTTTTCTTTTTCTGTGTAGTAATATGTGTTAGCACTAGGAATGGCACAGAAAGATACTGATTACACTGTCACTGTAGTATGTAGAAATGCCCCTCAGCACTGAGCTGGGTGGGGGCCTGGGAACGAGGCTAAACAAAACAGGAAATGTAACAAGAGCAGTACCATAATATAGCTAGCTATGCTGACTGCACTCCTAATTCAGTGAATTCAACATTTCACTCCTCGTTTTATTGCACATACATGTAATACGAAAATGGTGCCAAAAAGGAGTGTCTTAGTTCTCGAGCGCTTTGTGAGAAAAGTGGTGTTGAGATGCTGCAAGTTGCTAGTCTCGTTCCCAGACCCCCCCCCCCCCCCCCCCCCTTGAAAAAATCGAGAAAGGATCTGGCAACACGTATGGCAACGCGGTGTCCGCGCAGGCTATATACTCACACCAATCAGATTGCAGAATTCATGTGCAAACTCATTGGTATACGGTGACCATCATGGCGATAGTTGACAAGGCTGTCGAAGTTTCCAGAGGGAGAATGAGGTATGGAACGTTGATACCGAAGCATTGAGGGGCAATAGAAGCTTTCATTTCTGTATTTGTGTTCCTACCACTCTGCTACGGGAAAAGTTTCGTTACTACCGTTAGCTTCCCAGCGTAATGCGACTTTTGTGCAGCTCTCCGCTCTCGGGGTAGTATATAGCATAGAACGGCTTGGTACAGTGTCTGACATGTTCAAGCTAGACTTAGTACTGTACATGCAGCTATTTAGTGGCACACAACTCCAATTATCACCTCGAGTGTAAACATTCACACGTGATTGTGCAACTGATTAAATTCCTCTTGGACACAGCGTTGCCATACGTGTTGCCAGACCCTTTGTCGATTTTTCCGAGGGGGGACTTGGAACGTCTTGGAACAAGACTAGTAAATTGCTGCTGTTTTGTGCACAAAGGGAGATTCAGACAATATTGAGGTACTCAATCTGAAACTGTTTTGAAAGTCCGTTTTACAGTTTTTCACCTTGCTACAAGAATTGCTGGTCACGAAATCCTCAAGCTGCTATGCTGTTGTCATAAAGGCCAAGTTGACCACATAATATTATAATAATAATAATTAGAGTTACCAATTCTATGATCAACTTACCTACTACTAAACCAAAATCTTATGCCATACTCAAAACACACACACAAGCTTACTCTAGCTGGCGCCTCCAGACTCCAGGGGTCACAATGGTATGACCAAATCGCATAGCAGCGGACTGGAAAACGTGAGCAATTTGAGGATTGATTGCAGGGTTGTACCCACTTAGACCGAAGTAAAGACTGTATCCCGGAGTCCTAGTATATGGAGGTAAGGTGCCATTAAACTCCATAAACTTTCGTGGGATGAAGAGAGGGAGCCACTCGTTGTAGACAATGTGCTGATGGGTGGCGATGGTGAACTGACGGGCACGGTTGAACAGCCACTCGTCCTCCTGGTACACTGTGTCATGAAACTCACTACCTTCGAATCGCCGCCTTAGCACATCAGCCCAGTAATTGTGCACTCGGAACCACAGAATCCCCATGGTCAGCAGGAAGGGGTTCTCGTCACCACGAGGGTTGCCAAGCACTGAAGGGGTTACATGATAAATTTGTGAATTACAGAAGGGAGGAAACTTTCATTTAGGAGTGGAGTGACACACATGCAATACTCTGGATAGTACAGCATCAGTAGGTTGCCATCTACAACATTACGAAACTTACTCCAAAAGCGGTTGACTGCATACAGGTTGGAGTGGTTGACTGGAGGAGCTGGGTTGGCCATTGGGAGACCAATGACATTTGACATTGGGAATTGCTCAGAGATTGGCCGGCTGTTGTCTAGTGCAGCGAGTTGTCCACCACTATAACTCCGGAGTGCATCGGCCCAGGCCTTGGTGATACCATACATCAGTCCTCCATCGAACCAGGGGGTGATCTCATTCAGTTGCATCCTCGGGTTGTTAGGGTTGTAGCCTGTGCCAAAATCGTACCGTGATCGGAGGAACGGGATTTCCCTATCTGATCGGCAGTCAGGGTCATAAAGCGCATGACATTTAGGGATACGCATGTTCTCGTATTCAGGAATACAGCCAGCAGCCTGGGCATCCAGCACCTCCTCCACTACTTGTTGGCCTGAAGGAAACAAACACACCACACAAAGCTCAAACCATACCACAAGGTCCATGGAAGCAGTGGCATACAGCAACCCACACAAAGGCAAATTTTACCAAAGAAGGTGAAGAGGGCGGTTCTCTGAGTGGATGCAAATCCGGTGAGACCATGCTGAGATATGTTAGCAATCAATATCACGTTCCCCCGCTCTGCACCAGCAATCTCGTACACTCCATCTGGGTAGTCCACAGGCGTTTTCCTCTCCATGGGCATATCTATAATTATAGGGAATAATAATACATCAGAGAATATTCTCTAGTCATGTTACCGTGCTCAGCAATATTCTATAGCAATTGGATCTCAGACATAGATGGTAGTTTGCAACAAATTTAAATGTATATCTCACTCGTTCGCCCCCACCTTGAGTATGCCATGGAGCCAAATCTGGAACCCTTACAGACATGGAGAAGTCAATGCTCTTGAGAAAATACAAAAGCCTTGCTCTAAGAATGTGTGCAAAGCAGTGGGATAGTAGCTATGACGACCTCTTACAACTGTTTTCTCTGCCATCACTTCAGCAATGCAGAATCTTCCTCGATCTATGCACCATGTTTAAAATAGTAAATGGTCTGTTTTATTTTCCACCTGGTAATTTTGTAGAGCAAACTCCCAGAGTCACAAGGTCAGTCTTACCAATTATTTCTTTGTCCATATGCGCACACAACAGGTTTTTATAACTCTTTCATACCCCGCACCATACGTAAATTATTGGAACATGTTTACTGCACATACACCCACCCTACCTGCTTCTGTATCATCACTTAAATCTAATATTTGGGCGTTCATGCAAAATTAGTTATTGTACAGCTATACTGTGTGTCCATTGCATTTCAGCATAAATGTTACACTCCTGGTAGGGGAAAAATTGTGCCGCGTAAATAATATAATTAAATAATCAAACCTCATAGCTCGCAGAAAAGGCCTACAAAGATTCTGACTACACCATCGTGATCGCTATCATGCAGTGACACAACCACACAATAATTGTGGCGAAACTCACCTTGGTGATGGAGATACAAGCGCTTTTGTCGTGCCGTCGGCCACCATTGCTCGATCGTTCTCTTCGACGTTGGTTGCCAGTACAGTCATACGAAGGGCCCACAAAGATTCAGACCACACAGCCGTAATCGCTGTTGTTCACTGACGGTTACATACCGAAACTCACCGTGCTGGCAAGGTTGTAAGTGCTGTTATAATTTCGCGTCTTCCTTTTGGTCGCCATTGCTAGCGTTCGACTGAGCGTGGTTGCCACGTGGCATGTGCGTTAATTGGAACGAATTGCAATAATTAGCTTGCGCTACTGCGAGGCAACTAGTCTCGCGGGCCAGCCTCTCGCCACACCCACTACGGGGAGGGGGGAGTCTGGTCAAGTTCCCATCATCATCTCGTGTCTAACCTGCCAGGAATTCCTTGGGGTGTTAAGTGGATTCAACAGCGTGTGGTTGCCTTTCAGTACACTAGTACGTGAGCTAACATCCTGCGTGTCAATGCTTTACTACTACACACACGCCCCAATTATGTTCGCACCCACTTAGTTAGCCTTCCTACTGCTGACTGTGCAACACGAGAGCCTTATGGAAACTTGACCAGACTCTCTCTTCCCATGTGAGTCTGGCCCGCGAGACTACGAGGCAACCTTGGAGTTGCAACGGCTACCAGGAGTGCGGTTGCCCCTCGTTTAATAGAAGAAAAAAAAATTCATTATTATTATCATCATCATCATCATTAAATTTTGCGCCGCTAATGAAATTCACGAGGCTGGGTATTCCATATACCCCAGTTCTACTATTATACTAGTACACGTAATTTGCAGTACAATCAAGCGTCAAGCAACGACGCTGTGCATCAATATAAAACCCACCAGCTCCGCCCCACTCGGGATGCGCGGGGTTGTTGTACCAGCCGTCGAAACCTTGCCACTCGTAGTACTCTTCTCGATGGATAGCAAGGGGAAGTCCGCTGTCCGTCTCAATTGCTCTCTTATCGTCGGTGTTGTCGTTGTTAAGGTTGAGAACCGGCGGACCGCCGTAGGACGGCTGCGGTGATGGCGGAAACTGTGCAAGCGAAACTGCTGCAAAAGCCATCAGCAGAATGCATGTTCTCCACGCCATTCTGCAGGCTGCCACACTTTCACTGCGACTGTAAACAGATCACTGCTGATACTTCTCCGAAATGTCCTCACGAAACTCTCACTGGTGGAATGCAACACTGTTATCTTTCACAGCCATATAACCAGCGCCTACGTGACCGGAAGTTTCTTCAGCCTGGCCGTAAGATCAGGGTCGTGATATCGTATGACACCGAGTCGATCATGATCATGTTCCTGGTTCCAGACCGGGGAAGCTTTGTACTGAATCATGTGCTTGGTCTGCGATACCGGATCGAGACTCCCAGTCAAGCGTTAGTAGCCCTAGGCCCTGATACCGTCAGTGATTTCCTGATACAAGATTATTTTGCAGTAGCACAACCCTGATCCCTCCAAACATCCGGTATCCAGGCAGGTTCCAAATTTGGAAGAGGGAGCAGTGCAGAAAGCTGTGCGCCAAAAGCAACACACGTAAAGCTAGCAAGTGGAAGGAGCGTTACGATGGGGAACGCGCTTCGTTCGCAACCGTTTCCCGCACTCTACGGAGACAACAAGACTCCAGTGACGGAAGATGTCGTGGAAGTTGGTATCTTGGTCTCATTTGCCATTATCGCGTTCTCCTTCCTCCTCATCATCCCTGGGATCAGAGGATGGGAGGTCAGCTGCAATCACACTTTTTTGCATAAGAGCAAGGCTCTAAACTACTGCACTGCAAGTTTGTATTTATTAAGTAGCACTTTGCATTTCTCAGTCCCAAGTTAATTTGATTTGTCCTGCACTCTCCAGCGTCTGTGGGCCACCATACGAGTGTCTGTGGCGCTTTTTGTTGGAGCAGTGATACTGGTCTCTAGCTATGGGTACTGCTGGTACTGTGACACACAGTGCGTGAGGACCCAGTACAAGGGGTACATCTTCCCACCCAATTCTCCTCAGGAGATCGAAGCAGAAGTTGGTCTCTTTGTTGGGCTGCGTGGCATCAACGTAACCCTGCGAGAGGTCTCGGTGGTTGAGTGCCTGGGCAGCAGTGAGGAGGACCATTATGTGCGACCCTTTGAAGGAGAAACTATAAATTATAATGATCGGTACTGGTGGGCCAATCCGTGGAGGCAAGGTCGGCTCGGTTTTGGCCGTTTTGCTGGGGAGTTCAACATCGAGTTCCGTGCTTCCCAATTCCGTGGTGTTCCATACCCCATCCTCTGGATTTCTGAATATTTCACACTGGATGGAGAGCAGATCCGTTGGGGGAGAAAGTTCCGTGTTGCTGGATGGAATACTCAGTTCCTACTCTGGTAAGCAGCTGCAGTGTGCTAGCGCAGCTGTGATATGGGCTGGTTTATTTTGCCTCTCTCTCTGTAGGACTGCGTTTGGTACCTACATCCTCTCCATGCTGTTATTCATATTTGTCATTCGCCTTGGGGCGTGGTTTATGCTAATCACTGGATTGCTGATGGTGTTGGCGTGCTTTGCCTTTGGTATCCTCATTATAAACGATCCGATTGTGGCAATACCGTTCGCAAATGAAATACAGGGAACTGTGCGAGTTACACCTGCGTTCGGCTGGTCCTTCTACCTGACTCTCCTCACTGGCATTGCTGTTGTTATCCTGGCAGTAGCTGTCCTGGCGGTGGACTACTTCTTCCCGAGGCAGATTGCGGTTGTGTTCCACCACAGCACTGTGGAAGAAGACGAGTTCTTCCAGGCAAGTGACTGGTCTGCCATGGTTTGGAGGGAGTATCATACTGATGCTGCTTCTGTACCCATCTATCTAGGTTGAAGAGGAGGAAGGTGAGGAGAAGCCCAGCTTGGAGGAGTATGGAGTGGCTTCTCGTGGAGCACGCACCACACGTGGCCGAACAACCCGAGGCAGGACAACTCGCCGTGGCCTTTCGCGGTACCGCCAAACTCAGCGCAAGCCAAGGAGCACAGTTCGTACCAACCGTGGTGGATCTCAGCGTCTGCATGATGACATCCAGCTGGAGGAGATCCCTAAGGAGTCTTAATCCTCTTCCTCCATTCGGACTGACTTTGGATCTCTGACCCCGTCTGGCTTGACTCTGAATAAGTAGTTAGTACTAGCTTGAGCTATCTTTAGAGACGAAATCTTTTAATTAAAAGCTGTTTGATTGCATTGATGTGTTCATTTAATCTCCAATTGTAAGAGTGAATGTTTAACTAGGTGCATGTGATGTGATTGCCACGCCCAACCATCAATACCAGGAATGCTGCTTGTCATGTGGGAGTTGCGCACTTATTGTAAAGTGGATAAAAGCTTTCAAATGTACAGAAGGGGTGAAAAACAAAGGTACAGTCTGGAAAGAGAATTAAGGGGGTGGGAAATCTGGTCACTTAAGTCTTGACACGGAATCGGCTGATTGGCTTGACAAAGTGGTAGTCGAGCATGCCGCACTGGCTGCATTTGACCTGCGATGAGAGCTGGGAGAAGGTCAAAGTGACTTTGGTGGGGTCGACAAGAGGTTGTTTGCATTTGCTGCACTGCACACCACCAAGACAACATGGCATGGCAGCAAAGAGATCGTAGCTGTACATAGTCCCTATCTGGTGAGGGTTGCCATTCCACCGGCTAGAGCAGAAGCTACACGCCACAGTATTGATGCCTACCAGACAGTAAAGACACACAGCTGTAAGGTAGACCGGGTCATCTCCCTTGCTTTCAACTTCAAATGCAGAATCATTTGGCCTTAGTGGTGAGAGGTAGAATGTGCCATCAATCAGAGGAAACTGGTCATATACAGTTAGCTTCCTGCTGCAGAGGACACACTGGACGACGCTCGCATGGTGGAAGGCAAGGCTGCCCAGGACAAACGACCTGGTGTCGTCGCCAGCACCATAGCCATCGTCTTCCATCTTGATATGGTAGGAGTTGACGAGGTGTCTGGGAACAAGCTTTTCAAAGATGGAGTAGTCGGTGCGGTGGACAAAAGGCTGCATGTACGAAGTGCCATTCTCACTTGAGACTGAGTCGCTGTTGTTTCGTGCACTCCGACTGCGCGTCCTCTGTGTCCCATTGACCATTCTGATTGGCTGGGAGCTCTTCTCATTCAGAGACTTTTTTCGTTTCCTTTTCATTTTGTCTGTGGCTTCTGGTGAGTAGCTGAGGTCTTTGCGGAGGGACCCCTTGCCACACTTACAGGT
This sequence comes from Axinella damicornis, assembly GCA_963931865.1. Classification (NCBI taxonomy): domain Eukaryota; kingdom Metazoa; phylum Porifera; class Demospongiae; order Axinellida; family Axinellidae; genus Axinella; species Axinella damicornis. Next base: position 21,815,803 of record OZ007506.1, read on the forward strand.
GGACATCTTGTAGATGAGGTCATACCCCTTCTTGGTCCAAAGATTCTGCTTCCGCTGCTTCTCGGACCAATTCCGGGCTCGACTCATCCCTCGCAAGCAGCTCAGCATTTGCTCCTCAAATGCTGTAAAGCATCCAGCGTGCATGAAAGGACTGTACGTACATTTATCATTGCTGCAGATCATCTTGATCGAATCCACATCCGGACTGGCAGGGTCAACGTCCGCCTGCAGGCACCCCTTCGGAGTGCAGCATTGCAGAAACGTTTCAGTCGCCTGCGTACCTACTGCCTCTCCCTCTGTATCGTTCTGGTCACATTCTCCGGGGAGAAAACGGAACTTGGGCGGCGAAAGGTGAGCCTGCAGACCACACTCGGAGCTAGAAGAAGCGGTCCTTCGTCTCCCACCTTTCTCGCGAGCTACGGGCATGGCTCCCTCCCAGACGCACACAACCTACTCCCTCTCTGCGTGCTGGAGGCAACTCGTCTCGTCTCACCGTCTAATCCGCCAGAAAACATCCACGTTTCTGGGGTTAGCATCCCTCCATCTTTGCACCCCTCCCAAAAATTTAATGTCTTGCCGAGTCCGCATACCTTGTCCGGATAACTCGTTCATTTTCTAAGCCACGTGGAGATCGAGATCGAAAAGGATGGCGTTATCTGTTCCCAAGGCTGGCCTAGCCAGCATGCTGAAGGAGGGAGCAAGGGTACGGAGAATGGCTCATAATACGCTAGCCTCGCTGTGCTACTAGACTTTCCTACTGCATTTCTTGTTTTTAGAGAAAGAAAATATACTGTCATGAATGACTTTGTACTTGCAGCACTACCATGGGCTGGAAGAAGCTGTGTTTCGCAACATTGGTGCTTGCAAGGAGCTTGCGAGAGTGACCCGCTCTTCCTATGGCCCAAATGGTACACAATAAACCAGTATTTAAGCTGAGTGCATGTCTTGTGACGGTCTTGTTGAGCCGGCCCCTCATTCTAAGAATGGTCTGGTCTGTTGGAATTTATGGTCCGTATGTGTGTGCAGGGATGAACAAGATGGTCATCAACCACCTTGAGAAGCTCTTTGTGACCAGTGATGCTGGTACGGTGATCCGGGAGCTGGAAGTGGAGCACCCTGCTGCCAGGATGATTGTCATGGCAACAAAGATGATGGAGCAGGAGGTCAGAAGTGTTCTGTCAGTTGTGGAAGAAGCAGGGTTTTGGTTAACTTGTGCATGTGGCCCATGTTCTGTGTGGCAAGTATAGTCATGAGAGTACAAGGTACCTGTACTCGTAATATCAGATCATAAAATGCGAACAGATCTTCAAAGGGGTGTTCCATGCGACCCTCTCTAGATCCGCTGCCAGCAGTGGTGAGTGTTCTTGAAGTGCAAGAGTGACCTGTGGCTGTCTCCTCTGTGTGTGTGTAGGTGGGCGATGGCTCCAACTTTGTTCTGGTGTTGGCAGGGGCGCTGTTGGAACATGCAGAGGATCTACTGCGTATGGGACTGTCTCCCGCTGAGGTCATTGAAGGCTACGAGACAGCCTGCAGGAAGGCCATGGAGATACTTCCTAGTAGGTTACAGCGTCCCCTCGCTCTCCATAGAGCGAGGGGATGCATGATTAACATGCTTGAGTCTCCTGCAGCGCTTGTGTGTGGATCGGTGGAAGACTTGAGGTCAAAGGTCGAAGTGAAGAGGGCCGTGAAAACGTCTGTGGCCAGCATGCAGGTTTGGCATCAATATACTGTACCAGGATACCAGGCACCCTCACACAAATACCCACCCATCTAACTCACACATACACAGTATGGAAATGAGGAGTTCTTGGCTGATCTAGTGGCTGAAGCTTGTGGTGAGTGTATTAATATGGCACTTACCTGTCCTGGGACTACTGCCCATGGGTCTTCACTCTGACCGTTCTCTCTGATCATCAGTTTCGATTCTACCGGAGAACTCCAGCAACTTTAGTGTGGACAATGTCAGAGTCGCAAAGATCTTGGTACGCTACACTCCCTCCTGATCACCACTAGTAGCCACTCCCTCCTGATCACCACTAGTAGCCACTCCCTCCTGATCACCACTAGTAGCCACTCCCTCCTGATCACCACTAGTAGCCACTCCCTCCTGATCACCACTAGTAGCCACTCCCTCCTGATCACCACTAGTAGCCACTCCCTCTTGATCACCAGCCGCACAAGTACATGAGTAGAATGCTACATGAACCTCCATCTGTGCTTGGGTGGTGATACACAGATTAGAAGCACATGAGTGGGCAGGCTTTGGGCTGGTACTAATGGGACCTCCCTACCCCTGACCACAGGGTGCAGGTGTTCTGAGCTCTCACGTGATGAAAGGGATGGTGTTCAGACGAGAAGTCGAAGGTCAGCCAATTTCTTCGATTTTTGAAAACGTTTTCTAGCGTGACAAATGTGAAGGTTCTTGTGGCTGTGTGTTGCTTGCCCCCCAGGAGAGGTATCCAGAGTGACGAAGGCAAAGATTGCCGTCTACTCCTGCCCGTTTGATGCGATGGGAACGGAGACCAAGGGGACGGTGCTCCTCAAGTCTGCCGCTGAACTGATGGAGTTCAGTAAGGGCGAGGAGCAGCTCATTGAACAGGTGTGTTTTGTTGCCAAAGCGTCTGTTGCTGAGTGTGTGTGTTGTCAATCTTTTGGCATGTGGTGCTTATAATATTCCATGTATGACAAACGTGGACATTCCATAATTTTGCCAACTTTAATTTCCGCCTTCCTGTTGTTGCGGTTTGCATTTCAAACATTAGATTTTTCATGTGTGTGTGTGTGTGTGTGTGTGTGAGAGAGAGAGAGAGAGAGAGAGAGAGAGAGAGAGAGAGAAACAACGTAGTCATGGGCTCCTTGTCTCCATGAGCACGACTGGACATCATCCAGACCACCATAATGTTCTCACGATCAAACCTGGAATGCTTGAACCGGTATTGTTTTTGTACCAAGAGCCCATGGTGACATTATTTCATATCCTTTCCAGCAAGTGAAGGCGGTGTTGGAGGCTGGGTGCAATGTGGTGGTGACGGGGGGGAAGGTTGGGGAGATGGCGCTGCACTTCCTCAACAAGTACAAGATTATGACCATCAGGTGAGCCACTCTCCTGACAAGCGTTCGTAATTCATTGAGTGACTTTGTTGTTGAGCACTTATAAATTTTGTCATGACACAGAACTTTCACAGAAGTGTTTATTTATGGTAAGACGTACACATACAGACAGAGAGACAGACAGACAGACAGACAGACAGACAGACAGACAGACAGGGCTCACATACTACATGTCTAAGTGGGGCTCACTCACTGGCGGACCTGCCTCGTCGATGAGTTCAATGGCTACTGCCACGGATTGGCACACCGCATGGCTGCAAAAAGGCGATCGTGTGCAGCATGCATGTTCATGTAGCTATAGCTGTAATGTGCCTGCTAGCTGTAGGCAAGAGTACAAAGTGTGTGCTGGACCATGCGTGCAGTGGGCACACTGCATGTGCACTTGCTCAGACTCGCTCCACAACGCTGTACATGTTAATGCAAGTATTCGTGTCACTGAGGCATGTCATCTGTGTGCATTGTACACTGCTCTTACTGGGTGTCTGTCTGTGCTGTCAGGCTGCTGTCCAAGTTTGACATGAGGCGGTTGTGCAGAGCAGTAGGAGCCACTGCGCTCCCAAAGATGGTAAATGAACTGTGCATGTTGAAGGAGACTATCCCCTCCCGCATATTTGTGGCTGTATTTGAGGTTGCTGTCGTGTGTCCCAGGTACCGCCCACTGCGGAGGAGGTGGGTCACTGTGACACGGTGGAGGTTCAGGAGATCGGAGACACTAATGTCGTCGTCTTCAGACAGGGTATGCCACTGCCATCATCATACGCTAGTTATGCTACCAGAACATTCAGTTTGTCCCTCGTTTTCCACAACAACTAATCACTGGCCAATGGCTATGCGGTGACATGAGACTTGGTTGTCGTTCGGGATTGAAACTTGGGAAGTTCTGTACAGTCAGTGATAATGTTTCTTTTAGTATCGCTGTTATGTAACTGCCCACATTCACACCAATGGAACTGCAAAGTGGTAAGAGCTTTCAAAAAAGAGAAAGCGAATATGTCGCTCAAGTGCATTGTCGCAAATTTTCGCTGATATTTTAATGCACACCTTACACATACATACCCCGACCACAGACCAGGAGGACAGCCAGATCTCGACGGTAGTGGTGAGGGGCTCCACTGATAACATAATGGACGATGTGGAGCGAGCTGTGGACGACGGCATCAACACATTCAAGTCCCTCACCAAGGACAACCGCTTTGTCCCGGGTGCAGGAGCCACTGAGATTGAGCTAGCCAAACAGTTGACATCGTTTGGAGAGGTAATGCTTCTTGTCTGTGGAACGAGACTGGAAAGGCTATCTGATTGCGTCCTCTCCTCCCACCCCATGACCCCAACCCACTCCCCTTCTCTACCCCCTGACCCCACCACACTCCCCTCCTCCACCCCTGACCCCATCCCACTCCCCTCCTCCACCCCCTGACCCCACCCCACTCCCCTCCTCCACCCCTGAACCCACCCCACTCCCCTCCTCTACCCCATGACCCCAACCCACTCCCCTCCTCCACCCCTGACCCCACCTCACTCCCTTCTGTCCTTCTCCACCCCTCCC